>JASEVX010000003.1:120742812-121342812 GCA_031761405.1 Serripes groenlandicus | reverse complement strand
TCACTAGTAGCTGCCAATATATTAGATTCTTGGAAAAGTACCATTTAGTTATTGCGAGCTGTTCTTATCTACGTCCCTGCATACATGTAAACACGTTTGAACAGTGTCAACAATTTGGGGTGTTGACACATTTTGTACAAGTCATTCCAGTTTAAAAAGGAATCAATCAGTTGATATAAGAGCTGAACTGTTGTCCAAATTTACAGTTCGATCACAGTTTGTTTGTAAGTTCCCATCGCATCCGTGATAAAAAACATGTCGGCAAGGCAATACACTGAAATCGTGTTTACCGCGATATTCATGAAAGTGACACTTTAAAGCGAAAAAGAACGAATCAAGTAGACGGCGAAATTTACCTTGAAACAGACATTTATAGAGTTTAATTCTTTTCACGTCTGCATGTATGGATGACAATTGTCCTCAAAGTAAACTTTGAATCAAGTATGTGTAATCATAGACGACACTTTTAGCGATATTTACGAAAAACAAAAGGATGAATGAAAATGACAGATGATTGAAAACGACAAAAACGAACTACAATAATAGCGACAGACGGAGTTTTCGTCACGCAACATAGTGAAAAAGGCAGATATTATACTGAACAGAAATTGCCGATCATTTGAACAAAGCAAATGTGGATTGAAAAATTGAGATGCCAGCTTTGTGAAATAACGATAAAAATTAAAATCTATAAATAGACTATAAATGAATGGTACTGTCTTTTATTTCAGCTCTTAGATTAATTCGGGAACAAGAGTCGGTGCGCGGCCGCTTACGACATTTACAAACTGGACTTAATTGAGATCGGTTTAAAACGCGTTGGTGAATACGGACTAAATCTAAATCTCCGGGAATCCAAAAAGTGAACTAAATATTTAGATTTAGATTTAGTCAAAAATCTAAATTTAAAAGTTTGGTGAATACGGGCCCAGGTTACTGAATGTTTAAACACTACACCTGTTTGGACGCTTTTTACTAACAAACTTTATATAGTGACACTATGATTTAAAGTCTGAGATCCCTTTGTTAATAATCAAATTGTATAAACTTTCGGAGGACCTTTTCACACGAAAAATGAACTTGTCGAAACAAACCACGGTATGTTTTGTCGGACCTTTCCAAAGTGTTCGCGTTGAGTCGACCGCCTTTATCCACATTTTTCTTACTGTGTCGTCCTTTGGGAAGCTATAAAAGCTAACACCGTTCTTCGGCATGTTTATCCCCATTATTGGTACCCTTTAACGATTAAAAGAAAACAACTTATTATAACATGCATTTAAATTGTAATTATTCTGATCAATTACCGTCTATCCTTCTGATAAATATACAGTATGAACTTAATTAATAATGTTAAAAAGTTATGTTTTATTAAAATGCATTTAATGCTTGCATCCTTAAAATCATATAAATTGATTTATGGTATGTTCTATATCCCTTTAGGTACCCCTAATTCCGGATAAGTGAAAGGTGTTAAGCGGAACGAGTCGACGTTCCGGGAACAAACCGTCCATTTTACGCGTATTATATAAGGTGTCAATAGTGTAGGTAACATGTGAAACTCATAATCCTTTCTTTAGGCTATTAATGTGATCGATACAATACCGATGGTTTTGTTCTAAAACGTCGTAACTTCATCTTGTAAAACATTCAGTTATGGCTTTTTAGAATGATACATCAATGTTGAAAAATCCATCGTTTTGACCGTGTAATTATATGTTGAGTATGGTTTATTACCGATTGTCCAACATTTTGATTTTTGGGATAAAACTTGATGTAGGACAATCGGGAAAAAATACAGGTAAATAGTCGGCTAATCCCTGCCCTGGGCGAAGATATCACTACAGTTTGGTTCATTTAAAGTCCATTATCAAGGCATGTTTCGTTTTCTTTATGAAACAGTTTGTAACGAATACTCTCTACTTTTCGTTATTATTTTCATCAGAAATAGCTAACAAAAATAAGGAATATGTGTTACAGTAATATTATTCCATTATTTGTTTTCTGTTTCTTCATCTCTTTCCTATAAAATAGGAATAAAGAAAATTTCAAACTAATTTAGAAATAATATTGTATTCTACTTTAGTATGTGGACGTTTAATAACAAGTTGTCTATTGTATGGTATACATGGTTGATATTCAAATTAAAATAACTATTCAGTTGAACTTATAGTTTTCGGACATTTATATACATTTTTGAATCAACATTTCTTATACTATTTTCGGTGCGTACGTAAACTAATGGAACAAACAATACAGACCAAGATGGGATAGAAAGCTGATCTCGAACTACACTATTTTCGAAGTTATTTAATATTATGCACAGAAGTATAACGTGTAAGTAAACGTCCTTTATATATTCAGAACATACAGTAAGTTTAAGCACATGGTTTAGTTGAGAGCTGCGAGCCACAGTAATGTGTTGATTGGGACAAGTAAAATTTCTGCTCGTCTGACTAGGCTGTGAATGTCTTCGTTATTTATGTATGCGTTTGTCAGACCAGTCGAGTGTACCTTCCTCAAGGTCGAGTGTGTACTTGCTACACATGTGTGGTCATTAAGAACCAGACTCATTCCTCCGCGCTTGTTCTTTACAAAATCGAGATGTACTTGAGCATTAGCCATGTTTCGGGTATGATATATAAACAATACTTGATAACTTTTCCTAAAGGTTTCAATTCAATAAATGAGCTCACAGTATATTCCTTTCTTTTTGTGAGCGGTTTGTTTTGTCGGTGCAAACAGTTTAAATACATGTGTAAACTTGGAATAGACAAAATAACCGGACTATAGTCTCAACTTTCCCTTACCCCTCTTCGCCACTCCACATTAAGGGTAAAAAGCAAAATGTCTGACAATTGGGAAGACACCGTTGATTAGCATTATTGTACTTGGAACATTTCTGGCCCATTTTTTCAACAATATTTCAGTTACATGTATATACAGCAAGAGAAAGGTTAGATTGCTCCTAATGGGCAGTTCCACATTTCTACTTTTATCACAACTTCACCATTCACGACGGTCTCTGTCGGATTTGTCATATTTAGAAATTATTTGAAAATTGGGAACATTTCACCTCATTGTCAACAGTATTAAAGATGAATACATGGTAATCAGAACTAAATGTTTCGTAACACGTTACTGATGTATTTTTCACGAACATTATTTCATTCGATTTCATAGGTTGAACGGAAATGTAAATGCGAGTACTGATAGATGAACTAAATAAGACAACAATAAGATAACTACAACAATAAGATAACTTTACAGCAAATGTATAAACTCTTTATTGGCAAAGCATGCACGTATAGATCGAATATTCGAATACTTTGTGATCGAATATTCGAATACTTATTTTTGTATTCGTTGCCATCCCTACTAAAAATGCAGAAACTTGAGACAAAATACTTCCATCTTTGTGTCTGACGATATATAATCTAATGGAACAGATCTAATTCGTACATAGGCATATTTAACAAACATTCATTAAGAGCGAATGACCTGCAGTATTTGCAATTACCAGCCATTGTTAGATTGCGTTAACGATGTAATCCATACTTCAATAAAAGCATTTAGTTATAGCAGGGACGTACATGTAGATAAGATCTACGTCCCTGGTTATAGTACATAGACGTTTATGATGACGGTGAGCGGCGTAACGAAAACAACAGAGGCAACAAGTATAACCACTCAACATTATTAATGTAGGCTGTTAACAAGACCTAGTTTGGATTCTGACTCCTATGATTAACTTAAAAAATGTGGTGTTGAATCACTGCATTTATGTATAAGTCTTTTATATATCAAAATCAAATCAAAGCGTGTATTAAGCTCTTGCAATACGTACATATCTGGGATTGCTTAACATATATATATTTACATTTTATACTATATTGTAATAGATTGCTAGTTTGGTTATGTTGTTCAAGTAAGTAGAACTACATGTATATTGTTCACATTCATGTACGCTAACGTTTATAACACATTTTGAAGGTGAATGGAGAAAACGTTACATATCCAAATAAGAGCAATACCAAAATAATATAGTTCATTTGTGTTTGAAAGAAAACAATAATTGTGCCGAGTATAGTTATAATGGCACAGACTATTTCTACAGGACATTGACGCAAGCAAACAACGTATTGTTCCAAAGTAAAGTGAATATCTTAGATTTTTGTTTTCCTTTTAAAATATTAGTTTTCAATGCATGTACATATTTGTTTTTCTTTTCAAATTGATATTTTGATCATCGTAATGCTTAATCGTTTTAAGTTAAACTTTCTGAGCACAACCACATATAAACCCATTCGCTTGTCAAATGAAAGAATACAAGAGATTAGAAGGACTTAGATTGAAAAGGTCGCAGTGTAAACAATAATTGGTTTGACTATAACCGAGAGTGTTACATTTTATGTTGGTAAATAAACCCACGGAGTGAAGTCAAACAGCAAGGGTAATTTACACGCGATATTATTCAGACAGGTTAGCCAACAACGATCCGGATAACCAATAAATACCGAGCCCCGGTAGCGAGGCGGGCTTTCAATCAAGGGGCTGTAACTTCAAACCCCAGCTCGGTCAACATTATTTATGGCGTTTGAAAAAAATCACTGCGTCATTCGTTTTCTCAATACGATAATCTCAGATTATATATGTTCGATCTTTAAAAAAACAAAACAGATGAAAACCAAATATATTTATTTTTTCTTTATAGTTTGTCTGTTTCAATATGCCTACTATGTTTTATCATGGTTGAATAACCTAAAATTTGACAGTTTATACTTTCGATATTAATCAGATATGTCAAGACTCAGGTACAATGTTAACATGGCTGATCCGTGCTTTGATTGTCTGTCAAGGACTCTTCACTAAAGAGCGTTTTGAAATTATTGATAACATACTTACATACACTTATTTACCGTGTGGAAATAAATCCAAGTTCATATACGTGATAAGGAAGATTTCTACGTCGGATGGCTGTCACAATCAGTCAATATCATAAGCTGAGTCTTGTGTATGGACAGGCAAATGAGATAAGCCGATCAATGCCTGTTGATCCATCATTATATATTTGTCAAATTGATCACTCTTTTTATCTAGAACAAATGGTTAGTTCAAATTGGACATATTGGTGTATAAAACATTTTTTTTTTATTATAATCATTCACCTTGACCCCCAAAACACAATCCGATTAAAGATATTCATAATATGTTGAAGAACATAATGTTTTTATTGTTTGGGAATAACAATGTAAAGAATGGTATTAGATAAACAAGTTTTCCAACTTTCAAAGTTATAGGTTTCCATGTAAGTGACTCTAACCCAAAACTAAACCGACACCGCCAATTCTCAAAATCAACCAAAATACATCAAAATTGATGTTGTTTACCCCAAAAACACGCCGAACTCAGCATCTTTAATATACGGCGTGAAGAAGAGTATTAGATGAACATGTTGTCTAAGTTTCAAAGTATTAGGTTTATAGTTTCCATGTAAATGACCTAAACGCAAAACTAAACAAACGCCGCCGAAGTCGACGACGACGATGACGACGACGACGACGACGACGACGACGAAGACGATGACTACAAAGACGACGACGACGACAACAACGAAGACGACGCCGAAGTCGACGACGACGACGACGACGAAGATGGCGACGAAGACGACGAAGATGGCGACGAAGACGACGAAGACGACAACGAAGACGACGACGAAGACGAAGACGACGTCGAAGATGACGACGAAGACGACAACGAAGACGACGACGAATACGACGACAATAACGAATATGATGACGAAGACGAAGACGAAGACGAAGACGAAGACGACAAAGACGACGACGACGAAGAAGACGACGACGACGAAGAAGACGACGACGACGAAGAAGACGATGAAGACGACGACGATCAAAAATTCAGACGAGCTTTAAATGGACAGAAATAGCACTTCCTCCGACTTTTCGACGTATCGGTAGGTTAAACAAGGTTATCCCTTATCCACTATTGTGTTCATACTTGCTATTAATTATGTAAATGATGTATTAGATATTAAAGACTTGACGGATATAAATTTAGATTTACTCTCTTTATTTATGTTACATTTTGCGGACGATATAGCACTTTTTACCACTATTCCATAAAGCTTACAACAACAGTTGAACACTATCCACGAATATTAGAAAAACTCGTCTCTGGAAATATATATCAATAAAACAGAAATATGCATTTTTGAGAAAATGAAATCAAATCATGATTTTAATTGCACAATTGATAACCAGCATATTGTAATACATGTAGTATCGACCTTTTACTATCTTGGTATAGCTGTTCATTATACTGGTAATATGTGGGGGGTTTTCAGTTAAGAACATAAGCGAGAGAGCCAACAAAGCATACCACATTATCCTTTCACTATTTGAAAGATTACATCTTGATATTTAAACAAAACTGACTATTTTCTAAACAATGGTGACTCAAATCCTGCCGTACAGGACCGAGGTTTTGGGAATATATGAATACAAAGAGGTAGATCAGCTTCAAATTAAGGTTTTAAGCAATTGCTCGGAGTATTTAAGCAAAAAACATACGCGGCCGTGTAAGGCGAGCTTGGACGTTATCCGTTATCTATATCAAGTAAAGAAAGATCAATTATGTGCTGGCTTAAGATGGTTGTACATTCCATCATGAAACATAAGTGAACTTGTCCTACAGAAGAAAGACTGTAATTAAAGTATCCCTTCTATCTGAAAAGTCAATTATTTCTGAGATATTAACTAGCTGAAAGACCATTAATGGTCAGATCCCATCAGATCCTACTATTATCAATGTGATTCTAACCAATCAGATCCTACTGTTATCAATTTGATTCTAACTATTGCCATCCCGCTCCCAAATCGGTTGCCTAAACATAAGCCTGTCGGGATCAGGTTATATTAATTAGACAAATGTATCTAAATGAGACGTGAACGCGACAATGAGACACGTGGTAAGTGCGTACAACCAAATCTCGGGCAATCATGTACATACTCTGTCTCCACATAATCTTATGACAGTTATGCTAAACGTCTTTGTCTATAAACTATGATAAAACGTCTTGTGTGAAACTAGATATGTAGCGCTTTTATTTATTTACCCACACGAAAATCCAACAAGTCATATTGACTTCATTCGAATTTTCGTCAGGGTCAGGGAATACCATTGAATTGAGTTTCAGATCGAACAGGCAATAGACATTATAACTGTGACAGGTAACACGAAATCTCAGCGTGATTCAATAGTCACTAAAGTTTAACTTCACATGTCATGCCCGATAAGCAGGTTTGTTTAAAAAAAAATCGTAAAAACAAACTCCGATGAGTTTCACGTTTAACAGAGGCATATCATTGACCCATCAAAGCGTTGTGGGTTTAGACAGAAACGGACTTAAACCAGCTGTGGGTTCCCACACACATGTATAATTCAAACGCACGTGCACTAATATTACAACGATTTTGAAACATGTTACGTATAATGATCACTTTCGGTGCAACTTCCGTGATGCTGAATCAGTTCTCGTCACGATTGTATGGGTACGTGTAGATTGAAACTTCTTTCACAGGATTCGACATTTGAATCCCTGTCTCCAAAGGTTACACTTAAAATTGTCTTTTGAGCGGTAGCCAGCTCACCACTAGATTATAAGAACTGAATTAAATAACACATGTAACTCGCCGATAACAATTTTAAACAAATTAATTAATATATCTATAGGTGCTACCTATTTACGAAAAAAACGCAAGATAATTATAAACAAAAATTAAAGAGCATACTTTGGCCATAAAAAAGGGATTTATAAGTAATAGACTAGACAATAATAATGTTAATGTCATGTTTCTTGCGTTATCAAAACATATGTGGAATTCGTATTGCTGTTGTCTATTATTTGAACAGAAAATAATAAAGTAAAGACTTTCAGAAAATCAAGGAATACATTTATAAGGAACGAGGTTAAAACATAGGGCCCAAGATAATCGATCACCTGCATTATGGCAAAGAAGCAAATAGATCAGCCCTTTTCTGATGCCACCTGGCGACTGCCTTTTTCAACCAGTCAATATGACTGGAACAAATTATGTAAGGGGTCACATTTCTGCTAAACCCTTTCCATATAAGAGACGGTTTCTGGGGCCTATGCAACAGACGATTTAGGAAAAGATTGTCGCCACAAGAACAATTGCTCCTTATGAGAAAGTTATGCTTTTGCCACAATGTTTGATAAATAATTATACTTTGAATGAGTAAGTCATGTATAGGAATTTGGGGTCTTTCATGTTGATACCACTTTTTTGCGGGAAACGACGTCGCTCCATTGACGTTACGCCAAGATGAAGTGTAACGGAAATGACGTCACGTCCTTCTTTGGCTACGATACAGTCAAAATTTAGTTTCGGGCGTAGAAGGCTAATGCTGTCGGGTTTTTTTTACGAACGGGAAAACATATATCTTACAGATTTCCATTTATTTTTAACTTTTCGTACAATTCCCACCTAACACAGCACTTTAATTATCTTAAATATCGATTTAAAAAAAAAAATGATTAAAAAGACGACAATAATTTTCAATCCGTTTTTTCTGCTCCTTTTATACATACCCAAACAAACCGATTTTAAAAAAATGATTAAAAAGCCGACAATAATTTTCAATCTGTGTTTTACGTCTGCTTTTTATACATATCCAAAATGGCGGCCCCCATGGATTTTTCCAGTTTCATTTCAGAAAGCTTCATGGGTTATTGAAAAAAAAAAAAAAAAAAAAATCTCACGCCTGTTACCTTTAAGCGAAAAAACCCATTTATGGGTTTTTTTCGTATTAATTGATAAAGCATGTCAAAAGCCAAAATATAGAGCATTGACTTATCCTAGAACTACCCTACTTTTTTCCGTCCAACTCGTATGTAAATTCGGGTACATAAACAGGCGATATAACTAATATTTCTCGATTTTAATACGCTACTATACATACATTGCTTGAGAGTAACTTCGATTCATGCGGATTTATATAACCCGCCATATATTAGTTTGAAATTAATGTTTACATTTATAAATCTTCCCAGCGTGGTACCATTGAATCAAACAGTCACATTTGCCGCGGCGGACGTGGGGTTTACAATTATAGGGCCGGCGCAGCTTTTACACGGTCACATACTGAAGCAGTTGCATATGTAAGGGTAGCCGCACGGCGCATTTTGTAGAGACAGAAAACCTGCGGCTGCCGTACAGCCTTTGAAGTGATGACGAAGGGTCGCCTTAGGGCGTCCCTTTGGCGGCCGTAGGGTTTTGACAAATACCAAGGCATACGCAACGTAGCTGTAAGGCGCTCGCAGGCGGTCCATACGGCGAATCTATGAGACAGATATGAATGATAATTACATATGAAAAAGACCTGCTCCACGCACGGCGAAAACTGCTACGAGGGCCGTACAGATGGCGTGTGGCGAGCGTACTGGAGCCGTGTGTGGGCCTTGCATTGCCTGCAGGGTGTGCCACATAACGCAAGGCCACCATACGGGCATCTTAGGGCCACATTAAGGCTGCCCTAGGTAGCCCGTGGAATTTTTGCGGCCGATGAAATTGTTTGGGGTTCCGCAAAAGTAAATTGCAATGGCTCGGTACCGATATCCCGAGTGTTCTCCCTTGTATCGATAAGCTCAGAGTGATTTCCCTTTGTTGCTGGGTAGTTCCGGTTTCAGCTGATAGCGAAAGATTTGCAGTAAAAAGTAAAAGACAACGTTTCCAGAGAATATTTAGTTAATAAACAACAACACAACGGAAGTTGTGGACATTCTTTCATGTAAGTAACATAGCCCTTGTATTATTAGTGCATTTTTAGGAAAATTTAATGAAAGAAAGAAGGCGAAATACATGACATGTATGAAACGAAAAATCGCGATCGTATTATTCATGTATCTTTCACGTTTTGCTTGACATGTAGTAACACTTGTAATGCAACTGGATATGTTGTATCACGTTGGCAACTATTCCATTTGAAAAACCCAGAGGGAGACTCGACTAGGGTTTGAATGCAACATTTGATCAGCTACTCATTACCAACCGATGTGGATGGGGTAATGGAGTCGGCAATGAGCAGGACACAGGCTAGAGTTAAAACAACATACGTTTATCAAAATGAATTGTGTTGTCAATTATGTTTTCAATGATTTTAAGATATACAGTGTTTGCTAGTATGTTTTTGGTTGATGTTTTTTCATAGTGATTTAATTCAATTTTGAACAAAAGCCTGTGACAATTTTATGTACTGAAAGTGTTGGTAAATAGTACTTTTATGCTTCATGTATTTAACTTCAAAGTAGGAAGTTATAATATTGTATTTTGTTTCTCTTTTAAACAAGATGTGTGACTCAGATGAGTTCTTAACAGAAACAATTTTGAAGACCTGGAAAAAGAAGGAGCTTTCTGAGTGGTTATTTCTGCATGGATTAGTGAAGTCGGGTAATAAAGATATTTTGATCAATCGAGTTTTACGTTCATTACAATTTGACCAGTCCAGTGAATCATCATGTGATAATGAGCGATTTCTCCTTTTGACACAATATTATCAAATGTGAAAGTCTGTGTTCAATATTAAAATTTACATTTTTTGTCAATATGTTTTCAATAATTATACTTTCATTTTTCCCAAGTTTTCAGGCAATATCAGGGAAACGGTTAAAGGCAAAAAAGAAATGCTTATAATGAAATTACTAAATGAGCAATTTTTCTGTTTGCCACATTGTTTTCAACTATATATATAATTATGATACTTTCATTTATAGAGAATTTCATGATTTCGGCCTATGAGATTTCAAAGTAGCTTTTAAGTCTTAAGATCTATCTATTCTGATCGCAGGTTGTCAATCCAGTGGTTGTAAGTTCGAACCCCAGCTCGGCCAACATTCTTTCCTACGTTTGGCAAAAGTCACAGTGACAAGCGTCATTCGTCTTTCACCAATGGATTAACAGTCAGACTGTCTATATGGAAGAGCAACTTTTTGGCTTGAACATTGATTATGGTTCATGAACTAAAAGTCTACGCAAAAAAAAAGAATTTCACTATACATATAATTGTCGGATGAATTCAGATACAAATGAAATAAAACACTGGTTAAATAATTTGTTTAACTTTAATGTATTAACTAATAATACTGTATGTGTAGTTGCTGCTATAATACAAATATTTACATACTGATAATATTCTTCCTTTTATTATATTTCTTTACTACACAAAAAGGTTTACAAGAGATTTATTATGTGTGTGTTATGTTCTCTTGTCATGCAGACTTTTATAAATCTCAAATAGTTTTGGCCATCAGTATCATTAATTATATGAGTCGTCCCGTGAGAACACCAACATTGTGGACTCTGCGTAATGTATCGATCCGGATCAGCATGAGCAAATCGCGCAGGCTAATCCGGACAGACACTATTCTCCTTAGAACTGTGGATTTTCTGTTTCAGGAATCATTACTCGATACCTCTATCCCCCTGATACTGAATGTATCAGCCCGGATCAGTCTTCACGGACTGAACAGGCTGATCTGCGTCCATACATTATGCATAGGCCAAACTGTTTGTTTTCTCGATGGAGGGCACATATTATGAATTAATATTTTTCATTAAAAACATACCTCAAATCTACAGACAACAAGTTTGAAAACATTTTAGCAATAATATGGGAAATCTCTTAGTGAAATATTATTATCAAATAGAGTTCAAAAACTTTAAAAGTATTATGATGTTTATATTCTCTCCACGTTAGATTTTGAGAAGTCAGGGAGCTAGGCTTCTCACAAAAGAATTGTGTAGCATCAATAACAATGCGGACCTGAGTCATGTCGATGAAGCAGGACGGAAGATTTGCGAGAATCTGCTCTCGTGTTGGCCATGGTATTAAAGATTTCATGTGATCATACATAAAGTTGATCCATGTGTTCATCACACGTGAAACTGTCATAACTGACACACCAAACATGTCCTTTAAATGTTCTTGTAAAAGACCAAGTCTGAGACGAACACACGCCATGTAAAACTCATCAATGGGTCTTAATGTTCTTTTTCTACCTGGCTTTCCAACAGAAACATTGTTGTACAATATGTCCTCTCCATTAAGGGATCGTTTCTGTCCTTCCCAGTATGTTAATTTTTCAGCCCCATGTTTCATAAATGTGTTGAAAAACAAGAAATGTGCCGTAATTTGGAAAGCCAGTATAAACTCGAGTTCTTTCATCATCATTTTCAATGTCCTCGGGTTTCATTAATGACCTAACTGTTTGTGTATCGGCATCAACCTTTGCTGGTCTGATATCTGAAATACCGTAATTGTGTTAATTTTTAAGTCCATCTGAGCTAAAGGTACTGTAACGATATGTTTGTTTTGTGTTGCTTTTAAAACTACCAATCTCTACAGTTGCACAAGTCTCCAAATTATCTACAAACATATCAGTAATATCACACAAATGTTCTTGATCAACACTTACTGTTTCATTTAAAGGCACAGCATAAAATATGTCACTATCGTCATCACTATGTGCAAGAAACTGTTTAGTGTTTTGGTCTCTATTTAACAAGGGCCGACGAGCTTTACAAGACTGCACTTCTTTTTCTAAGTTAAAGTTTTTTGGAACAGACTTTCCATGAATGTACTGCCTATCTTCAAAATGTAAAATACACACTCTGGTATTGCCAGACACGAGGAGATTGGGTCTAAACATCTTCAAACCTCTCAGCCATAACTTCCTTCTCGTTTTTTCGCCGGTACATTGTCCACCTGGGATTCTGTGAAGAGTGACCTTAAACCCATCTTCCATAACTTCATTCTGGTGTCGCTTACATAAAACACAATAACGTTTCCCTCCAGATGACGAACGGTTCATAGTCCGAACTAGCGAGTTTTCCTTGTCTGTCATAACGGATAAATTACGTTGTTTACTGTTGTCAAATTACGTTGTTTACTGTTGTTTACTAAAAAATACGATTTCCCGGAACTACCTAGCGGTGGCGACACCTAGCGGTCAAGGGAGGTAAATCATTCAAATTAGCATGTAACTCTGTATATCGGTACTCCCCCATTCATAAGACCCTAGGACAGCCGCACGGCAAACGCAAGGCCACGGTACGCCTGACGTATGGTCGCCACGGAACCCATCTACGGCATGGCTACGGCGTGTCTAATTGATACGGCGAACCTAAACATGAAAACAGTTATAACTCCGCGCTTCAATCGAACGGCGACCCCTAAGGCCTGCAAATGTAGGGAAACGCCCTAGGGTGATCCTGAGGCCACCGCAAATACTCTGCGGCCACCGCATGTATCTTTCGATGTCGGGGGCCTATGGCCGCCGTATCCTAGCCGTAGAGCAAATTTGACTGAGGCATTAGTGAAATCTCCTTGAATAAATTGGTGTCAGACCTGACTGCTAGGAGTAATACTTTACACGAAGGTTTATAACAAAAATACGTTACACGCAAACAGACATCTGCTTCAAATGACAGACACCAAAGGCATGAGCATGTAAGCGGTTCTTTATGAAAATAGTATATTAATGATATTTGTTGATTAGGATCTGCCAGTTCATCCATGTCCTCTGAACGAACATGACAATCTTTGTCAGAAGTATTTTTGAACTTTTCTGTGAGAGATGAGATACGCAAGTTTCGAGCGAACATGGCGGATTTAAAGTGTTCACAGATTGACCTGGAACAACGCAATCTCGAGTGAACATGGCAGATTGAAAGTGTTCACAGACGAATACCTCGAAAAACAAACGAATACCTTGGCATAACATAACATAGTCCAACTTATTGTAGCGATTCAGATTTTACGTATAAATTCTAAATTGGTTACGAAAATTATTGGGAACGGAACGCTTGCAATTTGTTAAATAAGTCGTTATTATTTGGCACAACTTCAGCTCAGTCATGGATGGTTGCTTTTACACTAGTTGAAAACATTGATTACTGAGTTAGCTGCATGGCGCAGTCAATTACGCTTTACGGTCCTTTTCGATCCATTAGTTCCTGGTACGAACGTGATCGGCGCCATTTTAACACATTTGCATACGCAGTGCACTATGGGATTGTTTACCCTAGTTACAAGAATCATCGAGTAAAAGGCAGATTTCTCCATAAATTGTGGTAATTATACACTTGCTATTAGTTTGTTTGTATATAACTTGTTATATTTAACTCAATTTGTTATTCTAAGGTGCAAAACTAGTTTTAGTGGGAAAAGTAGTAGAATTGACCTGATTTGCAGTGGATGCTCGCAATAGTGGGAGGGGCCAGCGGATGCGAGCTGTCAAACTATTGTGTGCATCCCGCATCGGAGGAAATGCGGGACGTTGTGGGATTCCCGCATATGCTGTGGGCAACTGGCGACTATATATACCCCGCTCTCGGCGCGTTCGAGGACTCCGATTTTTGTTTTCTTAGGTTAGGGTTGATTTTGCTCACTTTTCCTTAGTTTAACTTATTTTCTATTTTACTTCATTTCCATTTTTACATTTCACTCAAAAGAAGCGTTAGTTGCATAATGATACCTTTAAGTAGTTTATAATAAGATTTAAAGGGAAAAAGAATATCATTACTTTAAGCTCAACACTATTGGTTAGAAGATTAGTTAACTGATTGTTGTTTGCAGTATTATATTAAGAAATACCTTGTCAGCATCTGTCTTATTAGTGTTTATTTTCTATATCTTGTATTATCATCCTGATCATCATCTAAGTGTAAGTTTACATTCTATGCATTAATAAATTATTGATAAATTTATTCTCTATCTTATTCCGCTTATTCCTATCCAAGATATTTTGTTAATTAGTACTATCATTATACTGGATTCCACCCCTAGTAGTAGCAGTTAAGGAAAGATCCCCAAACTTGCCATCCGTTTTTACTTTTCGAGAGTTAAAACATAGATGGTCCAGTTACCCTCAGGAGTCATTGGAGATAACCACGGGCTCGTAACATATTTATTGGTGTCAGAAGTGGGATTTGTCTTTTAATAAGACAGATCCAGTGATACGAACTATGGGAAAGAGGAAACCTGAGAAGAACATTATGGAACATACAGAGATGGACAGAGACGTGACCTGTGTGGACACTGAGGTTCATGATGATGTTGGTTCTAGAGGTGAAGAAGACTCATGCACTTTAACGCAGGACGAGGCAGGCTATCGGGATATAGGGTATCAAACACAGATAAACGGGGAACAAGCGTTGGCTGCTGGTGAAGGCACCAGTATTTGTAATAAAGAGTCATTTTATTAAGAAAATGAAATGTTAGTCCCAAGGTCATCCACATCAAATTTACGACAGTATAGTCCCCCTTGTATTGAGCAAAGAGCGCAGTCTATCACAACTGATAGACCAAA
Organism: Serripes groenlandicus; assembly: GCA_031761405.1. NCBI lineage: Eukaryota > Metazoa > Mollusca > Bivalvia > Cardiida > Cardiidae > Serripes > Serripes groenlandicus. Next base: position 121,327,406 of record JASEVX010000003.1, on the reverse strand, counting down.
TGTTTTGCGTAGGGATGCGCATAGATCCAGTGAGTACCGCATAGAGCAAAGACCAAGTGGTAGTTATAATGGCCAGTTTGAAAGAAATTTATTTGAATATACCAGACCTCAACACATTGCACCATCACAATCAAAGCACAGCACACATTCTTTAAGGCGTGACAATAACCAAATAGGTAGTGGTCAACAGTATCGAAACTCCAGTCTTTTCCCGCAACCTGACAACGATCACACAGCACATGGGCAGCCAAATTATTCCCCCTCTCAGCATAGTGCAGGTCGTCAAAATTACCAGTACTTAGATGGCAATCCAAGGAATGACGGTATACGTGATTCGAGGTATGCAAACTTTAGAAATGATCACATCAGCACAAACATTAAAATCCCGGCTTTTACTGGTAAAGAAAATTGGCAAGAATGGTTTAACAGATTTGTAGCCATTGCCGACAGGCATCAATGGAATGACGATCAAAGACTAGACTGCTTGCTGCCAAAATTACAAGGTGATGCAGGCGAGTTTAGATTTTCACAGTTGCCTAGATGGGTCATTTCCGATTATAAAGAGCTGGTAAGAGAATTGCACTGCCAGTTTAAGTCAATAGATACACCTAGAACATATATGGTGAAGTTCAGCAGGCAAGATCAGTATGAGAATGAGACTGCAGAAGAGTATGCTACTGAGCTGAAAAGACGTTCCGCAAAGGCCTATAGCCATCGAGATAACAGGGTAAAACAGGAGGACTTGGTTAGGCGATTCTTAGACGGGTTAAAGGAGGATGATGCTAGGTTTGAGGTAGAATTTCACAAAGACCCCCAAAGCATAGAATCGGCTGTATATCACGTGGTAAATATTGAACAGACAAGAAGAAGAGCCACTCCTTATGGCGAGAAGAAAATGCGCAAATTTACAAGGCGCGTTCAGTCTGATGATAGCTCAGATTTTGACGAAGAAGGCTATCATGATAATGAGCAAAACCAAGTACAACGTTTGCGCAATGACGATCCAAAACTTAAAGAAAACACAAAAACTAGAGAAAATTTAACTACCACTTCTTTGCATGGTGAATCACAGAGTGATATGAGCAAGATACTGCAACAAATTTTAGATAAACTATCTCATTTGACCTATAATAAGAGTTCTGCTGTTCAAACCAACATGAGTGACAGAACATGCTATGCGTGTCAGGAAAAGGGGCATATCTCAAGGTATTGTCCAAACAAACCCACCCATAGCCGCAGTTCTGACCCTAAAAGCAATAAAATGAAATTTTCCCCCAATACTGAAAATAAGATGACTTTAAACTAGAAAGAGCTGACTCAGGTGGTCAAGAGAAAGCCCAAACAAATAAGAACGACCAGACCCGTGACTGTCAAATTAGCAATAATGAAACTGTAGTTATTGGAAGGAGGAAACCTTCTAGTACTGGACTTTATATAAAAGGCGAAATTTCCGGTTTACCTGCACTGTTTACTGCAGACACAGGCGCGACTAAAACGGTTATATCTGACACTATGTATTACAGAATGGACGCCCGAGCGAGTCCTACGTTGAGTAAGTCATCATGTTTGACAAGTGCGTCAGGTTCTCCAATTAAAGAACTTTGAAAAGGACATTTTGACCTGAAGCTAGGCCCTCTTACGTTGAGGACAGAGGCTATCGTTGCCGAAATTGAGGATGAGACACTATTAGGCATGGACGTTCTTCAGAATGGAGAAGGTGGACCAGCAGATATATTACTCAGTAAAGGAATTATCCAATTACGGGGTATGAGTATACCATGTATTCAAGTAGGGCTAGATGATACGGCACGGAAAGTGAAAATGGCTGACGACTTTACAGTGCCAGGATACACCGAGGTGGTAGTAGATGCGTTTGTCAGTAGGTATGAATCAGACGATTTAGTAGAAGAAAAGGTTTTTCTTGTCGAGGGCATACAAGATGCAGAGGAACGATTTTCAGTAAAAATAGCCTCTACACTAATTGATATTAACAAAACCCCTACATGCAAAGTGAGAATACTTAACCCTTTTCCATCAGAAGTTGTGTTACGGCAAAACGCAGAGATAGCAAGAGCTGAGCCCGTAGAAAAAATAATAAGTACAGTTATAGAACAAGAGAATAAGGAAGAAAATGACAATCGTTCATGCGTGAGAAGTGTAGAATTTAAATCTAACGAAAACGAATCTCCAAGAGAAAACGTACAACAGTCGGACAGACGAAAAGCCGAACCAGACCATTTGCCAAACTTATATGACAGGTCAACGCAAGGTAAACCCCTATCAGAGCAAAATCAGATCGCAGAAATACTTATTAAGTATCAAGATATTTTCTCAAAAAATGAATGGGATTTGGGGCTTACACATCTTACAGAGCATGAAATTAAAACAGGTGAAGCGGACCCGGTCAGACAGAGACCTAGAGAAGTACCCTTGGCCTATGCTGATGCTGAGAAGAAAGCCATGGAAGACTTGTTAGCAAAGGGTGTGATTCGCAAAAGCACTTCACCGTGGGCATCGCCTATTGTCCTTGTTAACAAAAAATCCGATGCTATCCGGCCCTGTGTTGATTACAGAAAGGTTAACGCACTGGTCAAACCAAACGGATTCCCACTCCCAAGGGTGCAAGACTGTCTCGATGTAGTAGCAGGTTCAACTTACTTCAGCAGTTTTGATCTAACTAGTGGCTATTTTCAAATTCCACTCAAGGAAGAAGATATACCTAAAAGTGCGTTTTGTTGCAAATACGGCCACTATGAGATGACGCGTATGCCATTTGGTCTTAACAGTAGTGCATCCACTTTTCAAAGAACTATGGAGTTAGCTCTCCAATGTCTACAATGGGAGACATGTCTCATATACATAGATGATGTAATTGTTTTTAGGCAAGCTGGTTTAAAATTCAAACCAGACAAATGTAACCTTTTACAAACCGAAGTAGTCTTCCTGGGTCATATTGTCTCGAGGGATGGTGTTCGACCTGATCCCAACAATGTAGCAAAAGTTCTAGACTGGCGTCAGCCGGAGAATGCCAAACAGGTGAAGCAGTTTATTGCCACAGGCTCTTACTACAGGCGGTTTATAACAGATTTTTCAAAAATAGCCAAACCATTGACTGATTTAACAAAGAAAAACGAAGTTTTCAATTGGGGTTCTGACTGTGAGACAGCATTTGTCACCCTTAAAAAGGCCTTAATTAGCTGTGATGTAATGGGATACCCTCTTAATGAAGGAGGCGAATTTGTTTTGGATGTAGATGCATCGGGATTGGGCATAGGTGCAGTGTTGTCACAACGCCAGGATGTTAAAGAAAAAGTAATTGCATATGCCAGTCGCTCCCTTAATAAAGCGGAGAAAGACTACTGCATCACAGAAAAGGAATTGCTTGCGGTTAGGTATTTCATTGAATACTTCAGGCAATATCTTTTAGGAAGAAAATTTCTGATGAGAACTGACCACCAAGCGCTGACCTGGCTGTTCAGCCTGAAGGAGCCGAGTGGGAAAGTTGCCAGATGGATCGAAATTTTGTCACTCTATGATTTTATTATTGAGTACAGGGCCGGTAAAAAACAAGGTCATTGTGATGCATTATCAAGGTGTATTAATCCAAAAGATTGCACTTGCCCAAATGTAGATATGTCAGAACCCCTTAAATGTGGACCTTGTAAGAAATGTAGAAATAGGGCCGATCAAATGCAGCTGCAATGGGCAGCATAAGGCAACTCAACTGAGATTTTACAAAACATATCAAGTGACAAGCCTACCATTTCAAATGAGGCTAGTTGCCAGTCTACTGTTTCTAACATAAAACATTTAAATGAGGCAAGTTGCCAGTCTACCAATGCACAACATACAATTAGAGTCACAAAACATAGGATGGGAAAAACAGAAAAACATGGGAAAGCCATAGTAATGCCGGGTAACGAACCCTCTACTAGTACTTGCAGTTCATCCGAGCTAATACCAAGAACACTTAGAGATAATATCAGCTGGCTGAGAAGCAAAGAGAATATCAGAGACTCACAACTTAAAGATCTGTCTATAGGACCTTTGTTATTGGCAAAAGAAAATACTCTAAAACCTCCAGGGGAAGATTTCCTTCTAGCTAGTTCAGCAAGTAGGCATTACTGGTTGATGTGGGACCAATTAGAGGTAAACAATGGGGTGCTTTATAAACGTTTTTGTGGTAAAAATACTCTACAAAATGTCACACAGTTAATTGTACCACAGGAACTTAAAGCTGAAATATTGTTTCAGTGTCACAACTCCTTATTACGCGGTCATTTAGGGTGTAAAAAGACTAAAGGTAAAATTCTGCAGTCTTATTATTGGTATAAGATGAAAGGCGATATACAGGTTCATATAAAAAGGTGTGATTATTGCGCTAGCAATAAGAAACCACATAAAACTCCCCGAGCAGGGATGGGTAGCCTAAGAGCGGGAGCTTTATGGGATATGGTCGCAACAGATTTTATCGGGCCTTTACCAGTGACAGCACGCAACAACAGATATATATTAGTCCTTACTGACCATTTCTCAAAATATGTAGAAGTAATTCCAACGCCTGATTAGACTGCGGAAACTTGCGCTAACAAAATACTAAATGAGTTTATTTCAAGATGGGGATGCCCTCTAGCATTTCATAGTGACCAAGGAAGGAACTATGAAAGTCATGTTTTTAAGGAGCTATGTCAACTACTCGAAATTCGCAAGACGCGTACCAGCGTCAGACATCCACAAGGTAATGGTCAAACTGAAAGATTCAACAGAACACTGATTAAGATGATTAAAGCTTACCTTAGCCAAGAGCAGAAGGACTGGGATTTATATTTAGGTTGTCTCGCAGGAGCATATAGAGCGTCTCCACACGAAACTACGTGTATAACCCCGAATATGCTAGTATTCGGAAGGGAGATACGAATGCCAGTTGAAGTGTTATACACTAAAAATACTGTGGTGAATCAAAAAAGTACCAGTTTAGGTGATCACATGGATAGCCTTAGGTCTAAGATGCAAATAGCCCATGAAAGAGCCAGACGCTATCAAGGCGTATGTTCAAGGAGAAGTAAAGAACTGCATGATGTTAGAATCTCATACAACAACTATACGCAGGGTGATATGGTATGGTGTTTGTTGGAGGAAAGAAAAGTCGGAATAGCCCCAAAACTGCAACCCTTGTATGCAGGAACTTTCCCAATCAAAAGGAAATTGTATGATATTAATTTCATCCTCCAATTAGACAAAGATGTGAAAGAAAAAATAGTTCATCATGATAAACTTAAGCCCTATGAGGGTACACAGTGTCCAAAATGGATGTCATCTGTAGGTGAGGGAAGAAAACAACCTATGTTCTAGTCCCATAGTATACCAACAGACGAGAGTAAGTCCCAGGTAGCTCCATGTAAACACTGTTTTTACATTTTTTTCTTTTGGACTCTTCTTTTCTCTGATGCTGACAGGTGTATGTTACCGTGATGTGTTTTATCTAAGAAACTTATCCGATTAAGGGCGTTAGGGCTGATACTCCTTGTATACAGTAATAACGGTTTACCTCATGATGAGATCACCTATTTTGTAGATGTCTGGTAATGCTCAAAGTCAATCGATACGGGAAAAAGAGTATAGCTGCTAGCACAACATTTTTGAAAAAAGATGGCTGGTTTTCTTTCACCATTGAAAGAAAAGTAAGGAAAAAGGGGCAAATGGGTGTCTCAAACAAGAAACTCATGAATCATTCAGTAAATGTCTTTACATTTTTTACAGTTACTGACTACCAAAACCACCGGAAGAATGAGATCCATGGAGGAGAAAGCTTTCAGAAAAGGGAGAGCCTATCGTTGCGTGCAATGCCATTCAAGGGGAAACCAGGTAATCGATGTGAAGTACAGGGTCGTTGACCATATTTTGAAGTACCATTTATCCCTGGACCTGGTACCCTACTACTGTACATTGTGCATGTTTAGGTGTACAGAAGAACACCAACTGACCTCCCACGTTGGCAAATATAAAAGGCATCAGAATCTGGTAGCAGAGAAAAAACTCATAAATTCTGGGCCGTTCCTAGTATGCAACCCAAATCCCTACCAGTTCAAAGAAGTAGATCTCAAACTCCTTTCTCAGGAAGAATCTAAGAACATTTTCATGAAGCGTACCAGAAGTCTCCCTGAAACGTCATCACCAACCGAGTCTACTTACGCCATGTCTACCGGCTTAGATGATGAATCTGCAGATAGACTTATAGATTCGTTTTTTGAACAACAGCCGAAGACAAACCATCCACAGTTCAACACAAGTAGCACCATGATCCAGCCCGTTAACAGCCATTCCTCATCAACCTTCATATCTGTGCCATCTGACATCCTTTCTTCCTTGATACAAAATCCAAGCTATGCCACCCCGACTGTCACCCCCATAGGAACTAGCCCGAATTTCACAGCTGCACCATCTGTCCATCAACAACCGTTTCTCTTGAGCAGTCCTCTTCTGCAGCAAGTATATGCCATGAACAACCATACTGCCGTCATGTCGACACCGCAACAACAAACTATTCCCCCTACCCCGTTAGTGGACGAGAGAGTTGAAAACATTTTGCCTCAACTTCTAGGACAGCCGTCGCCAGGTTCAACAACTTCATCCTGCGCAATGAAAACTTGTCAAACACTCCAAACCGATGTAGGAGTCCAATGTGCCATTCGGGAGCCAGCTCCTGCCTGGACTGACGCTCTAATACAACTGGCTAAATATATGAAAGATCAGATGGAAACCAGCACTAGGGCCCTTCATTCTATGGAAAAAACATTGTTAAGTGTCCGAGAAACTATGGACAATACGAACCGTCTTATAAGAAAACTTCACGACCAACCACAAAAAGAAGAGAAGAAACGTAAAAGCAATGATAAAGAAAACTCAAGTCCGGTAAACAACAAACTTCCCTCCGTAGTAGGAAGATCCTACCAGGATGACAAGAAGAGACGACACTGAAATTATGAACCTTTTATACCAAATTCAACCCGAATGTGGTAATGTACCTTTAACATTAAACCCAGAGGATGATGATGATGTATTCTCTCAAGATATAAGCCAGAAGGCCTATACATGTAATTTACAACAGAACAGAAAAAAAAATTCATAAGGCAATGTCAGCCAATATTGAATCCTTTTAACGTATATGGTGGACTGCTGTATAGTACCCTGTTCCAAAGATGAGATAGCGTTACCACTTTCTACAAAATCCAGATGTGGATGATGACTACTTCTCCAAAGCGGATGACCAACCACTCACTACAGACTCAAAGCAGATAATCGCGTTATATAATAACAATAACTGAGTGTCATTTTAATCATCATTTTAATAATAGTACAGTATTTCAAGAATTTTAACTCTAGTCCCATGCCCTAAGCATATATAAGTATTCTCTAGTCCCATGCCTTAAGCATATATAAGTATTCTGTGATAAACTGTATTTTAAACCAGCTATACTACCTGAAGTATTCATAATTGTCTGTGAATCTTAAGCATTTAGACTATATATAGACTTTAAAAGGAAGTGTTCATGAACTATAGGGAAAACGTGTGACTATGAACACAAATATTACAGTGACAATTTACTATAATTAAAATGAAACAAACTGCGCAGGCTGGGATAATTCTCAGACAGAACTCTAGGTAACTCTCATAGAATTGACTTGAAGTGGTGCTGAACAAGGACAGTGATTTAATGTTAATTGAGATAGTGGAAAATGAAATAGTTTGTAACTTATCAATTATGTTTAATTAAGTATTTATCTGACATGCAGACTTACGTGGAAAGTATATCTTAAAGATGCAGTATCGACTAATGTGATACTTCAATTTAAAGGAATATTTTCAAAATTTAATTAATTGCTGAGGCAAGTATATGCAAACCTTAAATGATTGTTTATTACAGAGGTGCCAAAAGTCATTTGAATCACATAAAAAGTTATATAAAATTTATTATTGCAAATTACTAGTTTAGAAGCTGATGACAGTGTTTGTGGGAAGTATACCTTAAGGGTGTAGTATTAACTATGAATAGTGTAATACTTCAATTTAAAGGAATATTTCTGAATTACTTTTGCCACCATTACAAATTTATCTGTATCTGGAGGGTTAAAATGTATTTTCTTACTTAAGGAATTCTTGCTAAAATGTATTTACCTGATGTGCTGACTTCAGTAGAAAGTATTCCTTAAAGATGCAGTATCGACTTAATGTGATACTTCGGTTAAAGGAATATTTCAATTTTAATTAATTGTTTAGTCAAGTATGCGCAAACCTTAAATGGTTGTTTACAGAAGATATGCCTAAAGTCATTTGAATCAGAGAAAGAGTTGCATGAAATGTATTAGTATATTGTTTTAACACGTATTAGACACGTTCAATATAATGTTACAAGCTTTTTAAAAAAAAAATCACTAGCTTAGAAAGCTGATGAAAGTGTTAGCAGAAAGTATGCCTTAAAAGTGTGGTATTAACTATAAATAGTGTAATACTTCAATTTAAAGGAATATTTCTAAATTCCTCTTGCCACCATGGCAAATTTATCTATATTTATTGAGAGATGTATTTTGTTAATTAACGAATACTCGTTAAAATGTTATATTATAGTTTCTTGTTGAAGAAGTGCAAAAAGTCATTTGTAAACAGTAATATGAATAGTGTTAGTATTTTAGGAATAGTGTTAGCATGTTAGATATATGCAGTATGATGTTACAAGATAAGTTTAGCATCATTTTATAATCTGATGAAAGTGTTAGTGGAAGGTATACCTTAAAGGTGCAATATCAACTGCAGAATGGTATTTTAGTTTAAAGGGATACTCTCAGTTTTGCATAATGCATTTTTGGGTGTTTATATTAATTCTGTTGCTCATGTTGTTAAACTACTTTGTTAGTGATTTGCCAAAATGTTCAATCTGATACCTACAACATTAGTTATCAACAGTTTAAGATCTGATGAAAGAGTCATGGAAAATATGCCCTAAATGTGCAGTATTAACTTTATTGGTAATACTTCCAGTTAAAGGAATATTTTCAGTTTTTGCATAAGAATTTTCTCAAGGTGCTAATCTTAAATGCTCAGGTTGTTATATGTTTTGTTAGTGAATTGTCATTTTAGTGATTAAGACATGTGCAATCTGATGCTACAACCCAGGTTATTCATTAGTTAAAGTCTGATGAAAGTTTTAATGAAAAATATACCTTAAAGGTGCAGTATCACTTTTAAAGTGATATTTCAAATTTAAGGAATGTTTTCAGAAATAGGTTTCTTAAGTCAATTAAAGCTTGACAGTCGGAACTTTGTCACGCTAAGAGGAGGGTAATGTAGCGATTCAGATTTTACGTATAAATTCTATATTGGTTACGAAAATTATTGGGAACGGAACGCTTGCAATTTGTGAAATAAGTCGTTATTATTTGGCACATCTTCCTAACTCAGTCATGGATGGTTGCTTTTACACTAGTTGAAAACATTGATTACTGAGTTAGCTGCATGGCGCAGTCAATTACGCTTTACGGTCCTTTTCGATCCATTATTTCCTGGTACGAACGTGATCGGCGCCATTTTAACTCATTTGCATACGCAGTGCACTATGGGATTGTTTACCCTAGTTACAAGAATCATCGAGTAAAAGGCAGATTTCTCCATAAATTGTGGTAATTATACACTTGCTATTAGTTTGTTTGTATATAACTTGTTATATTTAACTCAATTTGTTATTCTAAGGTGCAAAACTAGTTTTAGTGGGAAAAGTAGTAGAATTTACCTGATTTGCAGTGGATGCTCGCAATAGTGGGAGGGGCCCGCGGATGCGAGCTGTCAAACTATTGTGTGCATCCCGCATCGGTTGAAATGCGGGACGTTGTGGGATTCCCGCATATGCTGTGGGCAACTGGCGACTATATATACCCCGCTCTCGGCACGTTCGAGGACTCCGATTTTGTTTTCTTAGGTTAGGGTTGATTTTGCTCACTTTTCCATAGTTTAACTTATTTTCTATTTTACTTCATTTCCATTTTTACATTTCACTCAAAAGAAGCGTTAGTTGCATGAGGATAATTTTAAGTAGTTTATAATAAGATTTAAAGGGAATAAGAATATCATTACTTTAAGCTCAACACTATTGGTTAGAAGATTAGTTAAATGATTGTTGTTTGCAGTATTATATTAAGAAATACCTTGTCAGCATCTGTCTTATTAGTGTTTATTTTCTATATCTTGTATTATCATCCTGATCATCCTCTCAGTTTAAGTTTACATTCTATGCATTAATAAATTATTGATAAATGTATTCTCTATCTTATTCCGCTTATTCCTATCCAAGATATTTTATTAATTAGTACTATCATTATACTGCAGTCCACCCCTAGTAGTAGCAGTTAAGAAAAGATCCCCAAACTTGCCATCCGTTTTTACTTTTCGAGAGTTAAAACATAGACCGTCTAGTTACCCTCAAGAGTCATTGGAGATAACGGGCTCGTAACATTATTTTGACCCTTTTTCCGTCGTTACTCTGAAAATTCATCCGATGTCGTTGTGAGACATTATGGATTTTATTGCGTGTATCTTTATTTAGTAATGAATAGTATACAACTCAATATGAAAAGAACTTGAACTAACAAGTTGTTAGCGGAATCGGTATATGATAATGATACATACAAACTAAATTACATTAATGACTATCCACTGTTATTGTTAAATATTAAAAATGTATTACTTACAAGTTTACATCGTTAAATTTGTATCTTTACAAACCGTTTACTTCATCTATTGTTAGTATAAGAAACGCATCCCTTACCAATACGGGTAGGTCTATTTTAGTTTTCCACGATGTCTATATGAAATGTGTGCCTTTTTGGAAACATGAGAGCGTAAGTGATCATGAACACTTAGACGTCTTCCGCCTAATATTTCATTAGTCGTTCGCATATGTGGAAAATAAAAGTAAACTTTCCCAACGTGGTTTATAAGCCGGCTTTTTAGTGTATAGGATTATCAACAAGCGGTATGTGTCTTGTCTACACATCAAGTTATTGAGTCATTTAATAAAGCGACCCCGTTTATAGCGGACCGGGTTGCAACTCACCCTATATATATGCCACTATATTGTGCAATACCGCTGTGGTATCCCAGCCTCATCTATTCATAGACTGGGATTGTTTAAAGTATCTATTTATTAGTCGCCGGGCAGAAGCCCGCGACTTCTATTTTTAATAGGTTTTCGGAAATCACATGGGAGGGGGGATTATTATTAGAAAGAAACACATTTAGATGTCTTGAACATATTACAATTGTGTTTGTTTAAAAACACTAAGTAATGACACATCTAAAATGAAATAAATATTCCGATGTTTTAGGTATTTTCAGTTTCTTTATTTTGACTCGCATTTATGTTTTGTTGTTTTATTTACGAAGACAAAACAGTCCCTATTAGCTAGACTGGTATACTTTATTTTTACACTATATACTTCATGTACTCAAAAGGCGATAACTACAAACCTTTACGTCGCAGTCTAATTTGTTTACATACGCGCACCTGCTTAAAGCGTGACTTGCGAATACCAACTGCGTAGATCAATCTCCTTTGCAGAGAGCCGTCTCTTTACACTCGCTTACAAATAGTAAATCGTAGGTGATTTAAAATGTTTATTTGGTTCGAAACAAATGAAGAAAAGAACAAACCGAGATAAAAACTAGTTTTAATAGAAAAATTACTTTGAACGAACACTCTCTGCCTATAAAGAGAGTTTCAAGAACGACACCCCTGCGAATAAGAAAGAATCGGGTCTTTCGTACAAAATTATTTCGTCCTTGACAATTTTAAATGTGTCATTTAATTCCCTAAAGGCATATTGCTTCCGATCTGCATATTGTTATGGATCATTAACACAAGGGCGCTCATCATAATATAATTTTAAAACATGAGTAGTTTTGTTATTTTCATTATAAAAAAGGAAGGAAAGAATTAAAATAAATTAACATTTTGTAGGGCTCAGTTTATGTTCGAAATTAAGTTTAAATTATACAACAATTTCAATGAGATTTAACTGTTTAGTTGATATTATATTTCGAATTTGGTCTAATTTGTTAATATTGGACTACATCTCAACATTTGTTAAAGTATGATATAATTAGGATGCCAAGCTAATATCATTTTGAGAAAAAGAGAAAACTCCGCGGTTTAACCCTTAACTCATTGTTTAAAAAGTATATTGCTGCAAAGGTGTCCACTGTTGACTTTAATAGAGGAAAGGTAAAATGATGTGCTATTGCATGCAAATCCTAAATTGTCTGTTTTGTGGTTTTATTGAAAAATAATAAAATTCAAATATTCTGACAAACATCTTGAAAAGTGTATGTGGAATTCACAAATCTTATAATTATTCCTTAATGAAAGCACTGTATACATACTAAGACTAATGATTGGCAAGATTTCTCATTTCCGTTACTGTGTATGATCAATAATTAGTTGGTTGTGTGTTTAGTCAACCTACTTTGGAATGGAGATTGATCATAAACAATGAAAGGCTTCAATTATCATTCACTTCGTTGACAAAACAATGCAAGTTATGATACATTTTCACTTGACCCCACCCCTGATGTTCCAATATGCCCCTCAGTTGATAACTGTTTATTCAACTACTATAATGTTAGTGTTATGCATAACTGCACTATGGATATCCGGCGACATTGATGCATTGCATCAACTTTCTCTTGTATTTATAGATATAGAATTTCTTATTTTTACAGTGCATACTGTTCTCTGATAGCGACATGGAATTTTAACCGATCAAGCTTTAACCTTGTGCGGTTGATTACATTACAAAGGAAATCATCCTGTGTAACTCGCTAGAACAGTAACAAATGCAACTCGAAGCGCTTGTACTTCGAATGCATGTATGTGCCATTCACAACTTCTATCAAGAATAGTAGGCTTATAAAACTGAGGGTGGAAGCAATGACGTCGATCTAATTCCGCCTGTATTTTACAAGTGGCTGCCGAAACTCAGCGAAACGGGATATATTGAAACACGAAGTCTGATTTGAGGCGCTTATGCCGCAAAATATCTCCATTTTAGCAAATGCAACCATAGTTCGGCGCCTTTACCTGGCACATGTGAGGTTACATAGTAATGTCTATAACTATGACGGGTGCATATAGTCGGGACATTGTTTCTAAATTCCAAGTCCGGCTGTCAAAACTAGGATAAACGCCTTCGAATGCAATATGAAGTAATTTTAGAACGAGTGCACCAGACAAATATCTCCAATCTGGCCAATCTCGATTATCTCGAAAAATAGGCACGCAAAATCGAGGTTGGTTTCATTAACTTTGTGGAAAGACATCGAGTGAAAGTCGATGTCCGTATTTGGCGCTTGCACCTGACTAATGTAAAATTGCCGGCTAAATCGACCAATTAACAGCCGGATTTGTCTGTGGAACTGCGAAATATCCCACCTGCAATTCATTCTTTAAACTCTGTATGTAGATGATTCTTTTAATATGTAAGAATGTAGACGTTTTTCTACCGTATCTTAAGCTTTATCCATAAGAGGTTTTCAATAGTTTTTGTCTGAATATATGAGTTGTCGATTTCAGATATTTGGTATAATTGAAGAAAGGGTTAAGTATACTGTAAGAGTAAAATGTTGTGTAGCCGGTTCAAACGCCGATTACGGTCAAAGAGCAATGCAATGCCATGAATAAATTATCATCAACACAATAGCTTGCATATACTGTGACACGTTACAACAAGGCCATCATCACAATAGCTTGCATATTTCGTGATACAATGCCAGTTTTGAAAAAGCTTACAGATACTGTGACATTTTACGACACTATCATCATCACAATAACATACTTATACCGTGACAGGTAACGCCAATGTCATCATTACAATGCTATGTAGATACCATAGCACGTTGCGACAGGGCCACCATACCCATTACTTGCCGAACAATGACAAATTACGACAAGGTCATCGTCCCACTGGCTTTCGGATACTATGATACGTTGTGACAGGGTCATCACCAACTAGCTTGGTGATACCATTACATGTATAATGCGGCAAAGCAAACATAACACTAGCTTGGAGATACCATGACACATTACGATAAGGCCATCAAACCAATAGCGCCATGACATGTTACGACAATATCATCATACCAATAGCTTGCCGATACCATGTGAGAAGGCCATCTAACCAATAGTTTGATATACTATACTATAGTTTAATAGTCTGGGAGAAGGCATTGAAGCCAGAATGCATATAAGCGTGGACGCATCGAATCCTGCCTGGCTAACCACTTGGGCGCGGTTAAATCCGAGTGACCTTGAGCCTTTTTTTGTCCGAAAAAATATATAATACCAGAGAAGATCCTGTTCAGCTTGTTTGTACCATATGCTGATCAAGCTCTTCCCATAAATGTACATCTTAATGATGTTTGAGTTAGATGTAATAATCAAAATAAAGTCTGTGTAAAAGATAAGAATCATATTTATATGGAAAAGGTCAGTCTACAGAAATAAATACATAAAAATATCTCATAAATGGTATAAAAGGTATAGTAATAATTTGAACAAAGCAGACATTTACAGTAGCAAGGCTATCTGTTTTGTTATGTGATTATTTCGTTAATATAATAATCAAGGTCGACAACGTTTGAGAACACTGATTTAACAATATCAAAATGTCACCTCTTTGTCTCCTTTACTTGTCTCTCAGTGTGACACAGAAACCAACTTGTAACAACTGACAATTAAAGAATAGTAGCATGAATGTAGATATATATGTTCCTCATAATAGTCATCTCCTTTATAAAATATCACAAATTAAATTAACTATACTAAAAAATAACATACATCTATCCATTCATCTGTCAATACAAATTATACTATAACATCAAAGTAAATCAAGAGTACAATTTTAATGACTGTCCATAAAGAAATTGTGAGAAATAAAATAGTAAATGATAGATAACACAATGATAAATTGGTTATTAACTCCTTGTTATATCAACAGGATCAACTGACCACTACACCGAGTACAGGTAAATGACATTGATAGCAATGTGTAACTATAGCACTACTACATATATAAAAGAAAAATAGTTTATAAAAAAAATGTCAAATGAGGGCCAAGATGGACCTCATTCGGTCACCTGAATGATAGTATAGTAGCAAATGTTACTGTTAATTGTGGGATCGCCGATTGTTGATTGACAGTGGACGTAAGCCAATCAGATCGCGCGATTCTATAAACTAAGGAAGCACCGCCATTAAAACAGTATCTATAGAAAGATGTAGCCCTCTGTTGTTGTCGAAGTGTTGGCGAGTATTGCAAATAAGCGGTCGAAAAGTGTCTGAGACATCGTTTAACGTTACGATGTCCGCCATTGTTTTTGATGTCGACAAAAATTGTAGGGCTAGTTACCGTTGCTAATGTGGGCGTAGCTAACTCGACAATCGGCGATCCCACAATTAACGTGGATTTTTGTATCAAGAGTTGGAATGGAATGCAAACAAAACAGCTTGTTAGTAAAAGACATTAAATGTTCGAACAATTTGACAGAGGACCACCTCAGAAAGATTTTTGTGAAGTTTGTTTGATATTGGTTATGGGTTTAGAGCTATGTCATTTGAAACTAAACTTATTTTACCCCTTTTCTGATGCCGCCTGGTAGTTATTCTTTTCTATCCAATCATTATGGCTTAAATAAATAATTTACAGTGTCACTCAAGCACATTTCTTCTAAATACTTGAAATGTTACCCCTTTTCTGATGGCGTATGGCGGCCTAATTTAGATGAGAAGAATTTCAAAGTTATGTCATTTTTCTCCTTTTCCGATGCAGCAGCAGCCTAAATTGTGTATAAATTTATATCTTTTAACAATTTTGAAAGAGGACCCCAAAGTAACATTCCTATTTAGTTTGGTTGAAATAGGTACAGCGGATGAGGAGATGTCATTGAAAGTTTAATGTTAGTTCTAGCCCTTTTCTGATGACACCTGTTTTTCAACAATCATTATTACTTGGAAAAATGATGTAAATGGTTACTGAAGGAACAGTTATACATATCTGTTTTGAAATCAGACAAGCACTTTCATAATAATGACATTTTTCAAAAGTTTGGTATTTTGCATCATTTTCTGATTCCGCCTGGATGTCATGTAGATGGTCACCCAAGCAACCAAAGTTCTACATATAATTATTTTGAAAGAAGACCTCCAAAGGATCAGTTTAGCGGACATTGGTCAAGTAGTTTAGCAGGAAATGTTGTGTTTAAAGCTTAAAGTTAACGACAGAGGAGCTGACGACAACGACGGACATAGACCGATCAGAAAACACATTGTACCCTTTGCCCAGGTGATCAAAAATGAACGGGAACATAAAACTTTAAAAGAAATACTGGAAAAACAATGAGATTTAATGTGATCAGACCACTTAGGGTACCTTTGTAAAATCAACTTGTGTTTTAAGAAGACACTGTGTTACCTGCCATTATGTCTGTAAGTGAAATAATGATGGATGAACTGACATACTGACTGATCCCTAGGTTTATCACATAAATACCCTTATTTTCAAGTTGAGAACAAATCACGGAACAACGATATCCAACATGTGTGATATCAAATACACGTCATACACGCGACTACTGATGACGTCATTTTGACCTTTATCTTTATTATGTTTATTGTTAAGTTGTTAACTTTTACACATTGAAAAATGCAATAAAACGTTATTTTGAATAAATAACGAGTCTTAATTGTTTAAAACATTGTTGTTGTTTTTCTTCTTATTCAAAAATGATGAGGACTACTTTTTTATGCGGTGAATCACAAGTTCTTATGAAGAATATGTTATTCGGTCTTTGTTTTGATGTTGTCAATATTTGTCATTAAAACACACTGTTTAGGTGATAAAAAGAATCCATCACTCGTTTTACTTTGGAGAAGATTTCTTAAATTCGTCTCGAAAAAGAGAGTTATTAACCTCGCCAAGAGGCTCGGTTAATAACCGTCTTTTTCTAGACTCATTTAAGAAATCTTGATCTCCAAAGAAAACTCATGATGGATCCTATATGTCTCCCTAGCAAGGCAAATAATACACTTATCACTGTAGGAAAAGAAAAAAAGCATACAAACAGCAATTTCTTTTTTCCAAAATGATTTCAATTTGTTCTTGATTAAAGTTTCAAAGCATACCAATCTAAACATATTGATATCAGGTGAAGGTTTTAGTCAGTTTAACCAACAATATTGTTATCACTAACACCTTCCAAACATAACACACTATAACACTCTCCTTCAAAATCCCAAATGGCATACACACATTATAATACAGAATAAACATGTTATTATTACATGTGTCAATATGTTACACTATATTAAGTCAAAAACACTTACACAACAAATAATGTCATAACATGTTTACATGGCAGTGCCCAAGGAAAGCAAACTTTTGAGTATGTATAGCAAGTGAGTAAAAGGACTTGTCAATGAAACCATGAACAGCTCATCTGTTAATCAGTTTCAGTTATAACATCTTTGTCTGAAAATCCTTGATATCTCCATTAAGTGATTGAGAACAGCGCAGTACCAGATCAATCTGTGTAACTGTGCATTGTTAACAACTGTCATAATGTATTTTTGGTTATTCTACAAGATAATGCATTTTCAGACAGTAAACCCTACAGAATGTGGTATTGGTTTTGAGTCATGTGTCAACCTAACAACATATAAGCAACAAACTTGATGCTGATCTAAATTTCATATTCATGAACAATGTCTGTCATATCTGAGGTGATGAACATCAAACAGTTCATACATGTATCCATCCCACTGCCTCTATTGTGTAGTGGTTAGAGTGTCCCACTTTAGCGCTGGACACCAGGGTTCAATCACTGGTCGGGTTTTACGAAATACTTAAAAATACATGATATAATGGCTTCCCTCCATGGTGATCTGGCTTGCAGAGATAGAATAAAGATGTATCCATCAGTGTCCGAATGAAATATGCTGGTAGAAAATATCCTAGGAAGTGCCATGATATGTCTGAAGTACTGTTGAAAGCAGTGTAAAATATAATTTAAAATATCAAAAACATATATCCATCAAAGCATTTAGTTTCTTCTGTTTTGTCAATATTAATATCTTATTTGTAATTTAACCCTTTTCCTCATTAAACAAATCTTCAGCAGACACATTTATTAACAGTTACACCTTAATATGGAATCTCTCTATATATGAAAGCATAATAATTGAATATAGTTAAAAACCTCATGGCAAATGAAGAAATCACTCATTATGAGCAATTTCTCCTTTTACCACAATGATTTTAAAGAGCCTATTTATTTCATAATTGTATCTTTACATATATATCTAACCATGACAATAGATCATCCTCTGCCAGTATTAACAGTTATTGGGTTTTAAAATAAAATCAAAATATATAGCTACTATAGATCTACTTAAAACATTTAAAAAAGAAAAATATAATATTGTAAAGCATATTCAACACATACTTTCCAACTGATTAATGTCATCTTGATAGGCTTTACAATGGTACATTTAATTTCCATGTGTTATAGTTTTCATCAGATGTGAAATTACCCACATACGAAAAATATGCAGCAGACGACTTTAAATACGAATAGTTAAAATATGGAAATATTGGACAAAGTTCAAAACATTGTGGCAAAAGGTGAAATTACTGTTTATGAGCAAGTTCTTCTTTTGCCACAAAGTTTCCAACACACCTCTTCTGCAGATGCATCAAAATGTGTCTGTAAATTGGAAAGGATTAATCAAATGTGTATTCAATGATTATTACAATGTTCAACGTATTATATGTTTTGCCAGCACATGTTTCTAAATTAAAGGGCTCTATTGGCAATCCTATCAGATAATTGTATTTAAAAGGGGAGTTATTTAAATGATTAACCTTCCTGTACACTGTCATCTGGTTATTAAAGGAAAAAGCTGTGAACATTGGGAAAAGAATACATAACTCATCAAGAGTAAATCTTCTCTTATCCACACAGTTTTCAACACAAGCCATTTGCACTTCTTAATCTGCTTATCGTTCATCGTCACCATCAGATTCCACTACAATGCGCATCATTGATTCTGACGAAGATGGGTCCTGAAAACGATCGACCTTTGGAGACTTGGACCTGTGATGTGACCTTTCACCTCTTGACCTCTCTAGTGACCTTTCACCTCTTGACCTATCATGTGACCTTTCACCTCTTGACCTCTCATTTGACCTTTCACCTCTTGACCTCTCCATATACCTTTCCCCTCTAGACTTATCCAGTGACCTTTCATCTCTAGACGTCTCCATAGACCTTTCAACTCTACATGTCTCCATATACCTTTCACCTCTTGACCTCTCTAGTGACCTCACTGGAGACTGATTCAGAAAATCCTCATACTGACTTGGGAGAACCTGTAATGTTTGATTGTTTACCATAAGACAACCTTTCCCTCATACAAGCATACTTTCTAAGTGGTGTGGTGGTAGAGCGTCTCTCTCAGGTATGGGAGGTTGCGTGTTCGATCCCTGGCCGGGTCATACAAAATACTTTTAAATGGTAGTAATGGATTTGCCTACTTGGCATTCAGGTCTGTGGGCTCAGCATTTTGCCCAGGAAATGTCACGATATAACTGAAACTGTGTTTAAAGCAGCATAAAGCACCTTAAAAACAAACATACCCACATGCAACAAATCTGCATGAAAGAATATTTATTCAAATGTCTTAAAACATTGTGACAAAAAATAAAATGCTCATTATGAGCTATATGTCCGTTTACTTTTTAAATGGGGACTGATGCACCTTTAACAAATTTTTCTTTCAATTATGGAAAGGATTAAACTAGTGTGATATACCTAATGTTAACAAATGTCTTAATTGATATTACAGGTTTTAATCTTTTAAAAATATCAAAACACAAGAATTTAATTAGTAAACAAATATACACTCTGTTATATTGTGACATAATGAAAAGCGACCCGAGTAAAGGAGAATTTCAAAACATATCAAAAACAGGTAAAATCATTATCTTCCAACAATGTATCCGTTTACCGCTGTTTGCAAGAGTACACTTTAACATAATCGTGTTTAAAGGCTTTGGGAAAGTCAGCTAGAACTTAATGCAAGTCTATTAAACAATAACATTCTTAGCTATCTTTATAACACAATAATGGTTAACCCTTCCCCTCATACAGACGCTTCCTGACGTCTCTGCAGCAGACTGCTGTTTGAAAACATGGCGACAAAAGAAGAAACTGTTCAAAACGAGCAGTTTCTCCCTTTGTGAACATGTGTTCAACTGTATTTAATTATTGTACTTCCATTTGAAAGAAGTTTCCATTTTTTTTTTTCGGTTACGTTTTCCAACTAATTTGCTGCCGATTTGTTGTATGTGGGAAAGTTTTAAATAAATAATTACCTCCGCTCTTGGCCTATTCATGGGTGAAGCTGGACGCATAAACACATCTGCAGGGGCTTTGGATTTCACCTTTAAGGGCAGAGGTGACAGGGCTTTGGGCAGGGGCTGATGACTGACGTCCAAGTCTGCGTCATAGGTGACCTCATCCATGTTGTCATGGTGATGACTAGATCTGTGTTTGCTTCCCCTCCTCTTCCTGTTCCTAGACTTTGACTTCCTATAAATAAAACAATAAAATATTTTAGCTTGAACATTTGAAAAACTGAGAACTATCGGTGAGATAAGAGTTTATATCTAGCTTTTGCTATGTCTCTTAATATTTGAGGACACGAAACATGAGACAATATACCATATACATTGATATTTCCAAATAGAACAGTGACTAATTAAATATAATTGTTTGTGTCGTCAACACGCTATACAGTTACAATCCACTAATTCTAACTCAAGCTATGTGAAATCTGATTTTGAACTATTTTTGGGTCGATGAGTAACCCCACCATCTCATGTAATGCCCTCACATACATGTATGTAAGGGTTACTAAACCATACCGATAGTGATCCACTTCTTCCTAATTGTCATACTGATATATGTTCATGCTTCTCGGCGAGGAAGTCATTGGTGCGATCATGTGGGTAGTCATGTGATCCTGAGATGATACAAGGCCTCTCGCTGTTGACTTCTGAGACCTCGATAATGAAGTGTTGAAGTGCTGGCCTCCATTAGATATGTACATGGATTTCTTTGCTACACTACAAAACACGAAATAAACAAGAGTACAAGTTGAAAAAATGTAAGTGACATGAATCTGATTGAAACAATGAATTGCAGATACTTTTAAATGTTATCTGATGTATAGGAATCATGGATCGTCGTATCAAGGAAAGGTGTAATGGACAATGCATTACATTTTCATCCTAATGTATTGACTTAATGTTGTTGAAACAGCCTTAACCCAGCAACATGTCACTAATAATAATTCTAACAATTTCCAATTTGTTTCATACAACGCTTTCCCACATACAAGAAATATACAGAAAATGGCTAGGAAAAAACATAGAAACCTCATGTGAAAACTATAACAATTGAATAGAGAGGATATATTTGTGACAAAAGTTGTCTGCAGCAGTTTTACCAAATAGTGTCTGCATGTGGGGAATGGTTAATCGTTTTTCCTAGGAATATAACAAGACAACGTAATGAAGGTTAAACATTTCACACTACCTTCCATTCATTTTCTCATTGAACACCGGTACATGGATAGATATATCTGTCTTCAGGGAACCAGTATCATCGGACAGCGGTGGTTCATAGATTGGTTCATTGTCAAGTGGACGGCCTTTCTTCTCCCGCACATCCTTCAGGTTATAACTGACAAAACGCCTGTCCAGTTCTCAATTACTGAAATATCCATAAACAAATCAATATTGCATTTACTGATACATTATCTCAAATTGAAATAATCTACAACAAATTGTTAAAGCTCGAGGTTCTACAGAGCCCCAGATAAGATACGATGCTTAAAGTCAATTCTCTTTTCCAATATGTAGGTTAGGGATATTCAAATACCTGACTCAATGAGACAACAAAAAGTTTTCTTTGTCAAGAAGAGATATATATATAAACGGGGGAAGTCATAACAGATGTGGATACCGTCATTATCCAGAGTTTTGCTTTCTTTTATGCATATGATTTCTATTTCTACAAGTCTAGATAAGATAAGAAAATCAGGGAAATCAAACGTTAAAATCTGTCTGAATAGGAGTTTATATTTTCAGATGTGCGCACAAAGAGCTCAGAACAATTGAAAGGTAAAACTTTGATTGGTGGTTTCAGCTAATTTCCAACAATCTTTCTGAAAGTCAATTCTGAACATCCCCCCAGGATATTCTGCGATAGTCATGACAGGCATGATAGTGTGTGTTTAGTGTACAGCATGGCTCATTTAAATCTTGATAACAAGACGGAACAAAGTATACATTTCAACTTTGAGATAAGATTTCACCAATTAGTTGGATTTGGTTGTTATGAAAATAAAATTAAAAAAATACAACAAACTTACTTGTTTGCATAGTAGCCATCCTTTCCAATAGGGGAGACAACTTGCTTTTTCTTGACCATACATGGCACTGAAAATAAAAAAAAAAATTATCACAAAAGTAACAATGGAATCTTTGTCATTTGAAAAGAATACAATACAGAACGGAATGATTCAAAGTGTTTTACCTCGATACTTATACTCTAATTAACAATTTTCCACATGCAAAATACATTTTCTAAATATTGAGGCAACAGGAATAAGGCCTTACAGACCCACATGTGCACCATGGCTCTGTATGCTAAGATTCTCATTAATAATACTCAAAGAAGTAATTTGTTTAACAAGTAATACATATTGCTTCTAGAGAGTCCGCGCTATTTCTTTTACATTTAACCTTGTGGCCTAGTTATTTTTTCACACATGACCCAGTTTTGAATAATGCCAAGTTAAAATAAAGTCTCTGGCCAGTGACGTTCTTTCTGACCGACATCACCATATTTAAACTAGATATTATCAAGACACACTTTCTAACATTTTTGAGTTTTAAAATTACAACTTCCAGAGTGTTAACAAGATTTCTCTAAAATTTGACCTATGGTATAAGTTCATGACCCAACATGATCTATATTCAAACTTCGCCTGGATATCATCACTATATACGTTCCAACATGCTTCAATAAAAAAAGTGCAGTCAAATAATCAGACAGTTTCCACATCATTTGCTGAGGAAGATAGTTCTCATGTTACTCTGATGATTATCTGCTCTAAGACATCTGCTAAGAAAATAACAGATTAGTAATGTGGATGTTTCATGTCGATAAATAGTCATAAATATAAAGGGGCAAAAGGAGAAATAATTACTTGTTTAAAGCCATTTTCACCAGGAAAATATTCCAGACATAATCGAGTGCGAACCAAATATATGCAACTATCATGAATACTAGAAACAATGGATATAATGGGTCAACATACGTTTATCTTTGTGTTTACCTTTTCCCTCATATAGACGTTTTTGAGGAAACAAGGCTGCAAAAGAAAAATGCTAAAAACGAGCAATTTCTCCTTGTGTCACTATGTTTTCAATTATATTCAATTATTGTACATTCATTTATAGAGAATTTCATTATTTATAACTTACTGTTTTCAAAGTCGTCTGCTTCAGATTTGTTGTATGTGGGAAAGGGTTAAAAAAAACTAGGTATTTAAATAAAATGGATCGACTTCTGTATATATTTATGTTTAAACACACAAGGTATTTTTATAAAATGGATCCACATACGCATATCTTTGTGTTAAAACAAATAAGACATGTATACAAAATAGATCGACTCCTGTCTATCTTTCTGTTTAAACACACAAGGTATTTATGTAAAACGGGTCCACATACGCATATCTATTCGTTAAAACAATGTAGATATGTATATAAACTGGATCGACTTCTGTATATCTTTGTGTTTAAACAAACAAGCATTTTATGTAAATTGGGTTCCCATATGTATATTGTGGTGTTAAAAGAAAAAAGTAATTTTCATAAAATGGAACCACATATCGGCATATTTGTGTTAACACAAAAAAAAAGGTTTTATATAAATTGGGTCCACTTACTCATACTTTTAAAACAGCAGAACACCAGTATAAGTATGATGATCAACAACACGATGATGATTCCCAACACTAAGGCAACAAAGACACCCGTTCCTAGACCAGAATCACCCTCTTGACTTGCTCCTGTATTAGCTGTAAGAGAAAATATTATTATTTATGGTTTGTACAGGAATATTATGTTTCAGTAGCGATAGAGCTTTTAGTAATGTACTACAAGGAGCTTAGACAATTGATATATCGCGAGACCGTCGTGTCTGAACTGCACATGACCATCTGTATGTATTTGCGCTGGAAAATGTGCAGGAAAATAATGAATAATGAATCAGAAAACTAGCTGATAGCCATCATATACATGTTATTACATACACCTCTCCACCTTACAGCTTTTGTAACTGCTTCACTAAACAAAAACAAAATCACTACCTTTCATACACACTTTAATTAATCGTATATAGATGACATTTCACATGTATGGAGTAGGACACTTTTTAAAACGGTGTAGTGCATGGAGAAACTTTTTGTTTAAACTTTTTCTTATTTTCCAACTATATTTCTAATTGTCTCTTTTTATTATATTGTGTGTCAAATGTGTTCTTCAATAAGCATGATGAGATTAAGTATTTGTAATCATGTAAATAGTTTACACAATTATTAACAAATTTGATGCAAAGCACAGATACATTAACCTTCAACATAACCTTTAAAACTATTTTATTTAAGGCTAAACATGTAGGCCCCTTGCCAAATTAGCAAGAAAATGACAACTGACTATTTAATTCATCAAACAGGCATAGGACATAAATATATACTGACGGCCGCCAGGTACCGGAGTAGTGGATGTGGTTGTGAAGCTGTTGAATGCTGAAATATACAAATTTGTTTTTGGTTTATAATGTACCTTTCTGTTCCAGTTTTACATCAGCTAACTGTCTGGGTTATTCTATGTCAGTCAGGTAACATAACCCCTTACCCACATGTAGACAGATTGTCACACATCTACAGAAGATTACTTTTGAAAACATTGAAGACAAATTAAAATTACCAATAATGCGCAATTTCTCATTTTGCAGCAATATTTATATCCAAGATAATACCCTTATTTATACAGAATTTCCTAATTTTTGCCAAGATGTTTTCAATGTAATCTCATGCAGCTTAAATGTATGTGGGAATGAGAAACGGACCAAACCTTCAGCACTTTGTGACCAGAGATCTCGAAGATCCAGGTTATCCTCTGTTACTGTATAGTCCAATCAGCATCTTCCCTGAATGCCATTTAATCATACATGCCCTGAACTTCAAGCATATATAAACTGTCTATGTATAAGTCTGATAACAGTTTAATTTAGAACTGTGTGATAGATCTGGAAGATCCAGCTTACCCTCTGTTACTGTGCAGTCCAATCAGCATCTTCCCTTAATGCCATTTAATCATACATGCGTCCCTGAACTTTAAGCATATAGAAACTGTCTATGTATATGTTTGATTGCAGTTTTATGCAATTAGAACATAACAAGGTCAGGTTTTCATAGGGCTCAATTGTAGTGACGTTTATAAAATGTAGTATTTCTTTTGGTAACCATGTTATTTTCTAGGTTGTTTTATCAGTGCTAATGATCAAATAGGATAACCTTGGTTATTTAATTAGTTATAATGAAATCTTTGCAGTCTTAATTGCAAACAAGATGGCCCTTGATCGCTAACCTGAATAATGCAATGTGATTTCTTATGCAAAACACATCAAGACAATCATTCTGACAAATATTCGAAATGCAACCTCCAGAGTATTAACAAGATGTTAGTTCATTTGGCCTAGTGGCCTATTTGTTTACCTGATATGACCTATATTTGTTCATGGACTAACTATAATCAAGACAAATATTCTGACAAAGTCTCAACTTGCTCAAAGTAAAATGTTTTTAACCCAATATGACCCATATTCGAACTTGGCCTAGATATTTTTAAGATAAACATTCTTTGTTATTTGTTTTATTATCAATACATCCAACTTTCAAAAAAAAAGCAATGTTACAAACAAAAGTAAATATTATAAAAACAGTAACAGGAAGAACACATTGGAAAAAGTCTGCATCATGCATATGGTTAAGTAAGAGGAAGTAATCATAGGAAGAATTGTGCATCATGCAAATGGTTAAGTAGGAGGCAGTACTCATAGGAAGAATCCTGCATCATTCATATGGTTAATCAAGAGGAAGTACACATCGGAAGAAGTTTGCATCATGCATATGGTTAAGTAAGATGAAGTACTCATAGGAAGAATCCTGCATCATTCATATGGTTAAGTAAGAGGAAGTACACATCGGAAGAAGTCTGCATCATGCATATGGTTAAGTAAGAGGAAGTACTCATATGAAGAAGTCTGCATCATTCATATGGTTAAGTAAGAGGAAGAACTCATCGGGAGAAGTTTGCATCATGCATATGGTTAAGTAAGAGGAAGTACACATCGGAGGAAGTCTGCATCATGCATATGGTTAGGTAAGAGGAAGTATACATCGGAAGAAGTCTATATCATGCATATGGTTAAGTAAGAGGAAGTACACATCGGAAGAAGTCTGCGTCATGCATATGGTTAAGTAAGAGGAAGTACACATCGGAAGAAGTCTGCATCATGCATATGGTTAAGTAAGAGGAAGTACACATCGGAAGAAGTCTGCGTCATGCATATGGTTAAGTAAGAGGGAGTACACATCGGAAGAAGTCTGCATCGTGCATATTGTTAAGTAAGAGGAAGTACGCATACCTACTGACACAAGCAGAATAATTCAGAGATCCTGAGGCTGCAGTGGTATACTCAACGGGGCATGGGCTACATGTAAATTCCCCCTAGGTTTATTGGTAAAACCCCACTTGGCAGGGCCTACAGTCAACGCCATCATTATACTGACCGTGATAACACTCCACTACAAAAGAAATACCATTACTGTTACATGATTACGGGTTGACCTGAAATTATATTACAACCTTATTCCCCTCAGTCAGTCATTTTCTTATGCCATAAATAACTAGAACCTGCTCATACCACTGTATATCATGCATTATGGTACCAACTATTTAAATGGAGCACCTGCTTAAATATCATGAAACTATGCTGATGTACTTATGTGTTCATGACCTCACAGTGTCAAGGTCATTATGATAAAATGTGAAAGGTCGTCAGGCATAAAGTAATTTACTTTTTAGGTAAAAGTAAGGTCAGCTTTTAAATCTCTTGAACTAGATATTTATATAAGAATTAATTGATACAAATACATTTAGAATAATTTGATAATGTTGGTCAATCGTTTGCAGTGGTCTTGCGTTCGTGTCATGAAGAATTAGTTCATTAAGGACAAATCAAAATGTTTGTCGGGCAAAAAGTAATTTACTTTTAAGGGCGAGGTAATCTCTTAAATAGACTATATATAATAGAATTTATTGAAACACATACATTTACAATAATCTGATGATGTTGCTCCAGCGTTTGCAGTGGTCTTACTTTCGTGACAAGAAGTACAAGTGTTCACCAAGGTATCTCCTCTGTATGTGCCCTTAGCACATCTGACACACGTATATGTTGATTCCTCATAGACAGTGCCTACTCCACATAGTACTACAACATACTTCTTTACATTAACCCATTCCCACATATAGACGCTTTCTGACGCCTCTGCAGCAGACAGCTTTTTGAAAAAATGTTGACAAAAGAAAAAAAATGCTCAAGACGTTTCTTCGGTTGTCATCATGTTTTCAACTATATTCAATTATTGTACTTTCATTTAAAGAGAGTTTCAAATTTGTTCGGGTATGTTTTCAAAGTCGTCTTCTGCAAATTTGTATGTCGGAAAGGGTTAACATTTACCCTTTCAACATACAATAATTCTGCTGCAGATGAATTTAAAAACACCTATATGTAAAATATTGAACATTTCAGTGTAGGAAAACATTATGGTCAAAGGAGATATTGCTCAGTTTGCAAAAATTGTCAGCTGTAAATGTGTCAAAATACGTCTATATGTATGAGAGGGGTAAGCACAATTATAATATCTGAAAAATTATTTATCATGTAATTACAGTTGAAATGTGGGAAATGGAGAGATGGTTGGTTGTGAGATTTTTAACAATTGCACACATTTTCTTCAAACGTTGACTGCTGCAGAGGCGTCTGAAGTTATCTCTTTTGCGGTAAAATATTAAACTAAATTATTATGATTTACTTTTCCTTTTCCCACATTGTTTTATATTCTACAATTGAATAGTCATCTGAAGTTGGATATGCAAAGTAAAAGTAGGAAGGGATTAACAATTAGAGTATTATGTTTACCTGTCTGATTCAACCTTTCCCACTTACAGAATCATTTCGACACATCTGCAATGTCTCAATTTGGAAAATACTTTGTCAAAAATGGAAGTTCTTCACTAATACGAATTTAAGCTATTGCCACAATGTTTTCAACTCTATTTTATATTGACTCATTCTTTTATAGAGATTTCCCTATTTTCGCCTAGATGCCCTTTTCTGAATATGTCATGTATGTCGGTAAGGGATAACTGATTAGATGTATGCTTTGTAAATATCCAAAGTAAAAACAATATCTGGAGAATTTGATGTTGAATGAATACATTGTTGGAAAATGAGAACTTCAAGGCTGAAATAAAACCCGTCTATGCCAGGAAAAGGATTACACATACCACATTGATCTCCTGAGATCTGGTACAGGGAGCTACACTGTGTGGTACTTCTAATGTCAATACTCGCCACATGTGGGTCCACTGTCTGTAAACATAAACACATGGCTTATTTAACTGATAGACTGTATGCAAAAATTGATAATACATTCAGAATCATAAGAAAATAGTCTGAACTTAAATTGTGTAATAATCATTTCTTTCACTACGCTATTACATTGAATCCTCTGCTGTATTCACAGAAGAGTCTAAATTAATGCAAATTCTTTATACAAAGAATAAAATATATTATAGGCTAATACATAATAGTAATTTTAGCTAATTACGAGAATGGAATAATAATTAGAATGTTATTTGGCATGATTGATGAATAAACATGTATTGCTGTTTTAGTTTATATAATCCACATTCTCTTAAGGTATCATACATATCCTCACAAGTTAAATAACCAGCACTAAATACGCATATCAGATAAATACAAACCGCATATGAAAATACTCGCCTGCTGCTATTTGAATGGCTTCTACATAAGTAACCGATGAGCCTGCCATATCATAGTTAGACTGTAATTACATAGAAATAGAAGAACACACATTGACTTGTCTAGATAAGCTGTTTCTCACACACCAAATGTTAATGCTCTTGCACTTCGATGGATTTTATTTATAACATAATTATAAACCAATACACAAGTTAGCGAAATATTTAGTATTGAAACGTTTTATCTTGATAAAAACAAATGTCATTTAAATTATTTGTTTTATAACTGGGACTTGACTATCTTATTCCGTCTGCTGGGGTTGTTCAGGTTAATTTTGGTTGAGAATTTGATGTATTTACCTAGGAATCTAAAATGAAATACTCTAGTATTCCTGATTATCGTTACCGCTGAAAATACATTTTATTCAAAAGGATTTTTGGAAATTGCGACGCCTAGGCTCACTTGCACATTTATCGTGTATATGTTATATTTTGTCAACCATTTATTTTATTATCATTTAAATAATTTGAATGTTTGAGTATATATGTTATCATTGGGACTCATTTATCTGAATTTGTTTTTGAGTCGGAATAGAAAAGTTGCCTTTACTCCATTTGATTTACAATATTTAGGAATTACCAACGAACTTTACGCGCGATCAAGTATGTTTAAAGCGTAGAAATACATTTTAATTATTTATCATGTAATTCATATATTTTAACATAAAATTTCTTTCGAGTTATTTCTTTTGGGTTAGTGATGTCGAATCAAATCAATTTTCGGCTTCATATGTCAACAAGTTACCGCATTTTGATTTTTAGACAGGAACTATTGGCGTTACAAGATGACCAACATTGGAATTAGCTGGCAACAGTCATTTCATTTTTAACAAAATATTCCACAAATCATCCACTTTCATTGACATTATGTACGATCTGCAACCACCAATACATCTATATAAAGTCGAGATGGTGTTCAGAAAAGGAGAGCTGATGTAGAAAGACAGATGTGAAGTAATTCAATGCCGATATCGTAAAACGCCTGTCTAGATTCCAGTCTCAAAATGATGCGTCGTTTCGAAAATTAGCTCTAACGAGCCCCTTGCTAAAAATCATCAAAGGACAAGGATATGTTATCAATAAAGGTGAACCAGCTGGTAATTTGCTCCTCTCCTCCTTATGCTGAATCTTCCCAAAAATTCTCATTTGATTCCAGCCAAACAATTCACGTCCCCTGGGTGCCATATTGTTCAACGGATTAGAATGATTTGAACAATCGTGAAAGAAGGTCACCCTAGGAACATTTGTGGAAAATTAATTTCAAATCAGGCCAGTTCTTTTGGACACAATAATTGTTTAGGTTTTGCTATACACATATAAGGAAAACAAGCCCCGCCCCTTGACGGCCATCTTATTCAACGGATCGGAACAATTTGAAAAATCTTATTAGAGGGTCACCCAAGGAACGTGTGTGCTTAATAATTTAACAAATCAAGCAATTACTTTTGGAAAATTAGATTGTTAAAGTTTTGTCATTTTTCGCCTTTTGTGATGACGTAGCAACTAAAGTTCTGCATATAATTAAATTATTTGAATAACTTTCATTTGTTTCGGCAACAGAAATTGTTTGTAGGAAAATGTGAACGGACGACAACGACGATAAACGCCTGACAGTGAGTGATCACAAAAGCTCACCTCGTACTTCGTGCTCAGGTGATCTAAAAATCATCAGAGGACAAGGATATGTTATCAATAAAGGTGAACCAGCTGGTAATTTGCTCCTCTCCTCCTTATGCTGAATCTTCACAAAAATATTCATTTGATTCCAGCCAAACATGCCAAGAAATAACCCTGACTGCATGATACTACCTGGGAAAAACTGGGGATCCTAAATACGAACAGACACATTTTGGTAAAAGGAAACATTACTTTGTTTGCAAAATAGTGTTACTTATCAAAATATAACAGAGCTCAAATATGCTTTTCCCTTAAACTTGGTACATATAAATAAAACTTGTCCGATGACACAAATATCCGCATAGTTCAACAATAACAACATCTGAATTTGACCATGTCTTTTTACAAATCAATACACAAATCAATAAAAACATATTTGCACCTCTCCTCCTTATACTGAATAGTTACACACTGTTTCATTTGCACCTCTCCTCCTTATACTGAATTTTTACAAACTGTTTCCTTTAATTCCAGCCAAAAATGCTAAGAAATAACCCTTAATACACGATACTACGTGAACAAACTGGGGATTCTAAATACGAACAGAAAAGTTGTGGTAAAAGCAAACATTACTTTGTTTTACAAAATAGTTTTACTCTTCAAAATATGAGAGAGCAGGTAAGCTCAAATATGCTTTTCACTTAAAATTGGTACATATAAATAAGAAATAAGGCCTGTCCAATGACACAAATATCCCCATACATCAACAATAGCAAAATGTGAACTTGATTATGTCCTTTAACAAATCAATACACAAATGAATAAAATAATACTTGGGCCGAGATCAATATACCTATGTTCCTCATGCTAAACTAGGAGTCTGGAGGAAGATTTTCAAAGCGTGCTATTTTAATACAATAACCTTCGTCGGTTAACCCTTTCCCACTTGCAGACGCATTTTGACGCATCTGCAGTAGACGACGTTTGAAAAAAATGTGGCAAATGGAAAAATTGCTCATAATGAGCAATTTCTCCATTTACCATAATGTTTTTAACTCTATTCAAGAACTATATCATCATTTGTAAAGATTTTTCGAACATTTGCCTAGCTGTTTACAAAGTTATCTGCTGTAGATTTCCTGTATGGGAAAAAAAGGCTTAATATGTTAATCTGTATCAACTGGAATAGCTTCACTTAACTTCTTTAGGGTAAAACACGAATAGTTATATGTATTAAGAGACCAAAGTTAATAGAAACCTTGGGTTTATAATCATCCAGACATGTTCCTGTAGAGTCATCGATCAGTTGATCACAGGACTGTACACAAAATGCATTGCCCACTTTGATGTTAAACTGGTTAAGCTTGGTCTTAATACTGATGATGTAGTCATTTGTTATAGATGTACAGGAAACACTTGTAGATGCTGTCATATCTAGTCTAACATCATGTGTTAAAGGTGTTGCATCTGAAACAAAGAAAATATGAGCTGAGATCCAGTAAAACAAATTGTGACTAGTGCACATCAAGGTCAAACATAGTTTGCTATTTCCTGTTTGCTAAATTTACTTCCTAGCATCCTCTATGTCTTCAAAAAATGAGTATGACCGAACATCTGACTATTCAAGTATACATTTTGATCTTAATTAGCATTTCTTACATAACCATAGAAGATCCATGTTATTTCCCATGACTCATTATAAAGGTGAAATTTGTTGCATTTGTCAGCAAAGAATAGTTTCATGTGAAACTTCCATGTCCATAAACCTGAAATAAGTAAATCATCTCACCAATTAAGGCTTCAATTGCTATAACCTTAACGTGGATTAAACATTTGACAACCTGAAACTTCAATGTCCATACACATGACATAAATTAAATATTTGACAAGCGGAAATGATATAAAGTATATCAACCTTACAGATACATCACCTGAAAGAATGATATTGTAGGTTAATATTTTAATAAATGTTTAATCAAATATCTTCGGATCATTTAATCAGATTAAAGAATGAAAGGATTGCAAATGTCAGAAACATTCCCTCCTCATATAAATAAATACCATAACAAGTCATACAATATATAGCTTGCATATTATGCATTCATAATGGCTGTACCAAGTGCAGTTAAGTTTGATTTAAAACTATAGTTCATATGGTTTTTTACCAGTAGAATAACATATGCCTATGGATAAAATGAATGCATGCACATGTTGTAGAACCATAATGAAGGGACAGCTGCACTGTTTTGAATGACAAAGGCAGCATAACTCACACCAAATAATCCCCATCTAACTAACGTAACTGCAAAGTCAACTCTCATTTCATGAATAATGTTGAAGAGAATCTCCATTATAACCCTTTAAAATCTAATTTACTAAAAACAATATGTCCATCTTTGTACTAGGATGAGTTCATAGCTATGGTGGCTTATAACTGCCATAACATAACCAGTTACTGTGTTGTACCATATTAACAGGTTATCTAGTTAGGGTTTGCGAATTTCACTTAATAAGTAACATAATAACTGGTTAACTATAACTAGCAAAACGAATAGTATCTGGTTAACCAGATAGTATGTTACTTATTAAGTGAAATTCGCAAACCCTTACTAAATAACCTGTTAATATTGTACAAAACAGTAACTGGTTATCTTACAGCAGTAATATGCCACCAGACATAGCCATTAAATAAGAATATCAAGATAAATAGTGGGCACTTATAGTGGGAAGCTTGATCAGATGATTCCCAAGCTAGCATGGCTTTATCCTGTTAGCACAGGTTTTATAAACATTGGTTTGGAGCAGGCAAAGGGTTAACAAGCATCTATTCACATAATGTTTTATTTTTCTACTTTGAATATATTACAAAGTGAGGTTACCATTAAACAATTTGAACTTTGATACAATCTTTAACAAGTTAAAGGACAAAGAAAACATTTACAGAAATATATAATTTAATTGTTTTTTTGAGTGTTTTTTTTTCTTCAAATAATTACTTCTTTTTCCAGGTAAGATATCATATAAGATAATCTATAATATAAACCTTACCCATATACACTGATATGATGTTTAACCCAGGAAAATACTGATAATTGGGGTTGTACTTAGAACTGGGAACACGAAACACTCGGTTGTGAGCTAGTTAAAAGCTGTGATTTGATTGGTTTTAACATTTTATGTTAGGTAATTCTGTACTCTCAATCTATAATCTTCTATAATAGACGCTTTTTGACGCCTGTGCAGCAGAACGTTTTTTGAAAACATGGCGACAAAAGAAGAAATTACTCAAAACGAGCAATTTCTCCTTTTGTCACCATGTTTTCTACTCTATTGGATTATTGTACTTTCATTTAAAGGGAGTTTCCAATTTGTTCGGGTATGTTTTCAAAATTGATGTTGTATGTAGGAAAATGTTAATAATGCTCCATACAAATGGTTATAATACCTTGTGCACAGTGCATATGTAATTATTCCTTCTCATATTCATTTAGCATTTACATGAACACATATATGTATTTAATTTACCACCTTACTCATGAAAAGATTGTGACAAAAGTCTCATAGAAAGTAATTACTCCTTTTGCAACACTGTTTCCTACTCCAATAAACGATTTTTCTTCTTTAATGAAAACATGTTCATATCCTTGCAGAGATGTTTTCAAAGTGTTCTACTTCAGATTTGTTTTATGAAGAAAGGGTTCAAACCGCTGCTTACCACTAATAAGGGTAGATATAAATGGCGTGTCTCCTGCAAATGTTGGTTCAAGCCAGGTTGGAGGGGTCAACCTACCAGTTACACTCAATGCATCACCAGGACAACTAGTTGTTTCTGGTACACTGGTGACTGAAATAGAATCATGATTTTGATTGATTGGAATTTAACGCCGTTTTCCACAGCCTTTTGGTCATATCACTGCGGCCAGCTCACGTTCTCATGTGTTTCCAGGCTTTCTCACACCAGTTCACCACACAACATACTTTCCATGCAACTGGCTGCTTTTCTACATAAACTGTTAACCCATTGGTGGATGACAAGTGACGATTGTCACAGTGACTTTTGTCAAACGTCGGAAAGAATGTTGGCCGAGCTGGGGTTCGGACTCACAACCTCTGGCTTGACGGCCCGCGTCGCTATAGACTGAGCAAATATAACAAGGAAACAATTTAAAAATTACCTGAGTTCCTGACACATTGTTTTTATAAAGTTAACAATATTTATCTGTACATTTTGATTTCTCATTTGCAAATATATGTGTATATAAACATTGTCACGAAGTAGAAGTAACTCACAATAAACAATTCCTTTTTTTCCTACAAGGTTTTAAAAATGTCTAGAATAAAGGGGCTTGAAAGGTTATAAGTAACGGAGAAGAAATGAAATTACAAATGAGCCGTCCCGCGAGAAAACAAACAGTATGGCCTCTGCGTAATGTAATACTTTCTTAAACAAAGGAGAGTCCACAAAGCTGGTTTTATCGCGGGACGGCTCAAATGTTATGACATACCTGCATCAATATTACATGATGTATCAGTCCTTGGCACACATTTCAGAGTGTTTGAGAGTAAATCCGAATACTAGTCTATGTGGTAGAACAACATCAACATCCTGTGTGGATACAACAGCTGGTTCTCCGCAATGAATGCTCTTAAAAACACAACAAAGACAACCATATATCCCTTTTCCTGATACAGAAAAAAAATTAAAGCCTAAACAGCAAACAACATTTTGACGAAAGGGGACATTGCTCATTAAGAGTTATGTCTCATTATCTCTGAATGTAAACCATTCTTGGTTGTCTATAGATACTATAAGTTTGCAGTTGGCCACAGTGATTCTTTATTGTCTGTTCTACTATAATCTTGCAGTTGGCCAGACTGATTCTTAGTTGTCTGTAGTAATAGAAGCTTGCAGTTGGCCAGAGTGATTCTTTAATGTCTGTAGTACTAGAAGCTTGTGGTGTATAGCCTGTACGATTAGACGCTTGTGGTTGGCCACATTGATTCATTATTCTGTATATTCCTAGAAACTTGCGGTTGGCCAAAGGGATTCTTGGTTGTCTGTAGTACTTGAAGCTTGCAGTTGGCCACAGTAATTCTGTATAATCTGAACTATTAGAAGCTTGTGGTTGGCCACAGTGATTCTTTATTGTCTGTAGTATACTAGAAGCTTGTGGTTGGTCACAGTGATTACTCATAATCAGTAGTACATCCCGTTTTAATTATTTCGAGTAGATCAAAGAGGTGTTTGCACAGCAGAAACTGCTCATTATGCTCCTTTTCCCACAATGTGGTGAAATGAATCGTTTTCAATCACGAATCGTGGACTCAAATATAACAAACAATCATTACGATCCCGTTTCAAAATAAAACTGGCTTTGCCCAAAACTACTATAGTTACTAAATCTCTCGGAGTGCTTGTTACTTCCAACCGTTTACTATTTGAATTATGCTACTAAGGTTAGTGTTTAGGAGGAAATGATATCTGTTCTGATTTGATCATTGTTTAATTGAGAATGTGTAGCTAGATTATTCACTGCTAATGCATGACCCTGATATCGTTATATATAATATTTTTAAAATGCTCTGTGGCCATATTCCTGTATGTGCTATTATGCTTACAGTGTAAAATTGAAATCGCTAACGTTGATCGTTGCCAATAATTGTTAAAACACTTTCCCACAATGGTACAATTGTCGCCTTCATGACCCGGTGCTGTGGATAAATTATTACTTTAGTATTTCGTCCCCTATTTTGTATTGTGTAACTAAAGATTCTAGATACTTAATTGTAGTTTAAAAATGTATTTTAAGTTTTCTGATATAAAAAGAAAAAGAGGATGAAAGGATAAATATCAAAACTATAAATGATCATCATGTATACTCTTGTGACACGGATATGGCCACTAGAAACGTTGTGGGAAAAACAGCAATTGCTCTTTTTCATAGATTGTGTTATTCTCTATCATAAATTAATACTTTCATTAAGATTTATTTTTTTTATCAAACATTTTTCTTGTTTTCCCATATAGTTTTCTACTCAATTATACATATATAATTTCGTTTAGATATATTTGCTATATTTCTTCCATATCGTTGTTGCAGATTTCGAATACATATTTATTCATATGTAAAATAAAACTAATGATTAGAAGTATTGTGATGAATCATTTAGGTCTGAGACAGGATTCTTTATTCTGAATCTCTCTCGTCTTAACCGGTGGAGATATTCAAAATAATGGCAGCGTTGTTTTTTTAAGGAGCCGGGCGAAGTTTAGAAAATATGAAATAAGGAATAAATAGAAACTTCAAACTGTTTATCCAGTCCAAGCTCGTAAACACAATCGATGCCGTTTCTCACGTAGTATTTGATACATCTATTCTAGCAATAGTAACATTTTTACCTACCTCTGAATGTCATGTTGTTCTTGGATATTACTACCACAGATATATGCTTACCTCACTACGACGGTCCCAGAATTGTTCAACAACACTCTCTTAATTGTGCATGCACAATTTCTTTGTTTAATAGGCGTGTACATATTATGCTAATTTATATGTCACTGACATGTGCTTAATTCACTACGACGGTCCCATAATTGTTCAACAACTCTCTCCAATGCGCATGCGCGAATATGTAATCATAGGCGTGTAAATACTTTGCAAATTAAAAAAAAATCTGGGGTAATGGAGTGTGTCATAATACTCGTGTTGAAAACCAACTCAACAACAAAGTTCCGGGGTAAAGCTGAAATTTTAGTTGGATGTTCAGCATGAATAATGTACTCTATTGGTGAGGTCAACATACCGAGGTAACGGTAAAACTACCTCGCCATTTTCTTATATAAAGTAACTCTGTCTGATATGTTCAATAACGCACACACACACACAGAAAGACAGACAGACAGACAGACAGACTGACAGGCAGACAGACTGACAGACAGGCAGACAGACCCCCCGTTCCATAACTGCTACTTGTCTTATATGTAATATATACTTAGAAGTTAAATTGCAATATTGTAACTACACTGTCTGATCTACACGATTTACAATATTCACATACTACATGCATGACCGGCTTAGTGTACCGGTAACGGTAAAACTACCAGTCCATAACTGCTACTTGTCTTATATGTAATATATACTTAGAAGTTAAATTGCAATATTGTAACTACACTGTCTGATCTACACGATTTACAATATTCACATACTACATGCATGACCGGCTTAGTGTACCGGTAACGGTAAAACTACCTCGCCATTTTCTTATATAAAGTAACTCTGTCTGATATGTTCAATAACGCACACACACACACAGAAAGACAGACAGACAGACAGACAGACTGACAGGCAGACAGACTGACAGACAGGCAGACAGACCCCCCGTTCCATAACTGCTACTTGTCTTATATGTAATATATACTTAGAAGTTAAATTGCAATATTGTAACTACACTGTCTGATCTACACGATTTACAATATTCACATACTACATGCATGACCGGCTTAGTGTACCGAAATATAGTAATACAGATAGACATACACTCAGATAGACATACACTCAGATAGACATAACATCAGATAGGCATACATTTAGAGAGACATGAATACATGCAGTTATACATACACAGTGAAAAACAAACATGATGATATACATACATAGACAGATATGCATACACATACATAGACAGATAGACATACAAAGACATAGACAACATACAGGCAGATTGACAGTTACACCAACCGATAGACGGAGAGATAGACGGACATACATATATATATATATATATATCTATACACATAAAGACATAAATACAGATAGACATACTCTAAGATAGACATAAGTTCAGAAAGGCATAGATTCAGAGACACATTAATAAATGCAGATATATATACATAGTGATATACATACTTAATGATAGACATACATGATGCTAGATATTCATAGACAAATAGATATACAAATACATATACGGATAGACATACATATTGACATACACTCGTATATACATACATACAGACATACAGGCAGATTGACAATTACCCAAACAGATAGACAGACAGATAGACGGACATACATATATATATCAACATAAAGACATAAAAACAGATAGGCATATAAATTCAGAGACACATGCATAAATACTTATAGAAATACATAGCGATAAACATACATAATGATGTATGATGTAGAGAGAGATAGAGAGAGAGAGAGAAAGAGAGCGAGCTAGAAAGAGCGAGTGAGAGACATAGGGATAGAGAGAGAGAGAGAGAGAGAGAGAGAGAGAGAGAGAGAGAGAGAGAGAGAGAGAGAAGAGAGCGAGTGAGAGCGAGAGGGATAGAGAGATAGAGAGAGAGAGGAGAGAGCGAGTGAAAGAGGGAGGGATAGAGAGACAGACAGAGAGAGAGAGAGAGAGAGAAGAGAGCGAGTGAGAGAGAGAGGGATAGAGATAGAGAGAGAGAGAGGAGAGAGCGAGTGAAAGAGGGAGGGATAGAGAGAGAGAGAGAGAGAGAGAGAGAGAGAGAGAGTGAGTGAGAGAGAGAGAGAGAGAGAGAGATAGAGAGAAAGAGAGAGCGAGAGAGAAAAAGAAGAGAGAGAGAGATAGAGAAAGAGAGAGAGAGAGAGAGAGAGAGAGAGAGAGTATGAACATGTGAATTGTCAATCTGTTGAAGATTCATCTTATATGAATAAAGGTTCTGTGCTATTCTATGTCACACAAACACTGACTGCTATTACACCTAACATCAATATTAACATCGTCTGGTATATACATGTAGTTTGTGTATGCCCTATATATTTGTAGATTATATTATGAATAAAAGGTTCTGTTCTGTTTTGTTATGTTATGTTCTGTTCTATTCTATATCACAGAAACCCAGACAGAGGTTTAGCATTAAACCAATTGTCATCGTATAATATGTTTCGTATGCACATGTACAATGTAAATCTTTTCAAGATGAACCATATACGAATAAAGCTTATATTCTGTTCTGTGTTGTTCTGTCCAGATAGAGTGATATGATGGAAACATTGTGGAAAGTGACTTGAAACACCCTTGAGAAGAAACACGCTAACCTGTAGTAGTTTGGATAGTAGCATAACACATCGCTGAAAAAAAATGTATAACCTGCCAATATCATCTGCATGGCCCTTTAGAGATTCAACTAAATTATATCTATAAACATTCATTTAGGAGAAAGTACACCGGTGTGATTCCCAAATGGATCGCAAATGTGCGTATTCAACTTTTGTTACTCCTCTCAAACGTTTCAAAGTAGCCCGATCCTAAATTGTTTTGGAACTTGATGGTAGAAGAAACTCTCCTTTATCCAATCATATCATTGGTTCGGCTTAGATCAATATATTCAAGGACAAAAAAGGCCCATACGTACATTTTGCCATACCGGTCTCACATGAGTATTTATTAACTTTAGTGTAAATCAAATCGCGTTTCAAATCATCATATAAACTTTACATATACATATAGCTGTACACATGAAATAATGTTTTAATCGATACAGAACGATATATCTTATTCAGAAGTAGTAGTTCCCAGAAAACACCCCTGTGGCATAGTTCTCCAAAACCACCTGTTCTGTGTATATATATAGTAATAACTATACCGTGGGTACGTACGTGTAGGGTCGGGACTGTGCTACACTTAGAAAACATATACGTTTATACAGACAGAGAGACATACAGACAGACATACATACAGACAGACAGACAAAAAGAGAGAGGGACAGAGAGAGAGACACACACACACAAACACACACGCACACACACACACACACACACACACACACACACACACACACACACACACACAAACACACACACACATACGTGTATTGATGTAGTTCTGAGGACGTTGACAGAGTTCTGCACTTAGAGGACCAACAAGAAGGAAAGCGTTAAGGCTTTCAGAAATTTCACAGATTGCTCCTCTGTAGGCCTTATTATGAGCCTCACAGGTAGAATCTATGTCATCCCAACCGTTTCTTTAAAACTCCTTTATGACATTTGGTCTATACTGCCCTACAGTCTGAGGACTTTCAGAGTATACCATCTGTGCGAGGACAGTGTCTTTTTTGTCTATGTATAGCATCTGTAGGAGGACATGGAAACGCTGTTCTTACTCATTCGATATTATGAGAAATTGAAGTACTTTATGTTGACACCGGTATATATATATATTTGATTGGTCAATGGAAATCTTTATGACGAATTTTGATTGAACAAACATGCACACACGGAGTAAATTGTGTATGACAGAAATACACAATTCACATCGCACAAACATTACGAGGACAACCATGTTTCTTAATGTTTAGAACGTAGTCTCCATAATGGTGATTTATATCAAGAAAACTTTCCGAGGACCTGAGTGTAAGTCCTCAGAATGTAAAATGTCCTCTGACCGTTGATATGTATCCAATGTTCAATCCTCACAACGTAGGCCATACACACACGCACACACACACACACACAAACACACACACACACACACACACACACACATACACACACACTCACACAGAGGCACGCACGCATAGATATATAGACAGACAGACAGACATATAGACAGATAGGCAGGCAGGCAGGCATGCAGGCATGCAGGCAGGCAGGCAGAAAGACAGGCAGGCAGGCAGGCAGGCAGACAGACATAGACGGACATACATATATACACAAACATAAAGACAAACATACCGATAGGTATACGCTCAGATAGACATACATTCAGATAGATTCAGAGACACATGAGTAAATGCAGATACACATACATAGGGATAGACACACATACTGATAGAGATACGATGATAGACATACATGATGATAGGCATTCATAGACAGATAGACATACAAATACATAGACAGATAAATATATAGATTGAACCTCACACATGGATGTACATGCATACAGACACGCAGGCAGATTGAAAGTAACGTCAACAGATACACGGACATACATATAAACTAGGGATTGGACCGAGTACGCGAGTACCCGAGTACTCGGTCGGACGTCCGAGTACCGGTTATCAAAATAGGTGTTCGAGTACTCGATTATTTATTTTCCATTTTTTCTATCTTTCAATTGATAAAAGTATGTTAAAGTAAATAAAAACTTAAAATGTATTGAATCTGTTTTTCTTATTATTGAGTTATTAAAGAAGTCGGTAAATCAGCGGTGAAGGTAAATTGATCAAACAGCTAACACCTTTTCGTCTTAAGATGGTACTTTGATTGCAATCGCGAGTCCTTTACGAACAACGTGACAAACAGGTAGTCAGCGATATCAATATAATCTCCAGTCAATTAGCAACCATATGTCAAACAACATGTCAAACAGGGAGGGCCGTCGGTTTTTCACACTTTCGTCGTAATAGTGCTTTCAATTGGCGACACGTTTTAAATTGGATAGTTGTAAGAAATACACATCAATATGATTCGATAAGAACTGTTGCAATTGTTTGAGTAATTGTTCGTCAAAGTATTAGAACAATCTGCTATCATTCTTATCTATTCGAACGAAAGGAAAACAACAAAATTACAACCATGCCTCCTGCTAAATTCGCCGTCTGGAAACATTTCAAGCGCACAGCAGACGACAAGTCAGTTAAATGCATGTAGTGTACATATTACGGACACCGATTATTTCGAAAACCGAAAGAAAAAAACCCATTCTGATTGTTAATTTATGTTCCTTCTTTCCATAGATGATGAAAATATTCTGTTATTAAATGTATTGTTTATCATTCTTGGTATTGTTTTCCTTCCACCATTTGACTTGCTTTCCCCCCCGCGACTTTAAAGAGATATACAGTCTGCACCCAAACGTTTGGATATTTACGCCAATGCAAATTCTGGATGTATTTGTTGAATTATTTTGTTTTCAAAAATAAAAACAACTATATTTTTTCAAATATCAAATATTAAACATAGAGACGAAAACAAACGCATGTTTGTTTTTATAAAATCAATTCAAATTAAGTGCACGAGGACAATACCATTCTGAGAGACAAGAAGTTTGATGAACGAATTTACACAATGTGATTTCTTGCGAGTACCCGAGTACTCGATCGGAAGAGTTCACGAGTACACGAGTACTAATATCGGTACTCGTTCCCATCCCTAATATAAACATAAACATAGAGACATAATTACAGATAGACATACACTCAGATAAACATAAATTATTGTAGGCACAAATTCAGAGACATTCAGATAAATGCAGATACACATGCATACATGAATAAAGCATACATAGACAGATAGACATACTAGTACATAGACAGATATACTTACAAACGCATAGACAGATATACTTACAAACGCATAGACAGATACACATACATATTGAACTTCACATGGATGTACATACATACAGACACAAGGGCAGATTGACAGTTACACCAATAGGTAAACGGAGAGATAGAAGGACATGACATGCATGTACACATAAATATAGAGACATAAATGCAAATGGACATACATTCAGATATGCTTACATTCAGAGACACAAGCATAGATGCATATATACATAACTAGTGATAGACATACATACCTACTGATATACACTCATGATGATAGACATACACGATCATAGGCATACACAGACAGATATACTAA
This sequence comes from Serripes groenlandicus, assembly GCA_031761405.1. Taxonomy (NCBI): domain Eukaryota; kingdom Metazoa; phylum Mollusca; class Bivalvia; order Cardiida; family Cardiidae; genus Serripes; species Serripes groenlandicus. Next base: position 121,283,811 of record JASEVX010000003.1, on the reverse strand, counting down.
CAAACGCGTAGACAGATAAACATACAGACTGACATACACATGGATATACTGGCATACAGACAAACAGGCAGATTGACAGTTACACCAACAGATAGACGGACATACATATCTACATAAACAAAAGGAGATACATACAGATAGGTATACGCTCAGATAGACATACATTCAGATAGGCATCCATTCAGAGACACATGAATAGACACAGCTATAAATACATAGTGATAGACATACATAATGATAGACAGACATGATGATATACATACAATTCATGATGATAGACATACACTCATGATGATAGACATACATAGACAGATACAAATACAAATACTAAGACAGATAGACATGCATAAACATACACATGCATATAGTCAGATTGGCCCTTAAGAGATTCAACTAAATTTCATATATACACATTCATTTGGGAGAAAGTGCACCAGTGTGATACCCAAATGGATCGCAAATGTGCGTATTCCAATTTCGTTCCGCCTCGCAAACGTTCAAGAGTAGCCCGATTCTAGGTTGTTGTGGCATTTGATGGTTGAAGAAACTCTCTTCTATCCAACCATACCATTGGTTCGCCTTAGATCACTATATTCAAGAAAAAGGTAAGGGCCCATTCACATACGGTCTCACACTAGTGCTAATTAACCTAGGTGTAAATCACATCGCATTGCAAATCTTCATATAAACAGACAGACAGCGGACAGACAACGGACAGACAAACGCACACAAACACACACTCACACACACACACACACACACACACACACACACACACACACACACACACACACACACACACACACACACACACACTGGACATGACTACAGTGCTTTCAAGAGGTTATAGAGGAAACATAAACGCATTTTAAGGTAAAATCGGCATACAGAAACGCATCTGAGGGTCCAAAACGTTTAAATTCTTACTTTTAAATTGCACGTGCAAATCACTACAGTGTCATGTGATCAACCTGACGCACAACGGAAACTGACGACTCAGAAAACACACATGCAACCCACCACCAGTTATAGCACATATCCATTACCGGTTCGAAACAATCATGCATTCCACAACCGCTCTCTTAAACACACGCGTGCCTGATAAACGAAAATATTCACTCGGACTAATTGGAACAAAAACTGTTTTTATTCCTAACGAAAGTACATTGTATTAGTATCTTCCAAACCAAACTTGCAGACTGTGTTCCTCGGCAGAAAAAAAGTACTGACCTTCAAAAAAAACAAAAAAATCTATTTTCATAATTTGACATTTTGGACGGTTTAGCTCACCATAGTAAGTACTCTTCAATGGGAGGTACAATGACGTCATCATTTTACGTCACATTTTAATGGCGGCGCCCAGTCAAAATATAAAAACAACTGTTTGAAAGTGCCATTATATTGATCAAATATGCGAGGTAAGTATCGATTATGTTTGTTTATTTTTAAGGAATTCCGTGAAGTTTGTTTGTGTTTACGTCTGCACAATTGTTTATGAACGCTGTTTCATGGTGAAATTTGAGGTAAGGTTGAATATGGTATAAACATGCATATTTTGGGATATTAAGGGTTTTACTAGAGTTAAACATTGTATTAAACAAATAACAGTATTTAAAATGAGCAAAATAACACTTTTTTGAAGAAAAAAACGTGTTTCGAAAGCGGTCCTATTCGTTCATTTTTCAGAGTATGGAAGCCCATTTTTGCCATAATTCTCAAAAACGTATTAACTGACTACCAGGAGCTTATTAAATTACTGATTTCACAAGTTTTGACAAATAACACTATGTTTAGAATATGTTATGATTGTTTTTGATATCATTGAATGTTTTTGTGTGTTATTAACATCATAATTTTGCTGTAAAATCATATACAGGATCTATGTAATTAAACGTAATTGTTCTTATATTGCAACTATTTGCTGAATATTGCGCAGCTGTACGCCACACAAGCAACCATACATACCATGGATCACCAGCAGCAGTACATACATATCTCATCGTACGTGTCATGTACCTATCTTATATTACATATTTTCTTTGCAAAACAAACCGTTGCAGTAAAAATTACAATAATAATAGTTGAACTTGCTATAATATTGATACATGTTATTACATTATAATAATATGAGTATAGGTGCTACCTATTTCGGGTAAACATTTATTATATGTTGTGATCGGTGAATAATTCCCCGCGAACTGCAGTTAGCCCCTTGCTTGCAGAACGATCAGTTATTTACGTCAAGTACGAGTCCTACCGACCTAAGCAAAGAAAATAGAAATTATCATCAGGTTAAGCTTATATTTAACTTTAAAATATAGCCAAGATTTTACATCCATGAAAATATGATGACAGGTACAACAAATAATCAACTTGCCCTTCATAAAGTACTTCAAATAAAACGATTCCATAATTCACGGAACTACATTTGTGACAAGCCAAACTAACGTTTCCTATAATTTCTGTCGTTTTCCTTTTGGTTCATTTAGTTTAAACTTATTTATTTTACATCGTTTGTGAAACAAAAAAAACAAAAAAAATCAAAAGTTAGGACCCACTCATCACGGGACCCGAACCAGGGACCTTTGATACAAGAGGCCGACCTCTACCTCTGCACCACTAATAGAATGACGTCATTTTATGACGTCATATTACAGGAATTTGGATTTATAACTTCCAGAATGTCAAAGGTCAAAAAACCCTTATGAGTTTTATTTGAACTCGTTTTATAAATAGACGACGAGTGTTATTAAACGGAAATGATCACACATACAATTACTTGTGCTCGTTCCTTTATCGAGTACGCATTATCATATTTAATTATTTCCTCTAGAAGTTTTTTTTGTTTCGATATTTTCTTTTCATCCAATCAAAACGTAGCAGAATCGTAACTGCATCGAAAAATCCACTCTGGACACAATTTTTGGAAAGACGGTATAGCAAAGTTGCGCAAAGTTCATACACATTACCTATTGACGTCGATTTGTTTACACGTATTATTGTAAAATCATCTTGAGGACCTTGTTAATTGAACTATTGTTTAATTTCAGTTGCTGAATACAGCTGCAGTGTATTAGTGTATTCTACACAACCAACGGTGAACCATACATATCTCGGGATACCAGCAGCACAGCAGAGTTAACACATCGTATGTGACTTGTACCTATCTAACCGAATAAGGCACATAATATATTGTTGGGCAAACACAAATCCCACTTTAGATATTTTTGATAATATTTTATAAACCAATACATCACAATACATACTGGTATATAATAATTATAACCCATGCAAATAATTGAAGAATGAACTCATGCTCTATACACAATTAAGAATGTAGATGGTCGAAACTGTCTCAATCAATTTCAGTCTTGTTTGCTGCGTTCGTCTGTGAATGTTATGGCTACATATAATCATCACTTTTCTAGAATTAACCCAAATTAAAATCTTACAATTGGACGTTATTATTCATTTCAGATGGATGACTGTGTATTCTGCAATAGACCTCTCAATGATCTTCCCACAGTGAAGCTACGGGATAAAGGCAGCAAGTCGATAAACGAAGCTAGTGTTGAACGGCAATCAAATATACATGTTATTCCTGGACAGGAAGTTCATGTGGACTGCAGAAGAGACTATATTCATAAACGAAACATTATACGGGTAAACAAATCGACGGCGAAGCCGGCGATGTTTCCCGTCAATAGGTAATGTGTATGAACTTTGCAAAAAATTGCTATACCGTCTTTCCTAAAATTGTGTCCAGAGCGAACTTTTCGATGCAGTGATATGCAGTCACGATACTCGTACGTTTTCATTGGATGAAAAGAAAATATCGAAACAAAAAAAACTTCTAGAGGAAATAATTAAATATGATAATACGTACACGATAAAGGAACAAGCACAAGTTATTTTATGTGTGATAATTTGCGTGTAATAACACTCGTCGTCTATTTCTAAAACGAGTTCAAATAACAACTTGTAAGGGTTTTTTGACTTTCCGGAAGTTATAAATCCAAATTTCTGTAATACGACGTCATAATGTGACGTCATTCTATTAGTGGTGCAGAGGTAGAGCGTCGGCTTCTTGTATCAAAGGTCCCTGGTTCGAGTCCCGTGATGAGCGGGTCCTGACTTTTTTTGTTTTTTTTTGTTTTTTTTTGTTTTTGTTCTGGTATTTTGATTTGTTAATTCATTGTATTTGGTTCGAAACATTGTATGTATGTTTATAATCAATAAATATGTTCTATTTTCTATGTTCCTGACTTTGGGATTTAAGTCTCCAGGAAGCAGACATCGAGCGTGATTAAAATAAGCTGAAAGCTTGTTTCACAATCGATGTAATATAAATAAGTTTAAACTAAATGAACCAAAAGGAAACCGACAGAAAGTATAGGAAACGTTAGTTTGACTTGTCACAAATGTAGTTCCGTAAATTATGGAATCGTTTTATTTGAAGTACTTTATGAAGGGCAAGTTGATTATTTGTTGTACCTGTCATCATAATTTCATGGATGTAAAATCTTGGCTATATTTTAAAGTTAAATATAGCTTAACCTGATGATGATTTTTATTTTCTTTGCTTAGGTCGGTAGGACTCGTAATTGACGTAAATAACTGATTGTGCTGCAAGCAAGGGGCTAACTGCAGTTCGCGGGGAATTATTCACCGATCACAACATATAATAAATGTTTACCCGAAATAGGTAGCACCTATAATCATATTACGAACAAAAAACCATGAATGGGTTTTTTCGCTTATAGGTAACAGGTGTGAGATTTTTTTTTTTTTTTTTTCAATACCCATGAAGGTGTCTGAAATGAAACTGGAAAAATTCATTGGGGGCCGCCATTTTGGATATGTTTAAAATGCGGCCGGTCCGAAGTATAAACACAGTTTGAAAAATATTGTCGTCTAGTCAATCATTATTAATTCTAAATCGATGTTTATGGTAATAAAAGAACTGCGTAATTTCGTGTGAACTAACTATTTTAAGAAAAAGCGAAAAATGAATGCGTGGAACTGAGAATGAAATATTTTGTTCCAGTTTGTCAAAATAGCCGACTAGTACCGTACTAATCAAGGTGATCTAGACGCACGCCATTTACAGTAAAGCGCTTTACAGACACAACGAAAAATTGCCGTTTGAAAGCCTTACATTTTACTGTTACTAGTGTATCCCGAATAATGACGACTTGAGACGTATCTGGTGAAATATTTAAATAGAAACAACTCCAATGTATCGTCTAAAGTGTTGGTAAGTAGGCCTAACATTATATTGTAGAGATGTCGGCAGTCTTCGCGAAAATCTTCAATCATGACTGTCGGACAACGAATTCTTCGAACTGACAAATATTCAAACACATTCTCATTTTCAACCATCTGATTATTTTTACAACCTGGACTACACTACATTTACATTACAGTTGGGAATTATGCAATAAGATATAGTGAAAGAGAGTGGGATACATTTTAATTAAATCGTGGTACTGTGGCAAATATACAGTGTAGCGAATCCGACTTGTTATAGTTAACCAAAGTTGTGTCCCTTTATTTAATTGGAACCATTTGTATAAACAAGTCAACAACAAAAAGGAAATAATTATTCTTGTTAGTACTGGTTTAAATATCCTATAAACTAAAGCCTTGAGATTTTTTAGAATCAGATACATGCATATATGGTCATTGCTCACAATGCATACCCACCTGTTGTTTATTTTGTTTATAATTTACCCTTTCCCACATACAATAAAGCTGCAGCAGAAGTTATCAAGTCCGAAAGATGGAAAATCTCAAAATGATAGTATGAATATTGAATAGAGTTTAAATCATTGTGACAAATGGAGAAATTGCTCATCATGAACAATTTCTCCATTTGCCACTATGATTTCAAAAGTTGTCTGCTTCAGAGACGGCAGAAAGCGTCTACATGAGGGAAACGGTTAAAGCCTTAGTAAATTTTTAAGATAAATGCACCAGAAGCTTATTAAAACATCGAGTTAGTACCTTGTCAATGTCCGTGAACAGGCGGTAGTAATCTAAATTCCGCTAACCAATTGTTCAAAATAGCTAAATTAACTATCGCGTGAGTCTACAGCAGTACATTAAGAAGCAAAAACCAAATGAAAAGTATTTGTAGACAAAGACCATGGCTGTATTCATATTAAACTAACTAACCAAACACTAGGTCATGTGCTATTAAAAGCTATTATTAAACTGGTTGATCCAGTTAACAAAATCCTAGTGTAAATACTGGTGTATTGCTATTGCGAGTGAGTATTGAGAGAGGGAGACCAGTGTTATCGTCAAGCTTTTTCATAAATTGTCTATTAGTATTAAATATATCTATTTACATTTGAAACTTATTTTCAACAATTGAGTATATGATGGGTAAATCAACAATTTCTCTCATGTCACATTCTTTATGTATTAAAATCCATTAAGGGGCTTGTGAATTGTTCCCAACTTCACATGTAATCACATGAGTGTGGTATTTCAATGGTTAGATATTAATATTTTTCTGATTATGTAAGATATGATTCAACATTGTGTAATCACACAGGAAACTTATTATACTTGTGCTAAAATGTCAAACATTTGTTTCTAGCTATGTTTTTTATTTATATTTCAGGTATATTCAGGCCACTTAATTTGTGTTCGACCAAGCAAGAAAAACCAATTTCCTGTCCCTGATATGGGTTATTTTAAATAGTAGACAACACCAGCAAGAAGACCTTGTAAGACGGGCAATTGAACTCGATGTCCCTGTACAGCTCGATACAGAAAAAGATGAAGAGGCGTTAATTCCCATCATGGAATGCGATAATGAGTCAAACCTGTCCTACACAGGCTACATTGGACCTCGTTTAGTGACCACTTATATACACATTACTAAGAATTCAGAAATTTCTAAATTAGTTTTTGCTGGGTGATAAAATCATGGCTGTGAGTTGTTTTACTATAGCCGGTGATTTTTGTGCTAACATTCTAGATTTCATGAAGGGAAGGAAACAACTTTCATAAGCAGAGACAATAGAAACTTGATGGATCTGACAGCTACTGTCGGAGCATATTCATGTAGTGCTGGTAAATTTGTGATTAAATAACCATTCTGCAGCAGACGACTTTGAACGTATTTTGTCAAAACATAGAAAATCTCTATAATTGAATGGATAACCTATGACAAAAAGTGGAAAACATCGTGGCAAAAGGAGAAATTGCACGATTTGTGCAATTTCTTCTTTTGTCACTATGTTTTCAGAAAGCCGCCTGCTGCAGAGGCGTCAGAAAGTGTCTATATGAGGGAAATGGTTAACACATGAAGCAAATAAACTGAAAAATAAGCAAATTTTAAAAAAAATTGTAGCATATTTCACATTTTCTCACATAAATCAGACTACAGCAGACCTATTTGAAAACAACTCTGCAAAAACCTGTGCAACATCTAACAAAGGCCATGTAATAATTGTATACAATAGAAAACATTATGTCAAAAAGAGAAATTACTTGTCAGGATTTTCTGATTTTACAACAATGTTATTTAAAGTTATAACTTCATCATTTTAGGTCATCTGCATGTGGGACAGGGTTAAACACTTATACATGCTTGAACATATAGCTTTGGGAAAAAACATTTTATATTGTGACAAATGATAATTTGATGTTATTCATGAAAAGAAAATATTTTTGGAAAGGAAGAAATTCATCATTATCAGCATGTTCTCCTTTTCCAACAGTTTTCCAACAGTTTTCCAACAGTTGGAATGCATCTCCTAATATAATATCTGTCCATAGAAAACTTTTTAAGGATGGAAGAATTTTTTCTAATAGGAGAAATTTCTCCTTACCTACAATTATTTAAGAAGTTGTCCGCTACTCTTCCACAGCCAAGCATTACAAGTTTTGAGCATTTTAATTCAACCTGTTACCTTTAAGTAAATTTTGTACATGTAAATTATTTTTAGATTATTTCTTAGTTATCCTTTCCCACATACAGACGCTACATCAGAAGTAGTCTGTTAGTGGTAAAGGGTTAAACATTTTCTAGATGTAGATGCTTTCTGACGCCTCTGCAGCAGACACATTTTGAAAACATTATTGCAAATGGAGAAATTGCTCAAAATTGGCAATTTCTCCTTTTGCCACAATGTTTTCATCTCTATTAAATTAATTGAGATTTTCAGTATTTTTAGCCCACCTATGCATGAAGTGCAAGGTGCACTTTTGTGATCGCTCACCGTCCGTCGTCCGTCCGTTTACGTTTTCCTACAAACGACTTCTCCTCCTAAACCAATTAACCAAATTCAAAATAATTTTACAGGAATGTTCCTTGAGTGGATCTCTTTCAAACTTGTTCAAAGAATTCTATTCCATGCAGAACTTTGGTTGCCACGGCTACAAAAAAAGGGAAAATTAACCAAAACTTAAAAAATCTTCTTGTCTGAAAGTAGAATGCCCATGCATTTGATATTTGGTATGTAGCATCATCTAGTGAACCTCTACCAAGATTGTTCAAATTTCCGGGGGGTCACTTGCTTTTTCATAGACTCATATAGGGAAAAAACTTTAAAAATCTTCTTGTCTAAAGGTAGAAGGCCCAGGCCTTTGATATTTGGTATGTAGCATCATTGTGGACCTCTACCAAGATTGTTCAAATTATAGCCCTGGGGTCAAAAATGACCCCATCCCGGAGTCCCTTGTTTTACATAGACTCATTTAGGGGAAAAACTTTAAAAATCTTCTTGTCTAAAAGTAGAGGGCCCTGGCCTGTGATATTTGGTATGTAGTATCAATTCATCTAGTGGACCTCTACCAAGATTGTTCAAATTATAGCCATGGGGTAAAAAATGACCCCTCCCTCTGGTCACTTGTTTTACATAGATAGGGAAAAAACTTTAAAAATGTTCTTGTCTAAAAGATATTTGGTATGTAGCATCATCTAGTGGACCTCTACCAAGATTGTTCAAATTATAGCTCTGGGATAAAAAAAATGACCCCTCCCCGGGGGTCACTTGTTTTTCATAGACTCATATAGGGGAAAAAACACTGAAAAAGTTTGATTAAATCAGGTGAGCAATATAGGACCATTATGGTCCTCTTGTTAATTATACATGTACATATATACCATATAGTACTTTCTCTTTACTTAACCCTTTCCAGCCTGGAACAAATCTTGGAAAATGTATTAATAGGAAAGTGTAATTATTTGATAGAGTAAACAAATTGTGATAAAGGGGGAAATTGTTCATCATGAACAATATGTCCTTTTGTCACAATGTTTTTCAAAATGTTCTTATGTAGAGGTGGCAGAAAACATCTACATGTCGAAAAGGATTAATCCTTAACCACTTACAGACTACTTCTGATGTATCCAATGAAATGAACACATAAATTTCTCCGTATGAATATATATTTTTTTCCAATTAAGATTTTAGTAATCACCTTCAAATTCCTTGTATGTGAAAATGGGTCTATAAATGCTTCTCTTATGCCATTTTATCATAAATATTAGGTTATTTTTCAAAGCCTTGTGTGTAAAATATTTTCTTTCACAATATCTACAACAATTAAACTTAAGATTTGAGATTTAATGTTACACTTTTACTTTTCAGCTCACTTGTGCACGAAGTGCTCAATGTGAGCAATTGTGATCACATTTTGTCCTGCGTCTGTCCGTCGTCAACAATAGCCTTGTTAACACTCTACAGGCTACGTTTTGTATCAGATCTTCATGAAAATATATCAGAACATTTATCTCTATCAGATCTTGGACAAGTAAGAATATGGGTCATATTGGGTCAGAAACTAGGTCACTAGGCCATATTGAAAGGAAATCGTGTTAACACTCTGGATGCTGCATATTTAACTTGAGCATGTTCAAACCTTTTAAGATGTTTGTCTTGATGATATGTAGTCCCTATTTCAAATATTGGTCATGTCTTTTTTTAAAACTAGGTCACTAGGACAAATTGAAGGAAAATCGAGTTAACACTGTAGAAGCCGAATTTTGATTCAGCATCTTCAAATTTTGTCAGAATGTTTCTCTGAATAGTATCTAGGTCAAGGTCGAATATGAGTCATGCCTGATCAAAAACTAGGTCACTAGGCCAAATTGAAGGAAAAAGATGTTAAAACTCCCGAGGCCGCATTTCTACTATGAGCAAGTTGAAACTTTGTCAGAAGGATTGTCTTGATGATATCTAGTCCATGTTCGAATATGGGTCATATCAGGTAAAACAAAAAATAGGTCAAGAGGCCAAATACAGGAACATCTTGCTAACACTGGAGGTTGCATTTTAAATCTTTGTCAGAATAATTGTCTTGATGTGTTTTGCATTAGAAATCATTCAGGTGAGCGATATAGGGCCATAATGGCCCTCTTGATTAAAGATCAATTTCAAACCAAAGGCTCAAGGTGTTCCATTGTGATCACTCACTGTACGGCGTACGTCAAACGGTCAAATATTCTCTGAAACTGCTGATGCGATATTAACCAAACTTGACATGAATGTTACTTTGGTGACCCTCATTAAAAATTGTTCAACAATTTATATTATTCCTATAAATTGGTTTGCTGCGGTTTCAGAATGGGGTGGAAATTGGAAAACTTTAAAAATTGTTCTCCTGTGAATCCGCTTCTTCGAATTCCAAGATACAATATTTGTATCAGCCTTTCAGACCGGTTTTAAAAGGTAGTCGCCAGGTGACATCAGAAAAGGGCTGAAAAGAAGAAATTACCCAATGACCTCCGCCTAGTCAAATACTTTTAAAAATCAACTGTAATTGCCAAATTATACTGTTTAATTTTAAGTGTTTTTTCGTAAATAGGTAGCACCTATAGATATATTAGCTAGCAATTCTGATATTAACAATAATGATAGTACTACTAAATGTTCGACGAGGTCATCGGGCGTATTTGACTTTAAACATATATGCATATTTTGTTCACAGGATGCAAAGTTTAACCATAGAAAACGGGGCTATGCTATTTTGCCAGTTAGAATACTTCCTTTTAAGAAGTCCATTGAGCGTGTATGTTCAGAAAGGAATGACCAGTGCGCCCATGACGTCTCTGGAAGGATCGCTAGCATAATTGATCTACCAGCAGCTGATGCATTATACCATCAAACATGCAGTGTCAACTTCAGGACAAATCGTCAGCTTCCCAAGGGGACCGTGCTTATTCATACAAACATATGGAAAACAGGTTAATTGACCATTTTGGAGATTCTATATCAGTAACCACTTTCGGCAATACTGAAGCTAAGGTCACAATGAAACAAAAAGCATCAGAAATTATTCATAACTTCTCAAACGATACACAAGGGTTTTCTGAAAGCGAAAAAAGGAAAACAATTATAACTGCAGCAGCGAAGCTGATCAAGGCTGATATCAATTCAATCCAAGCAGAGACAATCAAGAAACTCTATCCATCATTTTCTTCTGTTTCGTCTACAAATGAAAACAAGGAGTTCATCCCTGAAAGTTTACAGACATTGCTGACAGTATTATTGTATGGGAATGGTACCAGCGTTAAGTTAGCATCAATTGGTCAAGCAATAGTACAGGCATGCAGACCAAAGAGCCTACTGGCACCTTTACATATAGGTCTAGGTGTTCAGTTACATTACCACTTTGGTTCTAGGTACTTGGTGGATATGCTTAATAGTATGGGTTTAGTGCATCGTATTATGAGGTTCAACGATTCGAGTTAAATGCTGCAGCAACACTGAGCACAACTATCCCATCTTATTTCCCTGGAAAATTCCTTCAGTTTGTAGCAGACAATGCGGACCATAACGTTCGTACGTTTGATGGGCACGGAACATTCCATGGGATGGGGATTATAGCTTGTACATCACCCGGGTCCAACGTAAGCCTACCGATCCCTAGGGCAAACATTCAACTGAGTGATTTGTCAGATATTGGAAAAATAGCCATCAAATTTTTCAAACACCCTGACAATCGAGCACCAGAGAAAATACATTTCCTTGACCTTGGGGAAGGCAATGACTCAACCACAGAGGACTTCGATAATAGTCAGAACATGAGCATCCGGATGTGCACCGACAGTTCTTACAATGGAACCACACTGTGAGAAGAACCGATAGGTACTGGGGAGGACTTTCTACCGATCTTATTATTGAACAGGTATTGATGCGATCATTGAAGACCACTGGGGGACTTACGAGAGGAAGAGGCATGTCCGAGGCTCAGCGAACGTTGTGGCTGTTATCTATGCCAGCATGTGCCGAAATGAATCTCGCCATGCAAGTTGTCAGTGCCATCAATTATGCTACCAGCGAGCATGACCAAGATACTTCATTATCACGCCGTAAAAGGGATAGCCATGATGTGAAACAAGTGGTGTAATTCTTGCAAGCCCGATCTCCATTTAAAGAGGCAGATACATCTTTACGAAACATCAAAACTGGTGTTACAGCGGATAAACGAGTCAATGTTGATGTGGCTTTTGACATAGGGAAGAAAATTATTCATAACATGGTTGGACAACCCGTTGATGAATACGTATAAAAAAGGAAAGGTCAAGCAGTACCACTAAGTGACAATACCTCTATAAAGATAAACGATGAAACAGTTACCAATGATCCTCAACTACTTTTTCAACGTTTAATTACAGTGGCCGATAGGTGTGATGAAGATATTTCGACCATATTCAAGTATGAGTTGAGCACCAACCCATATTCATTATTCGACAATACAGGTTTGCCTAGAGCTGCAAAGAAATCTCAACTAGCTGATGCAATGTGGAAACTTGGAGATTGCGGCCCTGATCCAGAAATGCAAGCAGAGTCGGTGTCCTATGTGATTGATGGGGGCTCTTTGTTACAGAAGATTCCGTGGCAGAAAAATAGCACATTCGGAATCATATGTGAACAATAGTATCAGTACTTGGCCCAGAAGTAATCAAGCACAACAGTAGTGTGTGATGGCTACTCAAATGGACCATCCACCAAGGATATCACCCACGTTCGCCGAAATATGGGGATAGTAGGCACACCAGTAAGATTTACAAACGACACACCCTTTCGATCAAGCAAAGATTCTTTCCTGAAAAACGTTCAAAACAAAAAAAAACTTTATATACTTGTTGGGGACTTACCTTGAAGAAAGAGGGATAAACGTTAGGTATGCAGAAAGCGATGCAGATGTACGTATGCTGTATGCTGAAACCACTACGACGTTTGTGATCGGAGAAGACACGGATCTGCTGGTCCTTCTGTGTTGTCATGCGAAGGACTCAATGAAGATTTTTCTAAGGTCTGATACGAAACAGACGAAATTAAAACGAAACAAGGTTTGGGACATTCAAAAAACACAGTCAATACTAACAAGGCCTGTTTGTGATCTGCTCCCATTTCTACACGCACTCACGGGGTGCGACATTACCTCGCGAATCTATGGGATCGGCAAAACCACTGCACTAAAAAGGCTTTGTACGAGTCCACAACTACAAGAGGTGGGGACACTTTTCATGACAAGTGAATCAAAACAAGAAGTAATGTGCAATAGAGAATTGGCTCTGATATTGCTTCTGGGTGAAAATACGGATCAAAATCTTGACATAATAAGGTTCAAAAAGTTCACTGCGAAGGTTATGACGAGTACATCGTGCGTTCAAGTTCATACACTACCACCGACATCTGCTGCAACAGCTTTCCATAAGTCTTCGAATGTATATTCCGTCTCAAACATGGATTGGCGATACAAACCTGCAACCTGAAGAGTGGGGTCGGCAGTTGAAGAATGATGTGTACAGTCCCATAAATAATAACTTGCCTGTAGCACCAGCAAAACTGCTGAACGTTGTTCGATGTAATTGCAAAACTAACTGTGACAGTAAACGATGCTCATGTCGGAAACACGGTCTGGAATGTTCTTTTGGATGTGGAGCCTGTCGTGGAATTAGTTGCACAAACTCCCACATGTCAGAATACGTTGAATGTACTTAGTTTTACATGCACTGTCCATTTTTGTCTATTTTGTTTTATCTTTTACCACATGATAATTTGAACCGCATCAAGCATAAAGGGTCCTTAACCCTTTCCCTCATATAGACGCTTTCTGACGCCTCTGCAGCAGACGGCTATTTGAAAACATAGTGACAAAAGAAGAAATTGCACAAAACGTGCAATTTCTCCTTTTGCCACAATGTTTTCCACTTTTAGTCATAGGTTATCCATTCAATTATAGAGATTTTCTACTTTTTGACAAAATATGTTCAAAGTCGTTTGCATTCTGTATTGCTGTTTATTGGAAAGTTCTGGAGTGATATAAGTGTACATACATTACGCGTGTATCAAATGTATTAATTAAACGCATGTATACTGAACCATAATTGTATTAAACTGATTATACTTGATATTTCGTAATTAATGCAAATGAATTAATGATTAACACAAATAAAGATTTGTCTGTTTTATTTTCGATTTTATTTTTGTATATATTCGTAATAGTGGGTGTGGTAATTCCCCCATCACAAATGGAAATACATGAATTATTTCATACATTCAAATACACAGAATGGTCAAAAATACATTAAAACATGTGTTCATGTAAATACTGTATAAATATAGGTCAAACATACCATACATTATCAAAAAATGTACCACATGACCAAAATATGTATTGGTTAGTGATTATTAGAATATTTCGTTATGACCTTAATATAAGGTGAATTTTCTCAGAAATGCCTGATCTGAGTGAATGCAACTTTCTCCCTGTATTACTACATATATTGTAGTTTACGAATATAATAGAAACGTTTTTGTTGCAATTAGTCCGAGACATGATGCTACGCAAGATTTCGTTTATCAGCCTGTACTAAACACACATGCATTCCACAACTAAAGGACTGTGGCGAATCGTTATAAAATTGTGATGAATCTTTATGTGGCGAATCGTTAGGGATTCGACCGCGCATGCGTTGCACAAAAAATAGAGTAAAATGTGCGAGCCTGTTAAAGCGACCTCGTAATCGAGTGTTTAAAATTCAGACGCACACCGGCAACCCAAATATAGCCTGGATTTTTTTGTTAGTGATAGTGACGAGAAAAACAAATATTGTTGCATTGTTTGACAACCCACTACATTATTTAAGGGTTGCCAAAAGTTAGTGGGTTGTCTGGTGTTCCTCCATGTTCAGGTAGTTTGTAAAACACACTCACACCATACACACACACACACACACACACACACACATACACATACACACACACACGCACACACACATACATACACACACGTACTAATTGTGAATTATATGTATATATATATAAAAAAAAATGCATGCATAGATATACATCTTTAAAACCTATAAAAATATGAACAAATCTTTAAAGAAAGCGGAAAAATGCTTTATATTTCTTTTAAACTGATGAATAATATGAATTAAAAGATATTCTAAACTCTCATTAACATGCATAATGGATTCACTTTCTAAATACATGAAATGAAATAATCTTTTGATCGTTTTCCTCCATATCTAATTCACAACAATTTGATCTGGAAACCGGAAAGATTTATATATACATCATACTTGTGTATATATGTTACTTGTTTAGTTTGTATTGGCATGATGGACAGAACTGTGTTTTGTTTGCTAATACACTTTATATTTATATATAAGACAAGAAAAGGTACGAGTCGATACTAGCTTTTCTTTTCAAAACTCGTTTTACAATAAAAATGAAGCGTTACAATGAAATATGAAGATCCAAACCTAAGATAGGCGGCGCATTTCTCAATTGATTGCTTTTGATTTCACAGATTTTGAACATCTTGTCGTCAATTTCCTTATTCGTCCCATCAAAGTCCTACCAAAACAATGGAATGCTTACAAAGCAACCGATTCCTTAAATTAACACGTGATGAAGACGATTTCATCAATGGACAGAGGGAATACGTACCGAAGCGGTTTGAATCTAAGGAGCCTTAATCTTAGTCCCTGTCGAGATACCTTGCAGTGTGACCTTGCAGTGTGACAATATAAATATATATTATATAAACAAAATAGCAACAGTAGTATTATCTGTATTACTACTACACTCATAACGTGCCAAATGATATATAAGGGAGACCACTACTCAACCCTTAGATGGGAAAGATTAGTTTGAAGAAACAACTATTGATCAGATTGCCTCCCTTTAACTAGTATTGTGCTATTTACCGATATCAACAATCTACTATCGCAAACGCCTCGGCGCGAATCTTGGGAACATCTATTTTACATATTTGGGGTTTAATAAAAAGTAACGCCACAGACATCCAAAGGAGATGTCATTATACCGTTATTACTGGAACAATGCAGTCCTTAAAAAGTGCATAAAGTGGGGGCGATGTATGGTAGCTGATCTTACTTTTGGCAAAGGCATTGGTAGTATATAGCAAGTAGTCTCACACTCGCAGAGGGAATACTAATTAGAGCTGAAGTACACATGGACCCTTCGGCGTTATAATATTAACGGGTGTTTGTTACATAATCGATGACAGAAGCATTTCCTATCTACTTATAGCACTGAAAGTTAGCGTAGTTTCTGCATTTGAGAAAAAGGGTCCGTTTATCCTTTCTGTCTCAACCATTTTGTATATATACTTAGGAGCGTGTGCTTGAACATAAAACAATAAAAACGTGGTTTATCTGATAGTATTGATGTAAGTATTATATCAAACTCAATCTGTATACCACCTGGTAGTGATACTTATACGTATTACCTCATAAGCCAATTTAACATGCATCCAAATTGAAAACACCTCTACGAATAGAACAGTGGACTTTTACCATCGGCAAACATGTTTTAACATGTAGGCCATGCATTGGAAAGTGAGAACATGATCATAAATAATAACATCTCCTCGCTTTACAACGTTTGACAAGTCGGTCGATACAGGAACTTTCGACCCAAGTCGGTCTGGCTAAGGTTTGGACTAAATACATGTAAACCATATATCTGCCACCATTTATGTTATGCTAAAACTACAAATTGTATAAGGCGACCTTGGGCATTTTTACGAGTGGTAAAGATCAGTTTTAAAATGATAATGTAACATTTCAAGAAGAGATAAGTTGATAAGATACCTGTCTGGATTATTTTCCGCCTCACCTCTATAAAATGGTTAGTGTTCACTGTTAAAATTTATATTGGCCAAGGGCGTGTATTTGCTGATTTAGCCGAATAAAATTGAATTGAACTGAATTAAATAATTGTGTCAATTAATCAACCTCGGAAAAGTGAAAGAAATACATTTGGACCTTAGCGTTCGAAAATATGCCGGAAGATGAATTGCCTTCCAATATGATCTACAGACGTGTTTCGGTTTACTTGCCTTGAGCGAAGAGGGATAATTAAGTACTATAACACAGTTTATTTTAGCAATACTTGATAATGCCAGCAATACATATTTTTGAGTACTGTGGTCCGCATAAGTTGTTCAAAAGTCCGTGGTTAACTCTTATTCTGCTTCTTATTTACAAACGTATAAAGGCTTCCGAGTTACTGGTGCTTTACACCGTTTTAAACAAGTTGTTAGTTATATGGCGTTTCCTGAGTAAGTTACCACAACTACTGGTCCTTTTATGCTGACACCAACGAATCAGTTATAATGCTAACCCCCACATTAATAAGAGTCAAGTGAAATAAATTACTTCTGTTTTTTTAGTCTTTGGTTTGACCCGGACGGGGTCGAACTTCCGATACCACGCACCAGAGGTATATTAGGAACTGTGATATTCAAACTAAACTTCAGACGTTTGTTTATTTAAGAACACGCACGTTGTATCTACTGCGTACAGTGAGTTCAAACTTTATATTATTTTCCTTAGACCAGTATCAGGAAGTTTTACAGTTTCCTATTACTCATAGTGATCAACATTGATGCCTTATGTACCTACCGGTTTTCATGTAATGCCAGTTACCTTCTTAAACATGTGCTCAAGTTTATTATGTTCTGTCGACATAGAATGCATCTATCAGCATCATCTGTCATCAATTTAATGATGTCCACGTTATGTCGGACATATGAACATGCCTGACAGTTTATTTACACATTTGGAAGATTAGTTCAGTTGACCTACTTAAAAAACACATTGTAAAACATGCGTTCTTTTGAAGTAATTTATATTTTCATTTCTTTGATAGAACTGTGAAATCCCACCATTATCTTAAGCTTATGAAACCGTTTCTTAAAATGACGAGGATCTCCGAACAACCTTTATCGCTACAATACAGCGACAACTTTTGAAATGTTCACTCTTTTTAAATGCCGGGTCGGTTTAAATAACTTACTTTAGTCAAATCTAATGACTGCACCACACAGTTTCCTTTTAATATTTTGGGAATCCTTTGATTATTCTAGATGTATATACAGCATTTGAGATATGTATCACATTAAATTAAAGTTTGTTAAACACTCAAATTGTCATTTATGTAAATCAACAAAAGTTCATCAAGAAATTAACAATTTTGATTATCATGGGTTGTTATCAAATGTTGTTGTAGTCAAACCCCAATAATTTACATTTTCGACACGCCACTCTTATGTGCGCCAAGTTACAGATTTAATCGGTATGGGAAAACATGGGGATTCCCCACATCTTTCTCGGCTGATCTTAATAGCGCGGTAGATTTTCTAACACGAAACGGTCGATTTGCATTGTATCATGTCCTCTTCAAAGATGTTTATCGTCCTTAAGTTGCATGACCTTTGATACCGTTTATAATATGCACACCGCCTCCATTGTGTAGTGTAAGAACGTCCGCCGCGGATGCAAGAGGTTATGGGTTCAATCTTCGAACGGGTTAAAGTGTTATTGGTAGAAATATCTTTCACGCATTGGCGCTCAGGATTATTGGGTTACAAACTTACGACTGTCTCACTGTTGTCAGGTTAAACGGACACGTAGACTGGTAACCTACCCAGGAAACGATGTGATCTAACTGATATTTATAGAAAGCGGCGTAATACCTCAATATAAACAAACACTATTTGAGTGAGAAAACCAATAATGCCTTCTGCGTAATGTATCGATCCAGATCAGCCTGCGCAGTGAGACTCGTTAGCACTACGAATAAGTATGATTTGCTGCAAACGTACAGATGTTGAAAGATTTTGTTTTAAAATTTAACTTTTAAGAACAAAATGTCAAACCGTTGTCAAGAAAATGCAAACAGATCCTAACAGGACTTCAAATGAGCCATCCCGCGAGAAAACCAACATTGTGGATTTGTGGTAAATAAAAAATATCGACCCGGATCAGCCTAAGCATGCCTTGCAGGCTAACTTGGACAGATACTTTTCGCCTCCTGTAGATTTTTCTGATTCAGGAATCATTACTCTCTAACTCTATCCCCCTGCGACGGAATGTGTCGGCCCGGATCAGCCTACGAGGACTGCGCGGGCTGATCTGGGTCGATCCATTACGCAGAGTCCATTATGTTGGTTTTCTCGTGTACGGCTCGAGTACTGACAGCAAACGAGAGGTGTAACCCCATTAGTTGTACGTCAACTTTCAATGATACGACGTTGGAGAATGATCAAGACCCCCAAATAGTCAGCCGCGCTCGGCCATTGTGTATGGTAGTTGTGTATGTCTATACCTAGTCCTTCAAAAAAAGACATCGCATATGCTCATTTTTCATTTTGTTATTATCCTGCATACGCTTAGGTTGACCAAAAAATGACAGATGATAAAACGAGAAACCGAAAGTCTAAAATATTTGGACTAGTCTATACCATGCATCCAAGCCTGTAATTAAATGTGTTCTGGTGTAACAATATACACCCATACTTATGCTTTTCTTCCTGTTTACATTGAAGTTACATTGTTGCATTGTTTGCTTAAGGAATTTAAGTATTTTGAAACAATACATCTACTTTACTTATTTCCTTATCTATCCTGATATATACATGTATATGAGTTCACGGAGAACACTATAATTTTCCTGTTTACAGTTGCAGTTTAAACACTTACCACGAGCTCCATCCGTATAGGTTTCTATCCTTCTCCGGGAACCAGAGTAAAAGTGTTTCTCACAGATGGTGAATCACCCAGCAGTTGGGCGATTCAATCCAATATTAAGTATATTCTGACTTACTTCATACCGCGGCCTTTACGATTTTCCATTGTGTCTTGTATAGGTATTACTCATTAACATTGTGTAGATTCATGCTTACTTCATATCATGGCCTTTACGATTTTCCATCGTGTCTGTTATAGGTATTATTCATCAACATTTAACTGATCCTGACCTCTGCACATCAATAAACATTCGGTAAATTTAAACTGTGTGTTAATTATCTTACGATCAGGCTGCACGGAGGTGCATGCCGATCTGGGTCTTCGCTGGTCTAAACGTCCCGATAGTTTGTGTTGCCTGTACTTACTTCCTTTAAAAGGCGATCACATTGCGTTGATAGCGCCCAAACGCTTTTGCAAAATAGGAGTCAAACAAATTGCTGTTGAATCGTGCAATGATGGGCATAAGAACAGTTTGAATTATACTATTGTAACTGCAAATTCTGAAGTAGTTACTTGAAAGCTAACCGTTTCCAGCATATAGACACATTCTGACACATTACAGCAGACGACTTTTAAAAACGTTGTGGCAAAAACGTGAACTTGATTATAATAGACACTTTCTCTTTTTTCCTCAATGCTTTTTTTTTTAACTATGTTAGACAATTCTAATTTCTTTTATTGTGAGTTTCCAAAGTTAAGCCTAGATGTTTTAAAAATTGTCTGTCGCAGCTTTTGTTCATGTGGGAAAGGTTTAAGGAAGAAGGTTATTACCTCTTTAACAGTTCTTCGTTGTTTCTTACCAGGAATTCAGATTGCAGATATCGAATACGACATGGAGTATATGTAAAGGTCGACACATGACTTCCGCAGTCAAGGGGGATTTCTTAGTATTCCAACAAGTATTTTAAGAAATCTTATACTTTACGACTACGTCCTGTTTTCAACAACATTTAAACTTCTGTCTTAACCCTTTCCCTCATATAGACGCTTTCTGACGCCTCTGCAGCAGGCGGCTTTTTTAAAACATTATTCAAATATTGTACTTTCATGTGAAGGGAGTTTTCAAAGTCGTTTGGTGCAGAGTTGTTACATGTGGGAAAGGGATAAGTCGTCTGCTGCAGAGTTGTTGCATGTGGGCAAGCGTTAAGTCGTCTGCTGCAGTGTTGTTTCATGTGGGAAAGCGTTAAGTCGTCTGCTGCAGTGTTGTTGCATGTGGGAAAGGGATAAGTCGTCTGCTGCAGTGTTGTTGCATGTGGGAAAGGGATAAGTCGTCTGCTGCAGTGTTGTTGCATGTGGGAAAGGGTTAAGTCGTCTGCTGCAGTGTTGTTTCATGTGGGAAAGGGTTAAGTCGTCTGCTGCAGAGTTGTTACATGTGGGAAAGGGTTAAGTCGTCTGCAGCAGAGTTGATGCATGTGGGCAAGCGTTAAGTCGTCTGCTGCAGTGTTGTTTCATGTGGGAAAGCGTTAAGTCGTCTGCTGCAGTGTTGTTGCATGTGGGAAAGGGATAAGTCGTCTGCTGCAGTGTTGTTTCATGTGGGAAAGGGTTAAGTCGTCTGCTGCAGAGTTGTTACATGTGGGAAAGGGTTAAGTCGTCTGCAGCAGAGTTGATGCATGTGGGAAAGGGTTAAGTCGTCTGCTGCAGAGTTGTTACATGTGGGAAAGGGTTAAGTCGTCTGCAGCAGAGTTGATGCATATGGGAAAGGGTTAAGTCGTCTGCTGCAGAGATGTTACATATGGGAAAGGGTTAAGTCGTCTGCTGCAGAGTTGTTGCATCAGGGAAAGGGTTAAGTCGTCTGCTGCAGAGTTGTTGCATGTGGGAAAGGGTTAAGTCGTCTGCTGCAGTGTTGTTGCATCAGGGAAAGGGTTAAGTCGTCTGCTGCAGAGTTGTTGCATGTGGGAAAGGGTTAAGTCGTCTGCTGCAGTGTTGTTTCATGTGGGAAAGGGTTAAGTCGTCTGCTGCAGTGTTGTTTCATGTGGGAAAGGGTTAAGTCGTCTGCTGCAGAGTTATTGCATCAGGGAAAGAATTAAGTCGTCTGCTGCATAGTTGTTGCATGTGGGAAAGGGTTAAGTCGTCTGCTGCAGAGTTGATGCATGTGGGAAAGGGTTAAGTCGTCTGCTGCAGAGGTGTTACATGTGGGAAAGGGTTAAGTCGTCTGCTGCAGAGTTGTTACATGTGGGAAAGCGTTAAGTCGTCTGCTGCAGTGTTGTTTCATGTGGGAAAGCGTTAAGTCGTCTGCTGCAGTGTTGTTGCATGTGGGAAAGGGATAAGTCGTCTGCTGCAGTGTTGTTGCAGGTGGGAAAGGGTTAAGTCGTCTGCTGCAGAGATGTTACATATGGGAAAGGGTTAAGTCGTCTGCTGCAGAGTTGTTGCATCAGGGAAAGGGTTAAGTCGTCTGCTGCAGAGTTGTTGCATGTGGGAAAGGGTTAAGTCGTCTGCTGCAGTGTTGTTGCATCAGGGAAAGGGTTAAGTCGTCTGCTGCAGAGTTGTTGCATGTGGGAAAGGGTTAAGTCGTCTGCTGCAGTGTTGTTTCATGTGGGAAAGGGTTAAGTCGTCTGCTGCAGTGTTGTTGCATGTGGGAAAGGGTTAAGTCGTCTGCTGCAGTGTTGTTGCATCAGGGAAAGGGTTAAGTCGTCTGCTGCAGAGTTGTTGCATGTGGGAAAGGGTTAAGTCGTCTGCTGCAGTGTTGTTTCATGTGGGAAAGGGTTAAGTCGTCTGCTGCAGTGTTGTTTCATGTGGGAAAGGGTTAAGTCGTCTACTGCAGAGTTATTGCATCAGGGAAAGAATTAAGTCGTCTGCTGCATAGTTGTTGCATGTGGGAAAGGGTTAAGTCGTCTGCTGCAGAGTTGATGCATGTGGGAAATGGTTAAGTCGTCTGCTGCAGAGTTGTTACATATGGGAAAGGGTTAAGTCGTCTGCTGCAGAGGTGTTACATGTGGGAAAGGGTTAAGTCGTCTGCTGCAGAGGTGTTACATGTGGGAAAGGGTTAAGTCGTCTGCTGCAGAGTTGTTACATGTGGGAAAGCGTTAAGTCGTCTGCTGCAGAGTTGTTACATGTGGGAAAGGGTTAAATCGTCTACTGCAGAGTTGATGCATGTGGGAAAGGGTTAAGTCGTCTGCTGCAGAGTTGTTACATGTGGGAAAAGGTTAAATCGTCTACTGCAGAGTTGATGCATGTGGGAAAGGGTTAAGTCGTCTGCTGCAGAGTTGTTACATGTGGGAAAAGGTTAAGTCGTCTGCTGCAGAGTTGTTACATGAGGGAAAGGGTTAAGTCGTCTGCTGCAGAGTTGATGCATGTGGGAAAGGGTTAAGTCGTCTGCTGCAGAGTTATTGCATCAGGGAAAGAATTAAGTCGTCTGCTGCATAGTTGTTGCATGTGGGAAAGGGTTAAGTCGTCTGCTGCAGAGTTGATGCATGTGGGAAATGGTTAAGTCGTCTGATGCAGAGTTGTTACATATGGGAAAGGGTTAAGTCGTCTGCTGCAGAGGTGTTACGTGTGGGAAAGGGTTAAGTCGTCTGCTGCAGAGGTGTTACATGTGGGAAAGGGTTAAGTCGTCTGCTGCAGAGTTGTTACATGTGGGAAAGCGTTAAGTCGTCTGCTGCAGAGTTGTTACATGTGGGAAAGGGTTAAATCGTCTACTGCAGAGTTGATGCATGTGGGAAAGGGTTAAGTCGTCTGCTGCAGAGTTGTTACATGTGGGAAAAGGTTAAGTCGTCTGCTGCAGAGTTGTTGCGTGTGGGAAAGGATTAAGTCGTCTGCTGCAGAGTTGTTACATGTGGGAAATGGTTAAGTCGTCTGCTGCAGAGTTGTTGCGTGTGGGAAAGGATTAAGTCGTCTTCTGCAGAGTTGTTACATGTGGGAAAGGATTAAGTCGTCTGCTGCAGAGTTGTTACATGTGGGAAAGCGTTAAGTTGTCTGCTGCAGAGTTGTTACATGTGGGAAAGGAATAAGTCGTCTGCTGCAGAGTTGTTACATTTGGGAAAGCGTTAAGTCGTCTGCTGCAGAGTTGTTACATGTGGGAAAGCGTTAAGTCGTCTGCTGCAGAGTTGTTACATGTGAGAAAGGGTTAAGTCGTCTGCTGCAGAGTTGTTACATGTGAGAAAGGGTTAAGTCGTCTGCTGCAGTGTTGTTACATGTGGGAAAGCGTTAAGTCGTCTGCTGCAGAGTTGTTACATGTGGGAAAGGGTTAAGTCGTCTGCAGCAGAGTTGATGCATGTGGGAAAGGGTTAAGTCGTCTGCTGAAGTGTTGTTACATGTGAAAAATGGTTAAGTCGTCTGCTGCAGATTTGTTACATGTGAGAAAGGGTTAAGTTGTCTGCTGCAGTGTTGTTACATGTGGGAAATGGTTAAGTCGTCTGCAGCAGAGTTGATGCATGTGGGAAAGGGTTAAGTCGTCTGCTGAAGTGTTGTTACATGAGGGAAAGGGTTAAGTCGTCTGCTGCAGAGTTGTTGCATGTGGGAAATGGTCAAGTCGTCTGCTGCAGAGTTGTTGCATGAGGGAAAGGGTTAAGTCGTCTGCTGAAGTGTTGTTACATGTGGGAAATGGTTAAGTCGTCTGCTGCAGAGTTGTTGCATGTGGGAAAGGGTTAAGTCGTCTGCTGAAGTGTTGTTACATGTGGGAAAGGGTTAATTCGTCTGCTGCAGAGTTGATGCATGTGGGAAAGGGTTAAGTCGTCTGCTGCAGAGTTGTTGCATGTGGGAAAGCGTTAAGTCGCCCATTCGCATGTCTAGAAAACATACTCGTATTACTTTCTCATTTAGACGAAAAAGAGAAATGACTCATCATTGTTAGCTGTATGATTACTTTCCTCCGGTTGAACTCTGGAAACACGAACTTTTACTTTACCTGATACAAATTGGCCTATTTAATTGAACATATTATTTTATTTGTACTGGAACAAACTTAAAATGAACAAAACATAGTAAAAAAAAATCCGTTTCTGAAAATTATCGTATATGTTGTTTTTACTTGATAGTATAAATAAGCCGTTCCACAAGAAAACCAACTTCATGGACTCTGTGTAATGTATCGAGCAAGATCAGCCTGCTCAGTCGGGCCGACACATTCCGTATCAGGGAGACAGAGGTATAAAGTAATGATTCCTGAAACAGAAAATCCAGAGGAGGCTAAACTCGTCTGTCTGGGTTAGCGTGCGCGGCATGCTTAGTCTGATCTGGTCGATACTTTACACAAAGTCCACACTTATGGTTTTCTCGTGGAACGGCTCAAATGTGTAAAACATAGTAAGAAGCACAGGTACCAGTATCGTAAGAGCTAACAAAATGCTAACCTTTTTTTTTCTCACATTGTTTTACTTCTTACAACACTTGTACCTATAAGTCAGTTTGTTACTCTGGTATCAGTGGCTAAACCGGACTAGCGTTAGGTACCTTTTTACAGCAGACCAGTGGAATACGTTTGAAAGATGCTCAGCAGTTGTAAGTATGAAGTCGTCAAAGAAATACTGTGTCTATCGTAACTGAGTCACCCGCGTGGAGATGAGACCTGCTGGTGTTTTGAATGTCATGGTACATGTATTATCGACCAGACTGCATAACACCAGTATCAGTCTTCTTGTTTGCATTATTTGTTTAAACAGCCCTGATATGAATACAGTTTGCGGATGTTTAATATCTGGAAACTTGATATCAGTATACATGCATTTCCGTAAACTACTTGATGTCAATTGAATATACAATTAACATGCACTCTTATGTCACATATGCGAAAATACTTTTGTGTGGATGAAACAAAGCACTGCAGCATCAGCGTGCAGTGATTAATTTGACCTCATTTAAATCAATTGTTTAGTGTTTGTCCAACATCATTATTTGTGAAACAATTCAACACGAGCTGATGAATTGTGCGTCGAGATTAAGTTCCCCTAACCCTTGATTGTACTGATTGAGTTGATTTCAGTTTAAGATTTGTATCATCGTGTTCTTAACCCTTGACATATACAACACATCTGCAGCAGCAGACGACTTTGAGATCATCGGAACAAAAGAATGGAATATCTCTATAAATCAAAGTAGAGTTACTGAAAGATAGTTGAAAACAGTGTGGCAAAGGGAGTATGCTGATGCGTCAGAAAGCTTCTAAACGAGGGAAAGAGTTATGCATTGTAATAACCGCTCTTAACTCGAGACTAAAACTTATATCGATGAATATATCTATACGTATATCACATGAACATAATGTGAAGCTAGTATGTTTATTGTCAGATTGTTCTCGTCAATTCATGTAGATAGCTTATGGCATTGCTTGATTATGACTTATATAAGTAATCGAACATTTGTGTAGGGTAAGGCGTCTAGAGCAAGGGTTGCCATCTCACTCTCGATTTGAATGAGAGTATGTCTGATAAAAGTGAACTCTGTCGAAAACAAGACAGAATGCCAATCAAGTAGAAAAGCTGATCTTATGTGAAATGTTACGAACACCTACAGACTCAATCTAATAATAAAGGTATAAGAGAAGTAGAGGGTTTTGTTTACACCAAAAGACCGTTAACAATCGAACAATACAGCATGTGATTTAATTTGATACACTATAGTGTATTATTAGATACGTCAGGGCGTTTTAAAGTAAACTTAGATTGTAGGGATGGTAATATCTTAATACTTCACGCTTGTCCTTACACAATTCACATATTCTTGTCGATTGGAATCATTGATTGGTTTGATTGTTATTTCATGCACATTAAACCCACAGCCTTGGAGTGAGACAGATGTTAAGTATTTTTTTACAGTTGTCTCCCAATCTGACTAAAGAACACGATCTGACCAAATGCGTAGCGTTAATAAGAGATGATTTTGATGAGATTGAGTTGTTTCCTAAACTCTATGTGTACATTACTATTCGGTTTGTGCCGAGCACCGCTCACTCAGTCGGTAGCTACGCGAGATGTCATTTCAAGTATTTTAGTTCGAACATTCTTTCGGATACTTGACAAACGTCAATGCGATAAGCGTTATTCGTCTTCTTTCAATGGGCGAACAGTCTATTTTATAAGTAGTTGATTTGAAAGATTGTTGTGTGGAGCACTGATGTATGAAAGCAAAGAAACACATTGGTAGGTGAAATGACCGCTAAGATATGACTTAAAAATGCCTTTAACCCCAATCAAGCAATCAACTAACCGGTTAGATATCTCATAGTTGTACTGCATAGACTTGCTCGTAGTCTGCTTTGAATATGCACAGTTCTTTATATCAGACACCTATAAGGAAAGTTTGCGATAATACAACACATATATTGGATAGCACAGATGCATAGGCAAACACTTGCATTTAAAACACTTGCATGTACGTTGGTTTTCCTGGAGCATGTTTATACAGACTTGATGTACAATAGTGTTTTAACCACTCTAGTCGGCATGATGTTTGTTTTGTTTCTTTGTATGGTGACAAACGCCGCTTTCAACATGTTTTCTGTTGTATCACAAATGTTTCTGGGTAATTCATAGTGCTTCTGGTTCATTTATCCTGTCACAAACGGTTCATGTGTAAATATGCTTACCTCACAATCCTTTGCGCCTGGGGGTGGATGTTTTCGCGAACTCCCGCATCAAGGCTGTAACCAAAGGGTGCAGATACGTTGGAAATCGGTATCGTCTTGTGATAATAGGCATTTAATCATTTCAAATTGTCGTTACACATTGTCACTCATGAATCAAATTGCTGCGTCTCGGTGATGCAGACTTCGCCCCGTGTATAAATACTCAAATGCATAACAAGGTCGATAGTAACAACCAGTAGGGCTGTTGCCAAGCAAACAAACACTCGTGATGTATGCGAGTAAGGAATTACTGATCTCCATCTGCTTGGATTATCTGTTTTATATTGGATAACACAACATTCAAGTATACGCATTTAATTTGAAGCAGACGAGTTTTGAAAACATCTGACAAAATAAAGAGAGAAAGCTGGCAATGAACAACTTTTTCAATAGCGACAATATTTTCAACTATATATTCAATACACAAGCTTTTAAGTGTAGATAGTGTCCATAAGCTTTATTCTATATTCGTCTCTTCCTTGACGCTCAAAGTTGCGACTGATGAATCGGTGCCAGGCTAAGTAATACCGATTGTATTAGTGAGATTCAATGGGAACGCCTTTATAGCAGTGAAACACTGCATATGTGTTGGTTGTGGGAACGCTTTACAGTTCCTGTCTACGTCTGCCTCTTTTGATCAAGGAATGTAGTGATCGATAAAAGGTAATATATACGCGCGTTTTCGTCAAATACTCCCCTTTTCACAATGGTTTTAATACTATCCAATATGTATACATTCGCTTACAGTATGAGTACTTATTGCACATGTGTTGTCAAAGTCGTATTGTATATTTGTTGAATATAGGACAGATCATGATTTGAACCTATCGCAATCTAGTCGTAAACTTCTATCAGAATCCTTTAAAGGCCGGTGATGACCAAATTAACTTACACTTATATAAAAGTGGTCGTTATGTCGAGCCAAGCCCAAGTAGCTCAGTTGGGCTATCAATTCAGGTTTTGAGAGTTTGCATGGATAAGAAAACTGGTCGCCGTCATATGACTATCAAATTGAATGAAAACGGCAATATACCCAAATTAATCAATATACAGTACATATAAGTCACCAATATACCCAAATCAATCAATATACAGAACATATTGGTCACCAATATACCCAAATCAATCAATATATAGCACTTATTAGTCACCAATATACCCAAATTAATCAATATACAGTACATATTGGTCACCAATATACCCAAATCAATCAATATACAGCACTTATTAGTCACCAATATACCCAAATTAATCAATATACAGTTCATATTGGTCACCAATATACCAAAATCAATCAATATACAGTACATATTGGTCACCAATATACCGAAATCAATCAATATACAGCACTTATTAGTCACCAATATACCCAAGTCAGTCAATATACAGTACATATTGGTCACCAATATACCCAAATTAATCAATAAACAGTACATATTAGTCACCAATATACCCGAATCAATCAATATACAGTCCATATTGGTCACCAATATACTCACAAGAATAGCTACTACGGGACATGACGACCAGCATCCATCCAGATCAGCATGTTACTCCGCTCTGTCAGATCAGAATCCACCCTGTTCGCTATCTATTCGTACGCTTCGCATAGAAACATTCAAAGGTCGGTTTTGACTAAAATACTTTACAATTATGTAACTTTGATCGATATTGCCAATATGTCAGAACGTCTTAAGTTCGATTTCCATGTGATGTTTCTCATTTCTCACAATTTATCCATTTATCGACACGGAGACATCGTTTAATACTGCTACGTAGACATACAGGCAGTGGTTTTATCAATTGAAACAAAATTAAGATGTTCATCTTTAATATTCAAATTTAAAATGTTGTAATTATATCGTTTAATGACCCATATGTTTAAGCTTTACAATGTCTTAAGAATGTTTACGAAACACGAGCCAATCTTTGATATGTTGACATGGTCTTGTTTAATTCATTGGACTATCGTATCGTCCCACACTCTTATAATTTTCTCCAACGCAATTTAGAAACACTACGCATGCTTCGTTATGTTACTAGACAGACGAAAAACAGTGGTTACACAGAAAACGAAACAAAGAAAATACACGAACTTACAACTAGATATATATCTATATTATATCTAGTTAGCATGCATCACCGCTTTAACTGCATACATTGTATTAAAGAACATCTATACTTATTTTTCTCTTCAACACATATAGTGTTATTTTCCAACACCAGTGCATTCGGAGCGATTCAATCCCTACAGTTTATAAGGTATATGGTATATGTATGTATATATCGTGTTATATACACTGCAAGTGAGCTGTGGATTACCTCATAGTTTGAAGGATAACTTATTCACTGACATCCGGATAAATTTACCAACAGTATTGGTTATCTATCATAAACAGCGTGATATAACTGAAATACTGTTGTAATCGGGATAAAACACTTTTCATACAAACATACACTATAATCGCGTATGCATGTAACGTGAATATAGGTTATGATGTAATTCAATATGCTAAACAGGAAAGAACACTACACCCTCAGATTTATAAGTACACAGATTAAATCAGCGCATACCACGAATGTAAATTATGTTTTCCAACATGGAAACGCATATTGACGCATCTGCAGAAGACGGCTTTTGTAAAATTGTCACAAAATGAGAACATTTTCATGATGAACAATTTCTTCTTTCGACACAATGATTCAAACTCTGTTTATTTATCATACTTTCCTGTATATTTACCATTTTTTATTTGTTACAAAAGGAAAATATACTCATGGGCAATAATTTCTCCCTTTGACACAATGTTTTCAGCTCTATTCAAGTAGTATACTTACATTTACAGACATATTCCATTTTTGACTTTACTTTTGTTAAATTTGAAGAAAAGTGATGTGTGTGGGATAATGATAACTAATCAATCCTAATCTTGAATAGGAACAATTGCTTTTAATGACGATAAGGTTTTGCAATCAATTTGTTTTACAATCTTACAATCTGAAACCCCTTCTGTTTGTAATTAGTTTGGGTAGATGAAAACAAATCTAACCCACCTATTCATTACCTGCTCTACATGTAAGAACAGTAGTTGTCGAAATATTAGGTGCAGCTGGTCAACAGTACATACTCAGATAGGTCTACAAAAGTGCATATATATCTACATATTTCACTTCTGTATACATGTCGTCATTAAGTGCGTCCTTGATGACGCCTTAAAACGGTGTATGTATACATGTCGTCATTGAGTGCGTCCTTGATGACGTCTTAAAACGGTTTATGTATACAGGTCGTCAGTCAGTGCATCCTTGATGACGTCTTAAAACGGTCTATGTATACATGTCGTCAGTAAGCTTGATGACGTCTTAAAACGGTCTATGTATACATGTCGTCATTAAGTGCATCCTTGATGACGTCTTAAAACGGTCTATGTATACATGTCGTCATTGAGTGCGTCATTGATGATGCTTTAAAACGGTCTATGTATACATGTCGTCATTGAGTTCGTCCTTGATGACGCCTTAAGACAGTCTAGGTATACAGGTCGTCAGTGAATGTGACCCCGATGACGCCTTAAAACGGTCTATGTATACAGGTTGTCATTGAGTGCGTCCTTTATGTTGCCTTAAAACGGCCTCTTTATACATGTCATCCTTGAGTGCGTCCTTGATGACGCCTTAAAACGGTCTAGGTATAAATGTCGTCATTGAGTGCGTCCTTGATAGCGCCTTAACACGGTCTAGGTATACGGGTCGTCACTAAGTCCGTGATGACGCCTTGAAACGGTCTAGGTATACGGGTCGTCCTTGAGTCGGTCCTTGATGATGCCTTAAAACGGTCTAGATATACAGGCCGTCATTGAGTTCGTCCTTGATGACGCCTTAAAACGGTCTAGGTATACAGGTCGTCATTGAGTGCGTCCTTGATGACGCCTTAAAACGGTCTTGTATACAGGTCGTCATTGAGTGCGTCCGTGATGACGCCTTAAAATGGTCTAGGTAGACATGTTGTCATTGTGTGAGTCTTTAATGACACCTTAAAAAGGTCTTGGTATACAGGTTGTCATTGAATGCGTCCTTGATGACGCCTTAAAACGGTATATGTTTACAGATCGTCATTGAGTTCGTCCTTCCTGACGCCTTAAAAAGGACTAGGTATACAGGTCGTCCTTGAGTCTGTCCTTGATGACGCTTTAGAACGGTCTAGGTAGACACGTTGTCACTAAGTGCATCCTTGATGACGTCTTAAAACGGTCTATGTATACATGTCGTCATTGAGTGCGTCCTTGATGATGCTTTAAAACGGTCTATGTATACATGTCGTCAGTGAATGTGACCCCGATGACGCCTTAAAACGGTCTATGTATACAGGTTGTCATTGAGTGCGTCCTTGATGACGCCTTAAACGGCCTCTTTATACATGTAATCCTTGAGTGCGTCCTTGATGACGCCTTAAAATGGTCTAGGTAGACATGTTGTCATTGAGTGCGTCTTTAATGACACCTTAAAAAGGTCTAGGTATACAGGTTGTCATTGAATGCGTCCTTGATGACGCCTTAAAACGGTATATTTATACAGGTCGTCATTGAGTTCGTCCTTGATGACGCTTAAAAAGGACTAGGTATACAGGTCGTCCTTGAGTCCGTCCTTGATGACGCCTTAAAACGGTATATTTATACAGGTCGTCATTGAGTTCGTCCTTGATGACGTCTTAAAAAGGTCTAGGTATAAATGTCGTCATTGAGTGCGTCCTTGATGACACCTTAAAACGGTCTAGGTATACAGGTCGTCATTGAGTGCGTCATTGATGACGCCTTAAAACGGTATATTTATACAGGTCGTCATTGAGTTCGTCCTTGATGACGCCTTAAAAAGGTCTAGGTATAAATGTCGTCATTGAGTGCGCCCTTGATGACGCCTTAAAACGGTCTAGGTAATACAGGTCGTCATTGAGTGCGTCCTTGATGATGCTTTAAAACGGTCTATGCATACATGTCGTCAGTGAATGTGACACCGATGACGCCTTAAAATGGTCTATGTATACAGGTTGTCATTGAGTGCGTCCTTCATGACACCTTAAAACGACCTCTTTATACATGTAATCATTGAGTGCGTCCTTGATGACGCCTTAAAATGGTATATGTAGACATGTTGTCATTGAGTGCGTCTTTAATGACACCTTAAAAAGGTCAAGGTATACAGGTTGTCATTGAATGCGTCCTTGATGACGCCTTAAAACGGTATATTTATACAGGTCGTCATTGAGTTCGTCCTTGATGACGCCTTAAAAAGGACTAGGTATACAGGTCGTCCTTGAGTCCGTCCTTGATGACGCCTTAAAACGGTCTAGGTAGATATGTCGTCATTGAGTGCGTCCTTGATGACACCTTAAAAAGGTATAGGTATACAGGTCGTCATTGAGTGCGTCCTTGTTGACGCCTTAAAACGGTATATTTATACAGGTCGTCATTGAGTTCGTCCTTGATGACGCCTTAAAAAGGTCTAGGTATAAATGTCGTCATTGAGTGCGCCCTTGATGACGCCTTAAAACGGTCTAGATATATAGGTCGTCATTGACTGTCACCTCGATGAAGCCTTAAAACGGTTTGTGTTTAACGGTCAATGTTGAGTGCGTCCTTGATAAAGCCTTAAACTGCTCTATGTATACAGGTCTTCATTGAGTGCGTCATTGATGACATATTTAAACATTAAATGTTTATGTTTGGCCACAACCGTTCAAATGAGGTTTCACTTGTGGTTTCAGACCATATTGTGAACGGAGTATACATAGATCAGAGTATGTTGAAGTGTACAATGGTCTAGATCTTCACGGGGTGCCAATTCCGGGACGTATTTCCGTAAGACTAGGCATTAAACTGTGTCGCCGGTTTACAAAGTACATGCCCGTATATACTTGTGTATGTATCGTGTCTGTTACTTGATTGAAATCTGGACTCCATGAATAGCTGGGGACAGTACTTGTTTGCACAATATGATACTATCAAGTTATTGATAATCAGGTTTTACCTGTCACTCATTAATCTTCAATTGGTATCGTGACCATTCGGCAGTATAATCGGCCTTTTTAATGTTTACTGAAGCCAATATTTACGTGCAACGTGTGATCAAATTAAAAAAAAAACACATTCCTTTTTAGAGATTCAAACCCATTAGAGCAGTATTAGTAACTCTCTGCGCTAACGCGTTTTAAATTGGATATTATATTTATCTTTGTCTCTAAAATCTAAATTTAGAACAAAACGCCACTTTCCTGATACTGCATGACTAAGTATAAATATCAATATTACAGGATAATTGTCATTTACAGTTTATGGTTAAGGAAAACTCGTCTGGCAATTTCTTTCCAAAGATGTTTGCTATATCGATAATGTAAATAAATACATGAAATTAAAAGCAATCCAACTACAATATGTGAACATAATATTGATACAAACAGACATTTTGAATTATAGCATTTAAAATCAAAGTACTGAAAGTACTAAAATGCGGGAGATGTTGGCTCTAGAGTGTTAACAATATTTTCCTTAGTGACCTAGTGACCTACTTTTCGACCCAACATGACCCATGTTAGAACTTGACCTAAATATAATCAAGACAAACATTCTGATAAAGTTTTAACATGATCAAGCTAACAATGCAGTATCCAGAGTGTTAACTTCAATTTGGCATAGTGACCTAGTTTTTAACCCGGCATGACCAATATTCAACTTGACCTAGATATCATTTAGATATAATTAAAGCTGCTGTAGCCTAAAAAGATGCTTCTACAGAGTTAACAAAATTTTCCTTCAATTTGGCTTAGCGACCTAGTTTCTAAACCAATGTGACCCATATTCGTACTTGACCAGGATATCATTAATACAAACATTCTGACACAATTTCAAACTGCTGAAGCAAACATTTGGCCCATGACCTACATATCATCAAGACAAACATTCTAATAAAGTTTCTACAAGCTCAAGTTGAAAATATGGACTCAAGAGTGTTAACAAGATTTCACTTCAATTTGGCTCAGTGACCTACTTTCCAACCTAATATGACCCAAATTTGAGCTTGCCCTAGAGATTTTTAAGACAAACATTTTGACCAAATTTCAAGCTGCCTTGTAAATCATTATACGTCAACTAAAACTGAATTAGATCATCTATTCTTTGTGTTCTAAAGTATCATGTTCAGATGTGTCTTTTTCAGATTTCTTCTTCTTCTTTTTCTTTCTTCTTTCCGTCGTTTGATTTTTGTTTTAAGTGTGCTCTGTTGCTGTTTGCAGAGGAGGTGGCGATCTACCAGACGTGTTTCGTGGTAGTGTTGTCGTATAATAACTCAAAATACACAACTAAGTTCAAGACATATTTAATACACAGTCTGTCAGCAAAGTGAGACGACGGCTATGCCGGTCTACCACAATAGTCTAACTCCTTTGTTTATATAGAGCCTTATCTTGACAGGTGGTTACGTATATCGTAGACAGTTATTACATTAAGATGCAACCTTTCATTCAGAATACTTCATATATACGTGAACACCCCGTCCTAAATAAGAATAATATCCATTAATCTACACCTCCCAATGTTAATTTGAAAAAAGGATAAATATCCAACACTGGTGTAGGCTGAGAACTAACATGAAAGGTCATTTACCCTCAAATCAACAGTAATATTTTAACAAACAATAACACATGATAAATAAAGGATTGACGTTAAACACAAAACTCAACGTATGATGAGAAAAAAACATACACATAGTCATAGTATTCAATATTAATTGACAATATAATAATAAATGAGTGCCTTTAGGTCTGTTTTTGGAATCTGTAGTGTCTGCAACTTTAAGGTGAATTAATGTTCCATAATGTGCATTCTGTTCATGACGCGAAATGGCACGAAATCGTTGATTGTTTTTTCCTGTCTTTCCTGTATCGTCCCATCGTGAAAAATATCTTGAAAATGCTGTAGGGGAATTTGTTTTGACATTTGACTTGAAGATTGTGGATTCCGAATGATTATTTTTGTTTCCATATCACTTGAACAGTTCTTAAACGAAATGAGGTTTTGAAAAGGAATAGTAGTCACTTTTAATGCTAAGAGTTGTACAGCGTTGGTTGTTTAGTCGATGGAAAACATCGCCGGTTGTCGTCGGTTGGCTGGAGAATAGTGGGACATTACTCCGAAATAATCCTACAAACGTGTTAGCTGTCTGGTGCCCACGCAGTTTCGAACCTGCGCATGCGTAGTAGCTGTCTGGTACCCGTTCAATGTTCCGCTACCCTCTTAATTATTTATGTTTTTGTTGGAACCGAGCTCTATGAATAATTATCATATGCGCCATTTGGTAAGGTCAAAGGTGGAAAGTTCAGATTGGCTTGCTACCCTTCTCTTTCAATGGGTTTTCGTTCATGGCTGGATGTTTCTCATAGGCCACTGCTAGTTCGTGAATATTTGACATTCATTCCTTTATTTTTAGTCAAACTTTTAATTAATGCATAGTTATCTTACTTATTAGCAAATGTGAACAATGTAAACACAGGATTACGGCCGCGTTTATAAAAAACATGATTTAACCCAAAGATCGTCGTAAATGATTGTTTATTACGGATGATGTAAGGTTGCAGCGGTAAAGGATAAAGGGAATCGCATTCTTGACCCGTAAATGTGTCTGTTAAAAAATAACCGCCTCCGGGTTTTTTTACGTAATTGAAATTTAATAGGCGTAAATGGGGAGATAATGTCTTTAACTGACCGGTAGGTCTTGTGTGGAAATTGCCTCAAGCAACATCCGCGTCCTTAATTAAGGACCTTTACTCGACAGGTGTCATATGTGGAAACAATGGTATTTTATTTTACGCAATTATCCAATGAGAGGAACTTACATAATTAACCAATGAGAAAGACTTTCATAATTGACCAATGGTAGAAACAGATCGATACAAAGATTTTATCTGTCAACAAAATGCAGGTGCGTGACACATTTGCCTTATTCCATAATATTTTAACCTTAATTGACCGCGGAGGTCATTTCGGTTAAACGTGTTGTAATTACCTTATTCCATAATATTTTAACCTTAATTGACCGCGGAGCTCATTTGGGTTAAACGTGTTGTAATTACATAATACTTGGTGGGTTTTTTTTTTTTTTTTTTTACCCGTAAGTGAATTTATGCTAATCGCTTTAACTTACTTTGGACTAAATTTACCCATTTGCAACTAGGTAACTATAGTGTTCATGTATCTACATTTATAGATTCTGTAAAAGGGCTACAGACTTCCGCTGTACTTTTTCTTTATATTCTAAATTTTTATGTATTTATTAATACAAACTTTGTAAAATGTTATGTTTACAGGACTCTATATGTTCTATTCTCGATATTCTCGATTCAACACTCCTTGAGTAATACACACTTTGTGTAATTATTCATACAATCATTTATTAAAAATCATCCTATTTTCCATTGGTTCACAGGACATCTACTCTATATTTTCTATTCTCGATATTCTCGATTCAAAACTCCTTGAGTTATACACACTTCTTTTAATTATTCATACAATATTTTAGTGAAATCATCTTATTTCCATTGATTCACAGGACATCTTACGTATTTCTATCTATTACTTAACACTTTCTTATGTATTTACTAATACAACTTCTATAAAAGGTTTTACAGGACATTTCATATTCTAGTTTCGATTCAACATTCCTAGGGTTATAAACAACTCCTGAATTATTTACTTAATAATTTTAATTATTCTACTTCCATTGAACTCTCGCAAGTTTCATATTCGGACTTATTCCCATTTTCTTTAACTGTCTCTGACTGTAACGAATAATTGTCGGTTGTAGCATAGTGCCATAGCATTGTCTCCTAAGCCTTGCCTGCAGTTGGAATAAAGTTAAATTATCTTCTGAATTTTCGCTATTTTGTGATGTTTCGCTGTACGAAACTTCGTGGCGCGAAACTTCGCCGTGCGAAAACTCGCTTCTTGACGATAATTTATCTCGTTGTGTACGTGAGAGGAGTCTTTTCCCGCGGGAATTGGGTTTACTATTGTTTCGAACAGTCTCGGTTAATTCTGAACTACTTGTTAGTTGGGGAAGTACATAGCGACAATTTCTGATCGGGCTTGGTTGTAAATCTTTTGAAATGGGGATATCCCATTCACTTAAATGTGCGAGTCTTACGTCGTCTTTGCTAATCGTAATAAACTGGTTGTCTAACTGATTTTTAACTACCAAGGTTTTTGGCCCTTTAATTTGAATGACTCTGAAATATGGTTTCCAATGTGGGGCCAGTTTACCTTTACGGACATGCTTTTTTATGTAGACCGCGTCGTTTATTTGTATATCGACCTCGTGTCTTTTTTTATTTGCGTATGTATTTCGGGTCGACCGTGACTTAATAATTGATTTATAAACGTCACTGTAAATTTGATGGTTGCGTTCCAACATTTCCTTGTGGAAATCAGTACCATAGTATTTTAGCCTACGGTCAAAAAGGTTATCTATAGGTAGGATTGCGTCTCTTCCGTAAAGGAGGAAAAACGGGCTTTGTTTCATGCTTTCTGATATGTTAAAACGTAATCCATCCAGAGCTGGTCCACTCATGACGTCCCATAGGTCGCGATTTTTTGGTATTAGCTTAGTGGGGATGGAATTTAAAGTGGCATGCGATCTCTCATTGCGACCATTAGACGAAGGGCAATAAATCGTTGTTCTAGTGTGGTTTATGTGTATTTCTGCCATTGTCTCCTGAAACATTTTTGCAATAAAATACGGGCCATTATCGGTTTTTACCTTTAAAGGGCAACCGTACCGCCAAAAGATATTTTCAAAGAATGCGTTTACTATCGTCTCTGCAGTTATGTCCTTTGTCGGGATAACTTCGGGGAAAGCTGTAAGCTCGCAGAGAAAAACGACTAAGTACTTATTTCCAAGAGTTGATTGGTTAAAGGGGCCTTGACAATCTATACTAACTTCCGCAAATAGGTATGATGGGATACTGACGTCGCCCAAAGGCGTTTTAATTTGTTTCAAATTAACCGTTTGACACGGGACGCATGTTCCCACAAAGGAATTAATATCCTTGAATAGATTGGGCCAGTAAAAATCCTTTTTTATAATTTCATACTTTCTGCTTATGCCTGGGTGGCCAATTTCATGTCGAGCTTGTAGGACTAGATTTCTTAGATGTTTAGGAATGTACATGCGGGTAATGATATCGTTATCAGGGTCAGTGATGAAATAGAGTATATCGTCGATTATAATGAATCTTCTAGTCTCATTCTTTGTTAATGAATTTGTCTTTAAGCGATCCTTTAATTTTGAAATATCTTCGTCAATGTCTTGTTCCTGACTTAAGTTTAATTTTGAACTCTGTGATTTTAGAGTATTTTAAAGGTGGAGGTTCTTTAGAAGCCTCAGCTATTTGTTTCGCATTTAAATCCGCATTATTAATTACGTTTATAGTATGGGGGTTGTCTGAAAAAAGTGTATCCGATGTGTGTGATATTTCGCGCGACATATAATCAGCTGCTATGTTTTTATTTCCGGGTAAGTATTCAATCTTGCGATCATAACAGGAAATATTCAAAGCATAATGCTGTAATAGTTTATTGTCAAAATTTGCAGTCAACAGGTGTACTAACGGTTTATGATCCGTTTTGATAGTGAACTTAGCTCCCTGAAGGTAACAATTTAGTTTCTTTATTGCATAGTCGATTGCGAAAGTTTCCTTCATTATAGTGCTATATTTTTTTTGAGTTCTAGAAAGTGTATGACTGACAAAGAATAAAGGTTTTTCACCATTTTCTAAACCGGAAGGGTTTTGTGTCAAGACTGCCCCGACTGACTGATCTGAAGCGTCACAATATAAAACGTACTCCTTAGAAATATCTGGATGTGATAAAATGGGCATTTGTTCTAGCCTTTTTATAATTTCTTGGAAACTGTCAGTGCACTCCTGCGTCCATTGAAATTTAAAATGTTTGTGAGTTAACTGAGTTAAAGGGATAGCTACTTCTGCGTAATTTTTTATAAATCTTCTGTAATAACCAGTAAAGCCTAAAAATGATCTAACGTCTTTAACACTTTTGGGGATTTTGATGTTTCTAAGAGCCTTTACTTTTTGTTGGTTCGGTGCAATGCCATTTACGCTAATTTCGTGGCCAATGTATATAATTGAATCTTCAAAGAAGGTGCATTTCTTAGCTTTTAGCTTCAGGTAGTTTTGTCGTAACCTTCGGAAATTCTCTTCAATGTGCCTTAAATGGTCTACTTCGTTTTCACTGTAAATCAAAATATCATCTAAATAACTAACCGAAAACATCTCGCAGCCTTTAATAACTTTGTTTAAAATGCTTTGGAAACGGCCACCTGCCAAATTTATACCAAAAGGTAATCTATTGAACTCATATAGTCCAAAAGGTGTAGTAAAGGCTGTCTTTACCTTGTCGGACTCCGTAAGTTCAATTTGGTGGTATGAGTTTGATAGGTCCAAAGTTGTGAAAAATTTGGTTCCATTTAAGGACGCTAATATGTCGTCCGTCCTTGGTAAGGCGTAACTGGTGCACTTAACTTTTGAATTTAGGCGGCGGAAATCAATACACAACCTTTTAGAGCCGTCCTTCTTGTCTACAAGTATGCATGGTTGACTGTATTCACTATGAGAAGGGCGTATACTCTTAGCATCAAGCAAATTCCCGATTTTTGTCATGCTTTGTATGCAGTGCTATTTGTTCGTAAGGGTATTTATCTAAACCGAACTCATCTTTGGAAAAAATATCATGGT
The DNA here is from genome assembly GCA_031761405.1 of Serripes groenlandicus. Lineage (NCBI taxonomy): Eukaryota > Metazoa > Mollusca > Bivalvia > Cardiida > Cardiidae > Serripes > Serripes groenlandicus. The sequence goes on along the minus strand of JASEVX010000003.1, from coordinate 121,243,419 downwards.
ATCTGTCTACTAAATTGCCTACTTTTGTACTCTTGTGTAAAGGGACGTTTATTTGTTTTCGTGGCGAGGTCATATCGACTAAATCGCCACCAGCGACATTGCTATTGACTGAGCAGATATTCAGAGCTGGTCGCTCATGGTGGTCAGTTGTCAAGCTTGTCACGGATGTTTCCTTATCGATCGGTTTAACACGCCCGAGGACACATCCTCGCTTTATTTTGATAGTTTTATTTGAAAAATTTGAAATTACTACCGGGACACGGCGTTTGTTTGTTACTGTAGAGAGACTAGGTGTTAATTTGATATACGGTTCGCTGGCTAGAAATCCTTTTTCTACCGCAGTGACTTCATATACAGACTTTTCCGGAATAGAGGGATTTTGCTTTAGTTTAGATGGGAGTCTATATGTTGTCTGAGGTTTAAGAGTAACTGTTTTACAAAGACGGACTAAGAAAGCTATACAGGCATCGTTTTGCAAGGGCACATATTGGTCCTTTATTCTAATACAATTTAGATAGAAATATATCCTACAACTGTATTTTGCCAAAAAATCCTTGCCAAGAATGCAATTGCATGATAAATTATCTGCAACGATGAAAGTATGGCTAATCTTTAATTTATTAATCTTCATTTCTAAATGTGCCGTGCCTAAAACTTTGATTGCGTCGCCTGATGCTGAACTTAGCTTTATTCCAGTCTTGTTTAATTCTACCTGTGTTTTGAGAGAATTAAAAATACGTTTGTGTATTAGTGAAAAATATGCACCTGTGTCGACAAGTGTTCTTAAAACTACATTATGTAACTTGATTAAGCAACTATTGGGAATATCGTTCTCCTCCAAATGAGTGTTGAATTGAATATAATCTAATTTCTTCGGACTGTCGTCCCGTTTACAGCCGACGTTTACTAGTTTTTTTGGTTGTGATAGCCGTTATCTGAATTTGTTCTCAATTGTAAATACTGTCTACAATCGGATCTACGGTGACTCAGTTTCCCGCAAAAGAAACAACGAATCGGAAGTCTGAAATCTTCCCTTTTTTCGTAGTTTTGCCCCAAACTCCAATCAGGTACCCTATTCGGTAGCTGTCTATCATTTCGAAATAATTGTTGGCCGCGTAACTCGGTTTTGATTGCATTGACATGTCCTAAACGCTTAAGGCAATTACTGCTGACATGACCCCTTCTATTACAAAACGTACAATTATTATATCGCCTAATTGCCTCTACCTCCATAGGCTGTTCAGAATTCAGATTTTCGTGCTTTTCGTTGTTTTGTCTAGGTTCAAAAGTTTGCCTTATCTCATGCGATCGTAATTTATATCTAATTCTTATATTGAACTCATTTATTGCAAACGTTACCGCGTCTTGAAAAGAAGTTGGGTTTTCCCTAGTCATTTTTTGTCGAATTGATTCGTCTGCTAGTCCGTCGACAAAAAATCCTACCGTCTGATGGTTAACTAATCGCTGTGATTCGTTAAAACCTACATACGCGTCTTGTGCCAAAACGAGAATACGTTCAGCGAAATCTTGTATGCTTTCAAGTTTATTCTGACGTATATTCCTAAATCTAGAGAAATGGATGTGTGCATCGGAAACTACGCTAATACGGTCGGCTACGGCGGTTTTTAGCTGTACCCACTCCGCGTGTGGAGACTCTTGAATATTTCGAAGTATGAACTCGGATACCGTTCCCGAGCTAAACCTATAAGCGACGAGTTTCTTTTTCTGTTCCGGAAGGTTATTAACTAACGCGCATTTCTCTATAGCCTTAACCCAATTTTGAAATTTAGAAAGTTCGCCGTCAAAAATAGGAACAAAATCCGTCGCGCCATGTAATCCCAAGTTTACTAATTGTTCTGAGATGTTTTGAAAAAGAACTTTGAAATCATCTCCATCTCCGTCATTTGCCATGTTGTTTGACTAAGAATAAAGAGAAATAGTCAAAGATATTCACTTACTATTTATTGTTGAGCCGTATAGTGGTGTTCTTTCGTGTTGGTCCTGATCACGTGCGCCAAAAAGACCTCTGTCGTATAATAACTCAAAACACACAACTAAGTTCAAGAGATATTTAATACACAGTCTGTCAGCAAAGTGAGCCGACGGCTATGCCGGTCTACCACAATAGTCTAACTCCTTTGTTTATATAGAGCATTCTCTTGACAGGTGGTTACGTATATCGTAGACAGTTATTACATTAAGATGTAACCTGTCATTCAGAATACTTCATATATACGTGAACACCCCGTCCTAAATAAGAATAATATCCATTATTCTACAGTGTGTGTAGATTGTCTGTTGATTTACTAATGTTTGTTTCTCCTTAGATGGATTGGACCCTGATACAAATTTCTCGCGTTTTGAGTTATCATCTAAATTGGCAGATATACCGCAGATTTGTGTCTTGCTAGTTCCTTTCCTTCGAAATTAAAAATATGATATTAATTATAACACAAATCGTTTACAGTTATACTTTTTATGGTAATTTCTATAAGTCAAATGTAAGAATTCATGTTAGAGCAAATTTATATACATCACAGTTAAAGTAACTGAACAAGTAAGAATAATGGACCTACGTATTCTATAGCTGTTTAAACAAATAAAGTGTATCGCATTATTACAAGATACAATTAAGACGTAATAGAAGGAAGCATGTTATGTACATGGTACAGACGACGTGGTGCGTCAAATGCAACAGATGAGTTTTGAAAGTGTTATAAATGTTGATCCAAGCAGAGAATGTCCTCATTTTCCGATTATCAAGACAATTCTTTTTTTTCCTGATTGTTACGTTCTTCTCCTTGTAGCTTCTCAAAGAAGACTGTTGTAAATAATATAATATTTTACAAACGGTAAACAAAGGAGTTATGACTTTAATGAACCTTACACGTTTTATATCACAATCTTGGGCTATGTTTGGCAAAAACGCGATCAAATTTAAGGTGTACACAATGGAAATTATTATGAGTAAAGTTCTACTTATTTACCTTGTTTCAATCAAAGGGTCTTAGCTGTAGACTCATTAAATTGGTACCAGTATAATTATGAGAATAACAGATTGTTGTCTATGTTTATTATCGTTCACTCATATACAAATCGAAATTCATGAGTTTGCTACAAGGAAAGATAGCGAGCAGCCTGCGTTCCATAAACTGCATCATCAATATCCGGAAAACCTCACACAATGAATGTAAGGAAAAAAAGTAATTACTAAAACAGAGTGTTATTGGATCGTAAATGCTCGTTCCCCCGAAGGACGAATTGTTCACAAGGCGTGATCCCCTTTAAGCTCTTCCGCAATTTGTATCGATTCATTTCCCCAAATTTTGAATAAATTAGTAACTCGTCACTTAACGATCCATATATTAACCATGTTGATTGTATTTCGGTATTGTGTAATACACATACAAACTTAGGATTGTCAACCTTCCGAAGGAAGTAGCATTTCATGTCTTTGCTCTGTTATGGCAAATCTCAGAATCAAGTGTTAACAAAGAAATACGATTTGTATTTAGTATTTAGTCAGCTGGCTCTATACTGCTGATACAACTTGTTACACTGTAATATCTATACATTATTAGGTTACCATTGAACATCTTACCTAGGTTTCGGTTTGTTACAAAGACACAAAGCGGATTGCGAGGGCACCAACACATCCTACAACTATTCCGAGTATTGCACTGTTGGACAGTCCCTCGTTGCCATTGCCTTTAGGTTCAGTCGCAGGTACAAGTGGAAAAAAAATAAAGCAAACATTATAAATTAACCTGTTATATACCTTAACGTTTCCTACTACTACTACTACTACTGCTACTGCTACTACTACTACTACTACTACTACTACAACTACTTCTACTGCTACTAGAAAATATAGGTCCTTTGAATGAATGAATGGTGTTTTAAGGCCCGTCGACAACTAAGGTCATTTTGGGCGCTTAATAATTTACTTAATGAAATAATCAAACATGATGTATGCGATACCTAAAATATATATAAAATAACATGTAAGCCAATGTAAAATAAGACATAGGCAAACAAGCCCAAAATTACTATGTAATACTTAAGATGAAGATAAATAATATCTAAGGAAATGTGGAACATGATCTGTAAAAGTAATGCATGTGCAAAAGCACGATTTAAGAAATAATCATATCTGATTAAAAATATTAATTTCCCTAAGAAAATCAAATAAAAGTTCTGGTTTGACAGACTCAAAGAGCTGACGCATACTTTGAGCCTTGAAAAATCGATCACGTATTGGGGCGGAATCAGCACATTCCAGAAGAATGTGTTGTACTGAAAGTTGTGTATAACATGGAATACATTGAGGTGCTTCCTCACCTTTCAGTAAGTATTCATGAGTTAACCGCGTGTGTCCAATGCGTAAACGAGCAAGAACAATTTCTTCTCGGCGAAAGGATCGTATAGCTTGCAACCACTCACCAAGTACTGGCTTGATTGAGTGGAGTTTATTATTCACATGCTCATTCCAATCACTTTGCCAATCATCGTATAGTGAAACGTTTATTAAAGGTTTAAAATCAAAATGAGGTAATTTAAATGGCAAGATATCTTGTGAAAGAGCAGATTTTGCTGCCAAGTCAGCTTGTTCATTACCGAGAATGCCCATATGACTGGGGATCCAGCAAAATACTACATTTGATGTATTACATATATATGATAGTTTAGACAGGAGATTAACAACAAGAGGAGTTTTAATTTTCTCATTCTGAAGTGCCTGCATAGCAGACAATGAGTCGGTAAATATAATGTACCACCAATAACCTTCTGATTTAATAAAGTCCAAAGCTAAATATATTGCCTTTAACTCGGCGGAAAAAATAGAAGAATTATCTGGTGTGAAATGTGATTACATCGCCATCAGGAACTGCGGCAGCAGCTGCCCTTTTGCCATCATTAGAACCATCCGTATAAATACGCTCAAAGTTATAATATGTATTCTTGATTTATATATACTTGGATTTAAAAACAATAGGATATGTGCAGGCCTTTTTATCGGTCGCAAGATCATAAATGAATGATGGACTACTTAGAGTCCAATGTGGGGCATCTGAAATCTCTTGCTTCGCGATGTCGTCAAGATCAATATCAAGCTTTGCGACTTCTGGACCGTAACGGATACCAAAAGGCGGTATTACCCGTTCCTTCTTTAAAACTAATTCCTGGTATAAAGGGTTGAAAACAACTCTATGAGTCGGATTTGAAGGATTAGACTTAAGTTTTAAGAAATACTGCATAGCTAGTTTTTTTCGGCGTAAATTTAACGATGGTTCATTGGCTTCTACGTAGAGACTTTTGACGGTCGAGGTTCGAAAAGCGCCAAAGGCTAGTCGTAAACCCTGATGGTGAATGGTATCAAGTGTTGCAATGTATGACTTTCGTGCTGAGCCATAAACAATACATGCGTAGTCTAATTTAGATCGTATTAATGACCTGTAAAGTCTCAAGAGGACTTTATGGTCAGCGCCCCAATCCATGTGGGATACAACGCGTAAAAGATTTAATGCTTTCTGGCATTTATTTCTAAGATATTTAATATAAAGAACACAAGTCAGTTTTGGGTCAAACAATAGACCAAGGAATTTAAATTCAGGCACAACTTCAATACGAGTGCCATCTAGTGTTAAATCTGGATTTAGGTGGTGTTTACGAAGTTGACAAAAGTGCATACATTTGGTCTTGCTTTTAGAGAATTTAAAGCCATTTTCGTTTCACCACTTTTGCAAATTATTCAAAACTTGTTGCAATTGTCTTTCAATTGTATGCATATGTTTTGATCTGTAGCAAATACATAAATCATCAACATATAGAAAACATTCAACTCCAGGGTTAACAGATTTGATAATGTTATTAATCTTTACACTACAAAGTGTAACAGAAAGAATGCATCCCTGGGGAACACCCATTTCCTGTTCATGTGGATCAGACAAAGTATCACCAACACGAACTTTGAACTGACGTTCATTTAAAAAAGCAAAAATGAAATAAGCAAGGCGACCTCTGATGCCAAAATCATATAGGTCATTCATAATACCATATTTCCAGGTAGTGTCATATGCACTTTCCAAGTCAAAGAAGACGGAGACAACGTGCTCCTTGTTAATGAATGCTAGGTCCTTTGACAACATAATTGTTTGATATGCTGTGGAATCGCATACACCCACCCCTCCCACCTACACGTAGAGTGCAAACTTTATAACGAAACCGGAGTTGATCCCGAATCAGTTAGTGCTGAAACCGTAGCTACGCACGTCATGTATACGTTGTCTGTGAAATTGCTAGTTCTACGAATTGAAAATAATTTGATCTTACTAAATTACCTACATATAACCCGAACACACACATTGGACTGATAAACACACAGCCCCGCCAGCAAAATGACACACTATACTCTCTAAGAATGTTAATTTTAGATTTTTTGCGGGAAAAAAGGTTAACGCTCTAATAAAACTATAGAAGGAAACCATTTATCTACAGATACATCTTAAACAAAAATATATTTTTCTGATACGAAACTTGGACATTGTGAACTTTTGAAAGCGGACCTGAAAGTATGATACAATACATGGTATAAACCTTAATATAATACCTTGTTAGTCCATAGTGAATACCTACAGTGTGCGTATACCACGTGATTTTTGACGTCATATTTGCATGGTCAGACAGCAATAATTTCTCTTGATAAGAATGTAGAAACAATGGTTACTTTTTTACGGTCTACGCCGCTTACAATGTCCTATATCCGTTTTTACAGGAGTTTGATTGGTGATCTAGTTTTTCCAAACACTTCGATGAACCTGTTCTCAAAATCCGGTTTTGATAATGCTCCGGCTGTCGGCGATATTAATATTTTTTGAGATAAGGTTCATCAAAGTGATTGAAGAAACTAAATCACTAATCAATCTTCGTTGAAACACCGAAGATAGGGGGTTCTGTAAGCGGCGTAGACTGAGCCTTGTTTCATTAACAAGAGGGCATTGAGGCCATGGAATCGCTCACCTGAGAATGGGCTGTTTCAGACTTTACTCTTTCAGCGCCAATGGCAATACAAACTTTGTGACACAATTTAAAGCTGCTCAAGTCAAAAATGCAATCTCTATAGTGTTGTTCTACAATTTAGCCTAGTGACCTAGTTGTTGACCTGACCTGACCTATATTCTTACTTGACTTAGATATCACTAAGACAAACATTCTGACAAAGTTTCAACATGCTCAAGCTGAAAATGTGGCTTCCAGAGTGTTAACAAGATTTTCCTTCAATTTTGCCTAGTGACCTAGTTTTTTACCCGACATAATCTATATTCAAACTTGGAATGAATATCACTAAGACAAACATTCTGACAAAGTTTCAACATGCTCAAGTCAAACATGTAGCTTCCACAGTGTTAACAAGATTTCCCTTAAATTTGGCATAGTGACCTAGTTTTTGACTGGACATTACCTATATTTGAAATTGGCCTAGATATCATCTGGACAAACTTTCTGATAAAGTTTCAACATGCTCAAGTTTAAAATGCGGCTTCCAAAGTATTGACAAGATTTTCCTAGGTTTTGACCCAAAATGACCTATATTCAACCTTGACCTAGATATCACTAAGACAAACAATTTGACAGAGTTTCAACATGATCGAGCAGAACATGCGGCTTCCAGGGCGTTAACAATATTTTCATTAAATGTGGCCTAGTGACCTAGTTTTTGACCCGACATAACCCAGTTTCGAATTTGGCCTCAAGACAAACTTTTTGAGAAAGTTTCAACATGCTCAAGTTTAAAATATGGCTTGCAGAGTGTTAACAAGATTTTCCTTCAATTTAGCCTAGTGACCTAGTTTTTAAAATCAAGAGAATCATGATGGTCCTATATGACCTATATTTGAACATAGTTTCAACATGCTCAAGCCAAAAATGCGGCTTCCAGAGGTTTAACAAGATTTTTCTTAAATTTGGCCTTGTGAACTAGTTTTGGACCCGACATGACCCAGTTCCGAACTTGGCCTATATTTGATAGAGATATATGTTCTGATAAACTTTCATGTAGATTGCATTCAAAATGTTGCCTCTAGAGTGTTAACAAGCAAATGTTGACGGCGAACGACGTACAAAAGGCGATCACAAAAACTCACCTTGAGCCCTTTGTGCTCTGGTGAGCTATAAATGATGAAGAAATAAAAAAGTTACATTTGTTTTTACTTCTAAACCGAACAAAAATATTTCTGTCCACCGTAGCATTTGTGACGTCAAGTCACGTGGTATACACACATTGACCTAATCACTGGAACGTTAATACTAAGTGTGATTACACAAGGAATGGATTATACATGTATTCAAAGAGTTGGGTATTTAAAAAGAAAACATAGATAACAGTCACATCGTCAATGATACAAATTCGCTCGCATTTTTGTTTCATACAGATGTATTAAAGTCACTGTGACCTTCGACAAAGATCAGTGAACGGGAACCAGTACAAGCTAAATTTGCAATAAACCAGTGTATGAGGTATGGAGGAATACTGTCTCCAAATGAAAGTGCTAGAGCATTGATGTTGTTTAATAAAGACACATTATAGTCAATGTGAACATGAACTTTGTACTTTGACATAGCTTTGTAAAACGCGGACCCTTCCATACTCTCTAGACACTGATCCTGTGTATGGAATATAAAGGAATTCCTCCCAAAAATGAAAGTGGCAAAGCCATGAAGTAGTTCTATACAAATGTATTATAGTCACTATGACCTTGACCTTTAATATAAGTCAGTGACACGCGAATTTATTCAAGAGATATTGCTGGTGAATATATGTATCAGTTTCATACGCGAACTTATAAAAGAGGCGATGTTGGTGAACAAGTGTGTTAAGTTTCATTACAATCGGATACTAAACAAAGGTGTCGTTTCGTACAGAAATATAATAGTCACTTTGAACTTGTTATTTGACCTAGCTCAGTGAAACGCGACATTATACAAGAGGCAATGATAGAAAACAAGTGCTTGAAGTTTTAAGGAAATCGGTTGAGAAATGAAGTCACGAGAGCGATGACGTCATTTGGGACACATACGTATGGGCGGAGACTACCTCGTCGCGAAGAGATAATAATTAAATGTAAAACCACTCCAGATTAAGTGCGATATCGACTTCTGCAATCCGTGATAACATCGATGAGGTGTTACGACGCTACTCATTTGATAAACCGGTCGATTTACATATTGTTTTTATCTAGTGACGTATTATCAATAACGTTAAGAACAATTATTATTTCGGTGATTTATATATAAATAACACAAATGTCTTTTTTTTCTGTCTCCACATTATTCACATGTAAGTAACGAAAGATACACATATCATATTTATTTGCAAATAGATGTGCATTGCCTCATTTATTCCAATCATTTGTGTTGCAAATAACAAACCTGTTTTGTTTTATTCTGAAGAGAAAACATGTTTATATCCACATGTACTCTGTATATTTAAGGAAAAGTTGATTGCTTAAACACCTTATGTTAATAAAATACTTGAAACTTGGGGGATAATGGCAACACTGTCGATGAGCTGTCTTCTAATGTAGAAAAACACATTGATTGATAAGGCATATCTAGCGGAGTTACTGCTTTTATGAGATGACAGATGATGTGATATGGTATGGTTCGAATCGGAATGCTTCTGTCTCGAATTTGAAGATATCTCTTGGATTCAAATCTTTACTCTTTTTTATCCAGTATACAACAAATATGATAACTAAAATAATGATGAACGACACTCATATAGATAAACTGACGGTGATAAGAACAATCCTACTTTCGTCAGAACCTGTACTGGTTTCACCTCCTGTTTATTGTTTAGGATCCGCCTACACCATTCATAGTTACTGCTTTAGATTGGGAAGATTGACTTGTGGATGCTGACGTGGAATTGAGAGTAACGGCTGTCTATTTTTTCGTGGCAGTTGTGGTCGGAGTTGTTGCTGGTAGCGTCGTGGTAGTGATAGTAAAAGTGGTGGATATTGTGGACTTAGTGGTATGTCCTAATGAATTATACAAAATGCAAAACCCTTTCAGTCATCTTAAATCTAAAACAGATTTGTTAATTTGAGACTTATGAATTGCCACGATATAGTTATTTCGTCGATATGTTTATATATAAGGTTACATTACTTCCTCCAAAAGCGCTGTATTACATTTCATTCCGGATGTGGTGTACAACAATTACACGATATTGACACCTTAATTGATAGTTAATATATATTCAATCCTTACATGATACGGCAATCTAATGTCACAACATTCACGTCACAACTTTTGTTGACATGGTCTGCTGTATTTGTCAATAAGAGCTGCGCTCTGATAAATAAATATCATTTAACTTTTGCTGCAATGTCACTAATAAGTTGTTATCATTTACAACTATTCATTAATATGAACTAGCCATGTTACATACATTCTTGTAACAAGTGTATAAGGTTCAGTAAGGTGCGAGACAAATCAAGTAAACCAACTTCTAGTAAATGTCATTGTCGTGATTTTCAAACCATATGCTTTCCCATATCGCTTGTTTGAGTTGATGAACGAACAATGTAGAACCTTAAGATTGTAAGTAAATATGAACTACGATGAATTACTTGAAATGCATTCACTTTGCACTTTAGAGAAAAGAAAACAAGTTGGTTCTTCTAAAGGCCTTTCGTAAATACGAGTTACAGGAATGAAGTGAAACAAGACATCTATGAAAGCAATAATCCTTACAATTGCAATCAATTAAAAGATATTTTGTTTTAAATGAAACCACAATGAAAAAAATATGACACTTCTTCCTGTGTTTAGAAATAGTTTAAATGTTCAATCATATTGCAGTGAATTAAAGAATACGTTTGGAACAAGCCATTTATATTTTTATTTAGATGGTATTTAGAACAGAACGAGTTAGAGCAAATATCCATTATCAGTAGTGTCAACGTAGAAGGTTATCAAATAGTGCACTAGAATCATACAAGGAGAGCAATCTCCGCTCAGTTGGAGACACGATTTTGTAAGCAAGGTGGCATAAACGCACAATATAGAAATCAATCCTAGGAACATTTCCGAGAAATCACAACAGCACATTCAGAGGAGAAAACCTTTATAATTGATACTTTAAGACTATTAATGCCTATTATAAAGATCATCCTTTTTACACTTAAGACATTTTGAACGTTGGATAATTTGTACCAAACTTGAAAGCCATTTTACACGAATTGCATAACAATGATAAAATCAACATGCACGGTCTCTCATTGTATTGTTTATTCCACGATTGTATCGATACCACACAACGAAACTATATGATTTTCATGTATTCTATTCCAGCATAAGTACACTGGATACACTTACTTCAATCCATATAACCACGACATTATCAATCCTTGCAATAATTGGTGAATTGATTGACTCCTCCCTGCGAAATGTATTCACTAATTGTTTAATTAATTAAATTTCGATTAGGATAATTTATTACTTGCGTAATTATGTAGTTTGTACATCTTGTCAATTTGGAGTTGGGCACTTGCTTTTATTGCTTATACATAGTAATATACTTGACAAAATCCGTCTACCAACCATATCGGCTATCAACTAAGAACACACGTGTGTTCAAATTAAAGTTAAAGTAATTTTATGATGTGATGTAAACAATCAGTACTCCTGGCTTGAATAGTTCCTTTGTGAAAAACGAAATGCAATTGAGGACATTAAGCCGAACCGACGACATGAACAATGACATTGCATAACTCATGTTGTCTTTAACTAATAGGGGTGAACAGCATTGTGAAGATTGTTCATGAATGAATATTGACCTAGTGACCTTAAGTTTAATAGTATATGATATAGCGATATGTTATAGAAACACATATGTTGTCAACAATGTATTATGGTTTTATAAACAACATTGAAATGGTTACCCCACAGCGCTGACCTTGCTCTGAATGATAAGCTGTTCGTACAAACTACTCCAACAAATAATGTGGTAAAAGAGGAAAAGATGCAGCCTCTAAACAAGTTATATACGCTTTGTCTTAAATGTGGTCCAGTAACATAGTCTTTGAACACATATGAAGTAATTCTAGATATTATCAGTTTTCAACCTGTTCAAGTCAAACTGGCGGTCTATGTAGGGTCCGGTCCGTCAAAAGGATTTTATTTAAGCTTTGACCAGTAAGTGATATAGTTTGTGATTGTACAACACATATAGTTAAATTTATCGTATGTCTCGTCTGGAAAAACATTCTCGAAAGGCGTCAGCTTACTCAACCCAAAAACACGGCCTCTTCCGTGTCCACACATCTTTTATTAATTTCGTTGCCAATGACAAAGTTTTGGACTCGACATTACCGATATTGGATATATGTCAACAATATTCATGACCTGACGAAGTTTCGAGATGCTGAAAGCAAAAATATGCTTTCTGGATTTTCCAAAATTAACATGTAAAAAATTGAAAATACCGCCTTCAGAGATTTCACAATATGTCTGAAAGTGGACGACACAGCTTAGTGTGCGACCGCTCGGCATATAAACTTGACCGGAGAGTGACGACAGTCATTTGGAAATATTTGATGAAAACTGAGATCTCTAGATGGAAAGAAACATTGCAAGTTAAAAAGTGTTCTATAAAATGAAATATGTATTTACAAAAGTGCCTCCTTAAATATATTGTTTTTTCCTTTCAACATTTATGACTTTTATTTGAGCGATAAGTTTCATGTATTTCCAACCTGAAAAAATAATTTTCAATCAAAATGTATTGAGATTTACACTGAATTATTTTAAATTTGATGGTTTACGCTATTTGGACTACTTCATGCACAGTTTTGAATCTTTTCGACTCGAAAGACAGTTTTACTTCAAATATCCGCTCACTCATTTAATATGAGCTTTCTATACAGTAGATTAGTTAACAAAAAACACGATACTTTTACAAACATGTTTATCTTATCATTTGGGGCAGAGAACTTTCAAATATTTTTCATAAAATATTTTTTAAGAACGAAATATAAAATTAGAAACAGAAACACTTTTACGAGCGCGTTATGACGTTTATACTGACATTCAAAGTTGATGATATATGTTTATTGGGCTATCTCATGCTACGTGTTGAATCATGACGAGTCGAAAGACAGCTTTACTTCAGATATCGGTTTAGTAATTTTATATGAGCTTGCTCCAAACACTCTGTAGATTACGTTTCAGAAACATATTACTTATACAAAACAATACAATACAATACAGTATAATACAATGCGATAAAATGCAATATGTGTTTTCAGTAATTTAGGCGCAATATACACATATACATAATAATTCCACATGAGTGACATCACATTAAAGAGATTGTAGTATAGAAAATGTTCTGTATGCGATTTTAAACAGTACATATATACAGTAAATCCTCCACCACATGTATATTTAGTTTAAGGCAAAAGTCACAAAAACGTAAGTTATGATCAATATTCATTTAAGAAATGTCTTATGCATCTGAAATTTGATAATATACGACGATTATTACACCACATATCAATTGATAAATATCTTTCCGTATTTAGTAGTGATTTAAAGCATTTATAATAATTTGCTTTTGATGAATAACCTATTTCTTGCTGCAAGCCTTGGAGAGAACAATCTTTTAAACGTTGTCTAAATATCTTCAGAAAGTGGGACGAATCTGTTACTCCATCAGATATCCACACAAACCGAAAACCATTTTCATGTAATAAATGTTTTATTTTAGTCGCCCATGTATTTCTGCCATTTTCATCGGGTCATCTAAGCATATAATACATTGCTTTGGGTACCTTGTATTTGACATTTCTGTCAGCTTAAGCCAGAACACTGTGCCATATATGATACAGCAAGAGGATATCTACCACATTCATTTAAAGCAAAGAAATCGGCAGTATTTTGATTAGGCAACTAATACGTTTACAGAAGTTAATATGAATTTTCTCTATAGTATGATAGTATGGCTGTATTCGTATTCCCATATATCTGATGCGAAACAGATCATTGATTTTATCATATGAATGCATCTTGTGGACTAAAATAAACACATTTTCTTTGTGATCTAAAAAATCCAAGCATGCCTTTTTTGCTTGTGCTGATTGATTATTTTGAATTTTTGTCCAACAAAAACGTTATATAAAGTGTGAACCTAAGTATTTATAATAGGGGACAGTTTGAATTTATTTTCTATTATGAAATTTGCTTTATAATACCACTATTTCGGAAAATCATTATTTTAGTTTTGTCTAAGTTTAGTTTTTTCATTCCTTCTGTTTGACAATATATATATATATGCATAGTATTTAGTTACTGCTGTACGCGAAATACAGACAAGTCTTTCTTATAATTTTGGACAGGGAATATTGACCCTTTTAAATGATATTTCAAGAGAACATTTGAAGATTTATACAAAAAACTTTATTACATTTTCTAAATAAATTAAAATAAACAATCAAATTAGAAACAGAAAAAACTTCTTTTGCTAGCGACTCATTACTTTAAAGAGATATCATTTTGGACCCAACATATCTACAGACACCATGAGTAATGGCTTCTTTCAACTAAAGGACAGCTCGATATAATACATACAATCACAAACACGAATAGCAATAACATCAGTAATTAAAAACAAACTCGTAAGATACTTTTTACTTGTTTTCATGATTTTACTTCGAGTTTTTCGAGATTTTTTGTCCATTTCCCTTCAATCAGCCTATATGAAACATCAGCAATCTAATGCAACCCTCAACATAACATTTCAGGTATTTTCAATCATTTATTGGCCAAATATTTGTGACAAACACCGGTTTTCCAGATAATATTACATTAGTTTTGTTGGAACTGTTTGACACACTCTTGTAGGTCAAATGCGACCAACTTATTCTTTCTTTAATTTGTGTAAACTTACAAATGTCAGCCCGCAATTTTAAATATGTAATCTCTTAGAACATAACTCATGGGAAATTTAGGTAAGGTTTACCAAAGGGATTTATTGTCCTACATTACCTGATGATGTGTATTTTGGCATGTATGTTGATGTTACTTCTTCTGAAAGGATAAAATGAGTTTTACTACATGGCGTATCGACCGAAAGGTTATTCATCCGTTTCTCCATTATGATAAATAAATAACAAATTCCCGTAGTTCTTTGTAACTAGTGATATCGGATAACTAGGATATATCTTTGGCAACACGATTTTCTCATAACTTGAAGATTTGTGAATTTTGAATGTGACAAATCTGTTTTTTTAGGCATGCATATATATGTACGAACAAGGGCATCGCAATGTTCCTTTGTACGAATGTAGTATTCTCAGTAATTCCTTGACATTTGACCTAGACAATTAAAACGCAATCCCATTCAAGCTATTTTGACATTGTGTATGAAGCACGAAGGAAATCCCACAAGGAACTGATAGAGCATTGAGTACCTACAACATAAGGTTTGAGTTACATTATATTATCTACAGATAGGGGTTACGATGGTTAACAAGTATTCCAATTTTCACAGTAATATCCTAAAGAGTTAAGTCGAAAAAGGGCCATAATTCTTACAAAAACCTTGACAAGAGTCATGTACTTTTGTCGTTTGATGAAGGTAATGATGGACAATATGTATTGTAAGTGTAAACACAATATCTCTGATGGTTTTGAAGTAGTACAACACATTTAACCAATGTGAGACACAAACGCCGTTCCGACGCCGAGGCGTGGAGGATAGCTTTCCTGCCTTTGAAATTTCGGGCTAAACATCGATAGGGTGCTGACGTCGCTGGGACACGTAAATATCTCCTCGCGATGTCATACTACGATCACATGTTTATATATGTGTATTTTAGTAAATACGTCGGTTGTAATAAACGTATACTTCTTTCAGTTGAATTGATTTAAGCATTTCAAAATTCAAACACCTAAACATTAGACGTCTTACTTCAAATTGGAAACCTCTGTTAAGCAACCCGATATAAGACAATACAGTTACGTTAAGTCTTTCTCTACTTAAACTGTGCACGCATGGCAGATCGGCCCCGCCCTTTCTAACTTATTACATTCGCCGGTAGCTAATATCGGTAAAATGTTATTCTATGATTTCTACCAGCTGCATCTCAGACGAATATTCGTAATTCACATAACAAACAACTTTTAAAATTGCAAATCATGTTTAGAATACAACGTTTGAGTTTTCTGGAGAGAAGAATGTCTACACGGCGGTCATAACATTATCCGTAAAGGTAATCAAGCAAGAGTTCAGAAGACATTTTGTTTTTGCCAAGAATAAAGAAGATAAAACGCTTATATTGTCACTAAAGCAGTTTTAAAAACAGAACAATTTTCTCTTAATAAATGTTACCGTCTTCAAATGGCTAATTCATTCCTGTAGCAATTATACAATTCTGATCGGGCTCCATGGAGGTAATATGTAACTAGGTCGGCGCATACCTTGTAATTTATATATATATATATCTACGTGTATCTGAAAATTCATTGAAAGCTCATAATAAATAAAACTTTTTTCATAGAATTATCACCACTTTTGGTTATCATTTATGAGTGCCCTTAAGCAAGACACATGTCCTAGACTTGCACTGGTTTGTTTATCCTGGTATCATGAATAGGTGAACTGTCCGCATGATATAAATGAAATACTTCTGACAGCGGCGTAATGCCTAAATAAAACAAACAAAATCACCACTCTTGAACGCATTCTTTTTTTCTTTTTATTCGATGAAAGAAATTCCTATATTACACTGCAACACACAATGATCATCTTTTCTTTATTGTGAGTATTTGAAAAGGAAAGGTGTAATGGTATGCAACAGTTTAGTCTTTGGTAACATCATTCTTTAATTTGTTAACTATTTATTAATGCATAACAACAATGTTTCACAAAGGAATGGTATAAATGAGCGCTGTACATGCTATAGGGCGATACCAAACACCCTGTAGTCTTATCTTGGATTTAGTTAAATTAATGAATGAATGGTGTTTTAAGGCCCGTCGACAACTAAGGTCATTTTTGGCGCTTAATAATTTACTTACTGTAAATCATGAAATAATTAAAATTGAAACATAAACAACAGTCTATTAGACAAAACAATCAAACATGATGTATGCGATACTTAACATGAATATAAAATAACATGTAAGCCAATGTAAACAAAGATATAGGCAAACAAGCCCAAAATTACTATGTAATAATTAACATAAAGATAAATAATATCTGAGAAAATGTTGAACAGGATCAGTAAGAGTTATAAATGTGCAAAAACACGATTTAAGAAATAATCATATATTATTAAAATTACTAATTTCCCTAAGGAAATCAAATAAAAGATCAGGTTTGACAGACTCAAAGAGCTGAAGCATATTTTGAGCCTTGTAAAACCTGTCACGTATAGGGGCGAAATCAGCACACTCAAGAAGAATCTGCTGTACTGAAAGTTTTGATTGGTTGGCCGCAGGTTTAACTGCCTGAGAGTCTATTTGCGTGTTCCTATATCCTTTTTGCAGTCCTCGTCAAACCAAGGTTTGCGAGGGTGCTTTGGATTTGTCGAAATTTGGGGAATTGCTTCTTTAGCAGCCTGATACATTAACGAAGTAAATAGTTGTGTAGGGTCATCACATTTCAAGAACGCATCCGGATTAATGGAATGTCCACATCGCATCTGGAATAAATTCCAGTTCGCTTTGTTGAGCTTTCATCGTCTCGGACGCCCATGGACAGATGGACCTTCCACTTAAAGACAACAAATATATCAGGAATACAAAAAGAAAGATCAAGAGATGAGTAAGAACCAGTAGCAGAATGCAGATAGTTGTGAGATTTATTATTCAAAATACAAAGGTCATGTTTAAAAATAAAATCTTCTAATAGTTGGCCTTTTTTATTGGTGTCTCTACATCCCCACAACGTATTGTGTGAATTGAAGTCACCAACTATCTTAAAAGGTGTTGAAAGCTGATTGACAAGTTCAACGAGCTTGTCTGTATCAAGAGGCTGACTTGGCGGAAGATACAAAGAACATAAGGTACTTGTTTTGCTCAATGACATTCTTACCGCAGTTGCCTGCAGAATTGTAGTAAGTGAAACTAAGCTATGGGGAACAGAGTTGTTAACAACTATTGCTACCACACAACAAGCTCGAGAACTTGCATCAGATGTTTTATAATAACATGAATAATATTTAAGAGAAAGACAATCAATATCTTTTAAAAATGTTTCTTGTAAGCATATAGCTACTGGTTTCTGTTCATTAACTAGAAGAGACAATTCCTCAACATTGGGTTTAAATCCACGGCAGTTCCACTGGATTATGGAATTCATTTCGAATCGCCTTGGAATACAGGTTCACACATTTTGGTTTCAGCTGCCGAAGTCTGCCAGGAATCAATATTATGATTCCAGTCATCCTTCGAATCCGACCATGGACTAGCAAACTCAGTTTCCTATGTCTCCATGTAATCCAATTTCTCAAAACTGTTTTTAATTTTAGGTGTAGAGTCACTAATATTATCTAATTGAACTTTAATATTTCTAGGTCTTTGTTTCTCAAAGTCTTCAGCATCGGGTTTTGAGATTGATTTCGACCTAGATTTGTTTGGTGGTTTGGTTTAAGTGACATAATTGAACTTTTATGGTATCAGGTGATTTACTTGTATGTTTTGAAATGTTTTTAACGGTAGAAGATTTATTTATTTTTGAAGAAGTTTCATTTTATTTTGAAGAAAGTTCATTTTGTTTTGAAGAAGATTCATTTTGTTTTAAATTAGATTCATTTTGTTTTAAAGAAGTTGTATTTTGTTTTGAAGAAGACTCACTTTGTTTTGAAGAAGATTCACTTTGTTTGGAAGAGGTGGCTTTTTCTTTTGATGGTAACGATCAATGACGAGAAGTAGAGGGCTGTTCATCTGACATAATTGCTTTTAATTGTAGACTTATGTCAGGAATTTTTTCAGATAAAACCTTCTAAAGGAGTTGGCATGTCGTACATTCCTTTGACTGTGGCGGTGGTCTGTTAACAGGAGTGACAACAGTTGGTCTTGTTTTAATGGCAAACCTGTTGTCTCCTTGAAAGCTCGCTTGAGTGTTTTGTTGCTGGGCAACAATCCTTTTGGCCTCCTCAAAACTAACATTCTGCTTATACTTTATACTAAGAATTTCTTTCTGTGTAAGCCAAAAGGAACATTCATTTGAACTTGTAGCGTGATTAAGACCACAATTTACACATTTGATTGAATTGGTACAGGCACTGATTTGACGATCGATACCAACAAAAGATCTTTTACCACATACTGGAATGCCGTTACATTTATCTTCATGATGTCCAAACTTTTGGCAATGATAACAGCGCAAGGGATTGGGTACGTAGCAATCAACCTTGGCTATTTGGTAACCAAATGTTATCTCTTTTGGCACAATTGGCTGATAAAAAGTTAAAATGTAAGTGTTAGAATGTTTCTCATCGCCATCTCTGTAAAATTTCTTTTGACATCTATTACACCTTGACCTTTTATATTTTCAATATTTTCATCAGTTTTGCAATTTTCAAGATATCTGTATCTGATGACACCCTTTGATGCATTCAGAAAAGGTTGAGCATATATTTTGACAGGGACCTTAACAAATACGTCTTGTTTCAATATATTAAAAGATTGTTGTTTAGTTGAAATTTCTACAAGTAAAGAACCATTTCTAAACTTTTTACTGCTTTGTGTGTCCAGATAAAACTTGAAATTTGTTTCTCAATTACTAATGGAGAGAGCTTTGAAATAAAAATTGATTTTCATCCGTCGATTCAATTAATATGAATCGAGGTAGACCTTAACCGGTGATTTTCATCACCGGAATCTGAATCATCAGATCGGTTACGCTTGGCGTTTCTTTGGTTGGCCATGTTAAGTTTTGATGTTAAGTGTCTAGAACAGACTAAATTGAGCAACTGATATTTGATCTGGTATCCGACCAAGCATGGACTACCATAAGAAAGTGAACGATCGTCAAACATCTATGTTAACCGATTGACCCTGAAGCCACTGCCTTCTGATATACCTTGTCTCAAATGTAAA
Source organism: Serripes groenlandicus (assembly GCA_031761405.1). Lineage (NCBI taxonomy): Eukaryota > Metazoa > Mollusca > Bivalvia > Cardiida > Cardiidae > Serripes > Serripes groenlandicus. The sequence continues at coordinate 121,223,307 of JASEVX010000003.1, read as the reverse complement.
CGGGTACACATATTTATGAAATAGCATATTTTGTAAAACGTTAATATAACGAAAATGAAAATGTAACTAAATAAAGAGTATCAGGGCTAAACATGACCAGCCGATTGATCAGGGCGGGCCTTCCTGACCTCCCGTTTAACCCAACTCAAGGCCAAAGCAGTGTTTTGTAGAATCGGAGTTTAAAATTGCTATACTCCGAGTCTACCAAACTACCAGGATCCCATCATCAGGCGACACGGGTTGCAGATCACGGCAAACGAGCAGGAACGGTGGTGGATTTCTACCATACTGTAGTGCGACAGCTGGGCTATTTCTAACCCACCGCCCAGCTGGGAGGGGGGGGGGGGGGAGGGGGTTGGATTAGAACATTACATTTGATGTCATGCGGTTTACTAATATTGTTTCAGTCATTTCAATTAATGTGCATGAATAAATAAATATACATGCAATTATTTTCAGAATAATGTTATAAGTTAAAATACTAGAGGTAAGAGCTCTAGATAAGGTGAGTTTTTCACATTTCAAAACCCTTATATGAACATCAAACCCTATGTTGTGGATACACAAACGAATCCCCTAAGTTACACGTTTCTTTTGAGTACCCACAACATAGGGTTTGGTTGAGTAATAAAAGAAATATTGATCGGTAAGACCAGTTTACTCCTCCTTAAGTAATCCTCTGTTTCCGACTCGGGTAAAAGTAATATTTCTGAAGTAAATGCTATATAACATAGTGTAACACTGATGGACTCTATAACTACAATGTGTTTTAACGAACAAAACTGATTCTGTATGTCTACACATGGGTGGAACTTGCTATTAAATCTGATTAATTCGAACAGGTAGATGAATCGACTTCTTCATTGCACGAATAAACGCTCACCACCGTGATCTTATTCAGCTTCTATACTAGGAAAGATAAACATAAGGGGTGAACTAGAAAATGAGGTAAGATTTGCCAAAGGAATTTATTGTCCTACAATACCTGTTGACGTGTGCATTTCTGTGGTTGTTAATATTTATGAAAGGACAACATAGCGTATTGGCACAAATGTTTTTGCCTCACTTCACTATTTTAAAAAGTTTAAACAAACATGCCATGTGTTGGTCTAACAAATCGCCATATTTTATTGTAAACAGTGACATCTGATAACTAACACGATTGTCCTCTAACTTGAAGATATGTGAATTTGGACTTTAACATATCTTGTATAAAATGTTTGCGTAATGCGTATACATCTATAAACAACCATCGTAGCTGAACCTGTGTTTGAAGTATGAATGATTATGTGCACATACACAATTGTGTCCATGATATTTGACCTTGATCATTGAAACACGTTCAGGTACAAGCAGCGATGCTTGTAAACATATGTGTCAAGTTTCATAACAATTGGATAAGAGAGTTAATCGCTATAGTGATGACGACGTCACTTAGACTTGTATACAGCTTCTGTGACCAAGGTCAATGAAACGTCAACTTATACATAGGCGATGATTCGTAACATATGTCTATCGTTCAATATCAATCGCAGAAAATGGCGATCATGTGAATGTTGTCTCACTTAATACGTGAAATGCTATGACATATTTGCGTAAAGCGCCGTTTCGAATTTGATTGAAAATGATGGTGGTGGTTCCAATATCTTAAGAACGGTCGTGCCATATACAAAGGGGATGAATTGAGAATAAAGAAGAAATACGATATTTTTATTTTTTCTGAAGTGGAAAAAGAGGAAAACGAAGATTATGGAAAGATTTGCAGTTTCTTGGTAATATAATCATTTTAAGGAAATTGAAATTAGCAGTTTCTTGATGATATAAATATTTTATGTACATATAAATATGGGCTAGTGCATGAGAAAAGGTACACATTAGCATTTGTGAACATTGTATTTTCAGAGCATCTGCTCAGTCTTATCATAATCTAGAACAGTTGATAATCTTCGTTTTCCTCTTTTTCCACTTCAGAAAAAAATAAATATCGTATTTCATCTTTATTCTCAATTCATCCCCGTTTTAAATGGCACGACCGTTGGACAGAATACAATCGCAATATCACGGACAATTACCGCAGCGAAAGAATCCGAACCGTCCGAAAATTCTTTTAAAGGTCTTTCTTAAATGGTGCGACTGTTTGACAGTTGCCGGGAAAATAATCGCAATATCACTGACAATTACAGCAAAGAAAAAAAAGAACCATTCCGAAATGTCGATCGCAGGTACTTTCGTTTCGTGTTCAGGTTGTTGTCTTTTTGGCGAAATCGCGAATATTTCAAGGGAATAAACATACGTAGGGAGGAAAAAACACGTTATTTTGTTATAGTTCGATAGAGAAAAGCATTATTGATTGATTCCCTACTTCAAATTCATATATTTGTTCGAATACTTTTAATAAAATGAGTTGAAGCGAGGAGACCCAGAAATATGTGTCCACCCTTGTTAATATATATGCATAGCAGGTCATATCTATTTTTAGAGGAGCAAGTCCCTGTGATTAGATATGATATCAGTGAGTTTACATATGTTGGTCTACATTCACTCATTGTGTCATAAAACAACCCTGTAGTTGGGTATGTATCTGCTCAGGCTTCTTGGAAATAAAAAAGACGAACTTCATTGTAAACTGGACATTCTAACACAAAGTGAAATCCTCAACACTATAGCAGTTTTTATCAAGGCAACTATCACAGAATATTAAGCAATAATCAATATGTTTGTGTCTACTTTTTTCTACATTTAAACAATGACCAGAACATCTAAAATTTCACAATATGCGACTATAATATGAAATATCCATGGATAGATAAATTTCTACATTTAATAGAGATTTAAAGTGTTGATAACATTTTGATTTAGGTGAATCTCTGATCTTTTGCTGAAGATTTTGGAGGGAGCAATCTATAAGACGTTGTTTAAAGCACTTTAAAAATTGACTACAATTTCCAACACCGTCATTTATCCATACGTATCCAAAAACATACGCATATAACAAATTGAAGATGCTCTTGTTTCTGCCATTATCACATAGTCTTCTAAGCATATGGTAGCATTGTTTAGGAAATCTTGTTGTTTCGTTTTACTTGTTGTCCAACAAAGCTGAGACGTTAACATGGAACCTAAATATTTATAATATGATACAGTTTCAACTTTATTGCCATCATAATACCATTTGTCTTAATTTTTAAAACCCCACTATTTCGAAAAACTATTATTTTAGTTTTGTCTAGGAGGCCTAAATTATCCACAATATCGTTTGAAACAAATACACCGTTAGTACATTATTGTCGTAAATATTCGATCAAATCGTGTATAAACGTAAATATTCGATCAAATCGTGTATAAAGAGAGTAAACATAATCGGGGAGCTCCCACAAACTTGTTTCCTGCCTCTTTCCCATTGAATGTGTGATAACTGAAAGTCATCAATTCCAACTCTAAAAACAAGTTGCTGGTACATTGATTTAAATATTTTCAAAATTTACCATTAATACTCCTCCTTTGTAATGACTCCCAAAGCTGATCGTGGTTAACACAATCAAACGCTTTTTGAAAGTCTATTATAAATAAACAATAAAATCTATCAAGTTTCTTTGAGAGATACTTTTGACAAAAGGATTGTAGTATACAAGCTATAGTATTTACAAAAACCTGCCTGTGCTTCATTTAACAAGTTGTTACGTACAACCCATGTCGATAATCTAATATTTAAATTGTCTCAACATTCGCTAACATTTTTTATTTCTATCAAAAGCATGAATGCTTACGATGGCTCTAGAGCGTATTGCTCTTTTGATTAAATAGAATGTCAATAAAAGCCACATGCTGCAATGTAGATATACTACCCTGTATTTTACTTATCATGTTCTATTTAATTATGTCCAGCCAAGATATAGACTTGTGCAGTAAATAAGTTTATTAAAATGATCAATAGCGCTATCTGACATTTACATGGCATTTAGGACAGAACGAGATAACGCAAATATCCACTAACAAATAGTGAAGTAGAATCATAAAAGAAGAGCAATCTCCGCCCAGTTCCCGATACGATTTCGTCAAAGCAAGATTGCATAAGCACACTATGTAGTAGTCTATCCTAGGAACAATTCTGAGAAATGACACAAACTCACTCAGAAGAGAATAACTTTATAATTTATAAATTAAGATTGTTAATGCTATTATAAAGACCATCCTTTTTACAATTAAAATATTATTTTCGAATTAAGGGTCTGTAATGATTCATTGGAGAGTTTGTACCAAACCTGAAAGCCGTTTTACACGAATTGCATAACAATGATGAAACTAACATGCACGGTCTCTCAATGTATTGTTTTATCCTACGATTTGATAGATACTACACAACGAAACAATATGATTTTCATGTATTTTATTCTAGCATAAGTACACTGGATACACTTATTTCAGTCCATATAACCACGACATAATTCATCCTTGCAAAATAGGTGATTTGATTGACTCATCCCTGCGAAAAGTATTCACCAATTATTTAGTTATTTCCATTACGATTAGGATAATCAATTACTTGCGTAATTATGTAGTCTGTCCATCTTGGTCATTTGGAGTAATGTTCAAAATGTGGGCATTTGCTTTAATGGTGTCAGTCAACATTATGGATGTTGCTTATACACAGCAACATAATTGACAACATTCGTCTACCAACCATATCGTTTATCAACTTAGAACACACGTGTGTTTAACTGAAAATATTGTGAAAAACGAAATGAAATTGAGGACAGATAGCCGAACGGACGACATAAACAACAACATTGTATACCGCATGTTGTTTTTAATCATTAAGGGTAGACACTATTGTTATGAATGTTCATGCATGGATACTGACTTAGTAACCTTATGTTTAACATTGTATGATTTAGCGATGTTTTATAGAGACTCGTAGATAGATATGTTATTATTTAAAATGCAACCTATATATACAACACAATACAATACAATTCAATAATATATCTATAGGTGCTACCTATTTACGAAAAAACGTAAGATAATTATAAACAAAAATTAAAGAGCATACTTTGGCCATAAAAAGGATTTATTAGTAATTGACTAGACAATCATAATGTTAATGTCATGTGTCTTGCATTATCAAAACATATTTGCAATTCGTATTGCTGTCGTCTATCATTACGAACAGAAAATAATAAAGTAAAGACTTTCAGAAAATCAAGGAATACATTTATAATGAACGAGGTTAAAACATGAGGGCCAAGATGATCCTTAATCGATCACCTGCATTATGATAAAGAAGCAAACAGATCAGCCCTTTTCTGATGCCACCTGGCGACTGCCTTTTTCAAGCAGTCAATATGACTGGAACAAATTATGTAAGGGGTCACATTTCTGCTAAACCCTTTCCTTATTAGAGACGGTTTCTGAGGCCTATGCAACAGACGATTTAGGAAAAGATTGTCGCAACAAGAACAATTGCTCCTTATGAGAAAGTTATCCTTTTGCCACTCTGTTTGATAAATAATTATACTTTGAATGAGTGAGTCAATAGCTCATGTATAGGCATTTGGGGTCTTTCATGTTGATACCACTTGTTTGCGGGAAACGACGTCGCTCCATTGACGTTACGCCAAGATGAAGTGTAACGGAAATGACGTCACGTTCTTCTTTGGCTACGTACAGTCAAAATTTAGTTTCGGGCGTAGAAGGCTATTGCTGTTGGTTTTTTATGTTGAACGGGAAAACATATTTCTTACAGATTTCCATTTATTTTTAACTTTTCGTACAAATGTTAATTCCCACATAACACAGCACTTTAATGATCTTAAATATCGATTTTAAAAAAAATGATTTTCAATCCGTGTTTTTCTGCTCATTTTATACATACCCAAAATACCGATTTTAAAAAAAATGATTAAAAAGCCGACAATAATTTTCAACCTGTGTTTTACGTCTGTTTTTTATACATATCCAAAATGGCGGCCCCCATGGATTTTTCCAGTTTCATTTCAGAAAGCTTCATTGGTATCGATTTTAAAAAAAAAATATTAAAAAGACGACAATAATTTTCAATCTGTGTTTTTCTGATCATTTTATACATACCCAAAATACCGATTAAAAAAAAAAGAAAAAAAGACGACAATAATTTCACACCTGTAACCTTTAAGCGAAAAAAACCATTTATGGTTTTTTTTCGTATTATATGTTGTGATCGGTGAATAATTCCCCGCGAACTGCAGTTAGCGCCTTGCTTGCTGCACGATCAGTTATTTACGTCAATTACCTAAAAAAAAACTTACGAGTAATATTTGAACTCGTTTTAGAAATAGACGACGAGTGTTATTAAACGGAAATTATCACACATAAAATTACTTGTGCTCGTTCCTTTATCAAGTACGTATTATCATATTTAATTATTTTCTCTAGAAGTTTTTTTGGTTTCGATATTTTCTTTTCATCCAATCAAAACGTAGCACTGTAGCAGAATCGTGACTGCATCGAAAAATCCATTCTGGACACAATTTTTGGAAAGACGGTATAGCAAAGTTTTGCAAAGTTCATACACATTACCTATTGACGGGAAACATCGCCGGCTTCGCCGTCGATTTGTTTACCCGTATAATAGCCAGCCTTCAAAGGCTTACGAAGTACTATCATTTCTTTTTACAAATGAATTCATGAAAAGTTTACATTTATATGCCAATGTTTATGAAAGTTAAGTTATTGTTATGTTTAGTCTATCAGTGAAAGTAAATTAATGCAGCTATTATATTAAGAAGGTAATCGTATTAGTTTCTTTTATGGAAGTATTGAGAATTCTCCTTCGGGCATTTGTGAACAAATTAAATATCAATCATAGTCTGTTTCATTATAACATAATGTCTACGATTTATCACATTATTTATATTCAAATTTAGGTTGTTTAATGATTTTAATAAATATCACTGGCGATACTTTAATAACAGATTTCGCTCTTCGTACGATTCGATAACGTAGTTAGCGATTGATTTAGAGTCAATATTTTTCATCATTGTTTTTAGAGTGTCCGTTTCACTGTCCTGTCTCACGATATCACCAAAATGTTTATGTCGTAGTTCGTTGTAAGCCGGGCACGACACAAGGAAGTGTGTCTCGTCTTCGACGTGTCCTTGGTTACAGGCCAGACATGTTCTTCTCTCTAATGGTACCTGTGGTCTCCTGTATCGCCCCAGTTATATGGATAGTTGAAAAACACCGCATCTGAATCGGTCCAATGCGAATCGTTGTTTTATTGACAATTGTCTATCTAAATATGGCTCATTTTTGAAGCAGTCTTTATACAGTTTATACGTCCGCAGTTTTGGTGATTGTTGTAACCCATCTCTCCAGGTTGTTTCGAGCTTGTGTCTCGTACTATGATTCAAACAGTTTATAAGGGATTCACGCGACACATTTTTTATGGTGTTAACATCGAAAAAGTTTATGAGGTTGTTGTCCTCTAGTATTTGCTTTCCGACGCCTATAAATGTTCGTATAGCCCTGTGTTGTAGTTTGTTTATGTCGTCATAGTTTTCAAATCCCCAAACACCGGCTGCATAATCCATTACTGGGATAATGGTACTACTGTACAACTTTGAGTACGTTTTAAAGCTAAAACCTTTGCTAGCATAATACTTTGCTGTTAATGCTATCGCTCTACCGCCTGCGTCGTGTAGTATCTTAACCCCGTGAGCGTAGTTAAGGGTCTCGTTGATATCTAATCCTAAGTAGCGGTAAGATCCCACGGTTTCGACGTCATAATCCCCACATTTTAATTTAAAGTCCGTTTTCTTATTTCTTTGTTTTCTACAATGCATTACTTTAGTTTTGTCAATATTTATAGAGAGTCGCCATTTAATTGTCCAATTATATAACGTGTTAAGCATGCACTGTAAATCCTTTGGGCTGGAGGCAATAAGAACCAAGTCGTCGGCGTACATCAGCATATAAAGTCGATCTCCGTCGAATAGTGTTAGACCGAGTCCCAATTCGTTTATCTCGCCGGCAATGTCGTTAATAAATATGGCAAATATTGTCGGCGCTAAGTTATTTCCCTGAACGACACCCGACGTCACAGAGAACCAGTCTGTTAGCATGTTGTTAACTCATACACAAGTCTTTATACTTTTAAAGAGTGACTTCACTATCTGAAACATTTTCCCCGTAATTCCAACACTTCGACGTAGCACAGAAAGGTGGGTAGGTTGTCTATTTTCCTATTGTAATGATGGTTGTCAGGGAATATATATGGTCGAGACATGACCTCATTTTTCGAAAACCGTTTTGCTCTTCACATAACACGTTATTGATGCCTAAGAAACGAACTCTTCTCGAATAATTAATCCCGTTAAATAGTTTTACGGCTGTTGACATTAAGTTAATTCCCCTATGCCCGAGGGAGTCCGCTGGATCGTTGCCTTTCTGTAATATAGGGTGTATGATCGTCTTATACCAAAATGTAGGAACTATGTTGTATTCGAAACGAATACGGAATAGTCTGTGTAGTAGTGGGGCAAGTGACTTTAATTTTAGAACTTCATTTCAGAAACATATTATTTTTACAGACACGTATATCGTATCATTTGCGGCAGGGAACATTTAAATAATTGTCATAATATGTTTTTTAAGAACAAAAGATAGATTAGAAACAGAAAAACTTCTTTTATGAGCGAGTTATGACATTTATACTGAAAGGCTTTCATATAAAGTTGATGCTATATGTTTATTGGACTACCTCATGCTACGTGTTGAATCATGACGAGTCGAAAGAAAGCTTTACTTCAGATATCAGTTTAGTAATTTTATATGAGCTTGCTACATGCACTCTGTAGATTACGTTTCAGAAACATATTACTTATGCAAAACAATACAATACAATACAATGCGATAAAATGCAATATGTTTTTTTTTCAGTAATTTAGGCCTCTGGCCCAATATACACACTAACATATACATAAAAAGTCCACTTGAGTGACATCACATTAAAGAGATTGTAGTATAGAAAATGGTCTGTATGCGATTTTATACAATACATATATAAAGTTCATCCATCACCACATGTATATTTAGTTTAAGGCAAAAATCACAAAAACATAAGTTATGATCAATATTCTGATGTCTACCTTTTTCAACATTTAAGAAATGTCTTAAGCATCTGAAATTTGATAATATACGACGATTATTACACCACATATCAATTGATTAATATCTTTTCGTATATAGTAGTGATTTAAAGTATTTATAATAATATGCTTTTGATGAATAACCTAGCTTTTTCTTGTTGCAAGGCTTTGAGAGAACAATCTTTTAAACGTTGTCTAAATATCTTCAGAAATTTGGACGAATCTCTTACACCATCAGATATCCACACAAACCGAACACCATTTTCATGTAATAAATGTTTTATTTTAGTCGCCCATGTATTTCTGTCATTTTCATCGAGTCATCTGAGCATATAATATAATTCCTTTGGGTATCTTGTATTTTAAATTTCTGTCAGCTTAATCCAGAAAATGATAGACTGTGACATATATGATACAGCAAGAGGATATCTACCACATTCACTTAAAGCAAATATATCGGCATTATTTTGATTAGGCAGCTAATACGTTTACAGAAGTTAATATGAACTTTCTCTATGGTATGGCTATATTCGTAACCCCATATATCTGATGCGAAACAGATAATTGATTGTACCATCGAATCAGATAATTTGAATGCATCTTGTGGACTAAAATAAACAAATTTTATTTGTGATCTAAAAAATCAAAGCATGCTTTTTTTGCTTGTGCTGGTTGATTATTTTTACTTTTTGTCCAACAAAAACGTGATATAAAGTGTGAACCTAAGTATTTATAATAGGAGTCAGTTTGAATTTATTTTCTGTTATGAAATGTGCTTTATAAACCACCATTTCGGAAAACCCTTATTTTAGTTTTGTCTAAGTTTAGTTTTCATTCCTACTGTTTGACAATATATATGGATAGTATTTAATTGCTGCTGTAAGCGAAATACAGACAAGTCTATCTTATAATTTTGGGCAAGGAAAATTGACCCTGTGAAATGATATTTCAAAAGAACATTTGAAGATTTATACAAAAAACTTTTTTAAATTTTCAAAATAGATTTTTGAAGAACGAAAAATCAAATAGGATACAGAAAAAACTTATTTTACGAACGACTCATGACAGCTCGATAGAATACATACAATCACTAACCTTAATAGCAATAATTAAAAACAAACACATAATGTACTTTTAACAAGTTCATGATTTTACTGTGAGTTTTTCGAGATTCTGATCACTTCCCTTCAAGCAGCCTATATGAAATATCAGCAATGTCGTGCAACCCTCAAAATAGCATTTCAGGTATTTTCAATCATTTATATCTCAATTATTTGTGACAAACACCGATTTTCCAGACAATATCACATTAGTCTTATTGGAACTGTTTTACACATTCTTATAGGTCAAATGAGACCAAATTATTTTTTCTTGATTTCGATGTAAACCTACAAATGTCAGCCCGCAATTATGAATATTAATTCCTTTATCTAATGATCCATTAGGGTTAAATCACAATCCTTCTTTAACATTGCAAATAATGCTTATAATGCACAGTTGAAGTTTTCTAGATGGATGGGTTTCATCACGACGGACTTGAAAGTAATCGGAGAAAGAAAACCAGGAATAGTTCAAAAGGTATTGTTCGCCAAACATATATCAGATTTTGTTTAAATGTTTCACTAAAACAGTTTTAAAAACGACATAAGATACCCCTTATTGATCGAGCCGTTCTTGTTTAACTTTAATTGTCAATGTTTTACACAAATCAATACGTGACACGTTGAATGGCTATCGCCCTATTTTAACAATAGTATGATTTGGATGAGGATCATGAGAGGGAATGACTAACTTTGTCTTTGTTTTGTAACCAATCAGTGAATTCCTAACAAACGCGAAGAAGGTCCTATTAGAAGCACCGATGGTTCTCCACAACCATTGAATCGATACTCAATGCAATTCGATTTAGGTGTCTATTATTTAGATAATGCTTAATTAACTCATACAATTCAAACATAGTGATCTATCTGTCTTATGACCTATTTGAACAAGGACACCACTTTAGCTTTAAACCTTTTGACGTGTATTTTGGCATTTATGTTGATGTTACTACTTCTGAAAGGATAAAATGAGTTTTACTACATGGCGTATCGACCGAAAGGTTATTCATCCGTTTTCTCCATTATGATATTGCTCGGCCAACTTTCTTTCCGACGATTGACAAACGTCAATGCGACATGCGTCATTCGTCTTCCACCAATGGGCTAAGTCTATGTGGAAAAGCAGCCAGTTGCTTGGAAAGATTGTGGTGTGGGGAACTGGTGTGAGAAAACCAGGAAATGCATGGGTAGGTGAACTGGCCGCCGTGATATAACTGAGAAATTGTTAAAAACGGCGTTAAACCCCAATCAATCAATCCATTATGATAAGTAAATAACAAATTCCAGTAGTTCTTTGTAAATAGTGATATCGGATAACTAGTATGTATATTTGGCAACACTATTTTCTCATAACTTGAAGATATATGAATTTTGAATGTCACACATCTGGTTTATTAGGTTTGCATATACATGTTCAAACAAGGGCATCGCAATTTTGTTCTGTGTACACATGTATTGTACTCAGTAATTCCTTTACACTTGACCTAGACTAGTAAAACGCGATCCTATTTTTAATTTTGACATTGTGTATGAAGCACGGAGGAAATCCCACAAGAAACTGATAGAGCATTGAGTACCTACAACATAGGGTTTGAGTTACATTATATTGTCTACAGATAGGAGTTATGATGGTTAACAAGTATTCCAAGTCTCACAGCAAAATCATAAAGGCTTAAGTCAATAATTGGATTTAACCAGATTCAATGCATTTTCTAAGTCGAAAAAGGGCCATAATTCTTAGAAAAAACTTGACAAGAGTTATGTACATCTGTCTGTTGATGTAGGTAATGATGGGCAATACGTATTATAAGTGTAAACACAATATCTCTGATGGTTTTGAAGAAGTACAACCAATGTAAGACACAAACACCGTTCCGACGCCGAGGCGAGGAGGATAGCTTGCCTTCCTTTGAAATTTCAGGCTAAACATCGCTAGGGTGCTGACGGCCCTGGGACACGTACGTATCTCCTCGCGATGTGATAATACGATCACATGTTTATATATGTGTTTTTTAGTAAATAAGTCGGTTGTAATAAACATATACTTCTTTTAGTTGAATTGATTTAAGCATTCCAAAATTCAAACACCTAAACATTAGACGTCTTACTTCAAATTGGAAACCTCTGTTAAACAACCCTATATCAGACAATACAGTTACGTTCACTCTTTCCCGACGTAAACTGTGCACGCAAGGCGGGTCGGCCCGCCCTTTCTAACTGGTTACATTCGGTAGCATATATCGGTAACATGTTATTCTATGCTTTCTACCAGCTGCATCTCAGACACATATTCGTAATTCACATAACAAACAGCTTTTAAAATTGCAAATCAGATTTAGAATACAACGTTAGAGTTTTCTGGAGAGAAGATTGTCAACACGGCGGACATAAAATGATCCGCAAAGGTAATCAAGCAAGAGTTCAGAAGACATTTTTTGCCCAGAACAAAAAAGGATAAAACGTTTATATTGTCACTAAAGCAGTTTTAAAAGGAGACAAATATTTTCTTATGAATGTTAACGTCAGGTTTAAACGTTAAAACTTCAGATGTCATTTTTTTAAAAAAACAATACATGATCCTTCAAATGGCTACTTCATTTCTGTAACAACACTACAATTATGATGGGGTTTCATGCTAGGTCGGCGCATACTATGTAATGTTTTATATATATATCTACTTGTTTCAGAAAATTCATTGAAAGCTCATAATAAATAAAGCTTTTTTCATAGAATTATCACCACTCTTGGTTGTCACTTATGAGTGCTCACGAGCAAGACACATGCCATAGACTTGCACTGGTTTGTTTACCCAGGTATCATAAATAGGTGAACTGTCTGCATGATATCAATGAAATACTGTTGACCCTGCAACACACAATGATCATCTTTTCTTTCTTGTGAGTATTTTGAAGAGGAAAAGTGTAATGGTATGCAACAGTCTAGTCTTTGGTAACATCATTCTTTGATATTTTACATATTTATTAATGCATAACAACAATGTTTCACAAAGTAATGGTATAAATGAGCACCGTATATGATATAGTGCGATACCAAACACACCTGTCGCCAACAAGTTTGGCAAGCCAGTTTGGAGAGTCAAAAGAGGATTCTTATTGTGGATTTAGTTAAAATACTAGAGGTAAGAGCTCTAGATAAGGTAAGTTTTTCAAATTCCAAAATCCTTATTTGAACCTCAAACCCTTTGTTGTGGATACTCAAACGAATCCCCTAAGTGATACGATTATTTTGAGTACCCACAATATAGGGCTTGGTTGAGAAATGTGGATTGGTAAGACTAGTGTACTCCTCCTTACGTAATTTTCTGGTTCCGACTCAGGTAAAAGTAAAGTTTCTGAAGTGAATGCTTTATAACATGGTGTAAAACTGACGGACTCTATAACTATAATTGATCCAACGAATATAACTGATTCTGTGTGTCTACACATGGGTGGAACTTGCTATTAAATCTGATTAATTCGAACAAGTGGATGAATCGACGTCTTCAATGCATTAATAAACGCTCACTACGATGATATTATTCAGCATCTATACTAGGACAAATAGAGTAAACATAAGTGGTGAACTTATTTTCTAGCAAGCATATAGTAAAGAAGAACATAAGGGTAAAATGAGGTAAGATTTGCCAAAAGGAAGTATTGTACTACAATACCTGATGTCGTGTGCATTTCTGTGGTTGTTACTATTTCTGAAAGGATAAAGTGAGTTTTACTTTATGGCGTATCGGCCAAAATGTTTTTGCATCAGGTTGATGAATCGACGTCTTCAATGCAGTAATAAACACTCACTACCATGATATTATTTAGCTTCTATACTTAGACAAATAGAGTAAACATAAGTGGTGAACTTATTTTCTAGCAAGCATATAGTAAAGAAGAACATAAGGGAAAAATGAGGTAAGATTTGCCAAAAGGATTTATTGTACTACAATACCTGATGTCGTGTGCATTTCTGTGGTTGTTACTATTTCTGAAAGGACAAAGTGAGTTTTACTACATGGCGTATCGGCCAAAGTGTTCTTGCATCACTTCACTATTTTGAAAAGTTTAAACAAACATGTCATGCCTTGGTTTAACAAATCCCCATAGTTCATTGTAAACAGTGACATATGATAACTAACACGATTGTCTTCTAACATGAAGATATGTGAATTTGGACTTTGACATATTTTGTATAAGATGTTTGAATAATGCGTATACATCTATAAACAACCATCGTAGCTATTCCGAACGTTAACCCGTCCGAGCTCTCTCGATACGGAACATGTGTATGAAGTTTAAATTATACCATCCATAAAATAAATTACTAAAGCGATGACGTCGACTAGTACAGACGTATCTTATTCGTTGCTAACTTGACTTTTGATTATGTTCGGTAAATCAAAATGCTGTTCTCTTGACGCTGAACCTGTGTTTGAAGTATGAAGGAATTATGTGCACATACACAATTGTGACCATGATCTTGGACTAGATCAGTGAAACACGTTCAAGTACAAGGAGCGATGTTTGTAATCATATGTGTCCATTTTAATAACAATTGGATTAGAAAGTTAATCGCTACAGTGATGACGACGTCTTTTGGACTTGTATATAGCCTCGGTGACCTAGGTCAATGAAACGTTTTGGACTTGTATATAGCCTCGGTGACCTAGGTCAATGAAACGCCAACTTATACATAGGCTATGATTCGTAACATATTTCTATAGGTCCATATCAATCGCAGAAAATGGCGATCATGTGAATGTTGTCTCACTTAATGTGACGTCATACGTGAAATGCAATGACATATTTTGTAACGTGTCGTTTCGAATTTGATTAAAAATGGCAGTGGCGGATCCAATATCTGCTTACTGGGTTGGCACAAGAATTGTGAAGGGTTCTCCTACAACCCATTTGAAAATTATGTTTCACTGATTGAAATGATAAAGTTTAAACGGTTTGTTTATTTCAACCATTCGTTCAACAGTAATGTCAAGAGATAAGTTGACGCTTTTCGGGTTGTTTCGCAGGTGACAATGTCTTAACTGAGACTGTGTACACTGTGGACGCTATATAGAATGTTCCTCGGGCGATCCGGCCTCTGTTGATCTGTGACGAAGTATCAACTCTATGGTCTCGTCTCAAACTGCCTTTGGTATGTGGTTTCAACTGTATGTAACGGTGCTGAGCCCATCTTTTCAGCGTATGGGCTCTGGAACGGTGTTGATCATATATGTACAGCGTCTGTTTGGAACCGTCTCTTCCGAACCAAATCTAACTCTGAGCACCCTTTGCTTAACCGATGCGGAATCGCGGGTGAAGATTCGAACTGCTCAACCGATGTTGGATGTTTCAGCTGATACTCCTCTGGTAGAGTGGTCTGTATATGTGTAATAGACGTTTAAACCATTGGTGGAGAATTCGCAGTATTTCGTGTAAAACGATAGCGTAACGGTTCCTCTCCTCTACCCTTTGGACAAATGCATCCACCAGTCCTTAGCATCGTGATTTCCTTTGTGTGACTGCTAATCGAAAATGTGAATGTATTGTATGTGACCTTTTATTTTATAGAATTTGAATCAATGCTTCCACTTTATGATATTTAATCCGAGCTGTCCCAATGGGACATAAGCTTTGACAGCATGAATACCACCATTCAAACGTTTTGCTGTTCTATAATAGTGTGCACGGTAATATGTCGTTGCCAAACTTGGTATAAACAAGTAATTGATGCATTTCAGCAGAGTTAATTTATAAAGCGTATATGTAACTTCGCTTATCTTAATATGATCACCGTGTAATTCGGTATCATTTTGTAGAAGTAGGCACCTAATGTAAGAATACTTCAGACTATTTTAAATGGAATATTGAAAAGTATGTTACAGTTGAGAATATCTTGATAAGCACCCTGTTTTAAACAGTGAGTTGCTTTTCAAAATTAAACATAACTGTTAAGATCACAAATGACAGATGAATTGAAACATGGCGCCATGGCTTCATGCGATAAAGAGGAACATATAGGATCAGACCCGTCATGATTATATTCACACTTCAAGGTTAATATTTTGACACATGTTCATCAAGATTGAGCAAAATATGTGGCATGTAGAGAATCAATATGTTTATCCTAATTTTTACCTAATGACATGATTTATGTTGACCTTTGACACAGATATTATCAAAACAAGTATTCCGTAAATAGTTCCACAATGCCGAAGGAAAATTGATGCATACATACTGTCTACATATCTTAAATGTAACGCTATTGGTTTTTTCATTGGATAGTAGTTTACTCCGCTTTTAAAACAACGTAAGGTTCAAGTACTAAACTATATGTATACTTACATATGTCAGTCATACAACTACCGCTTGATAAATATCTTAAAATGACCAATATATCTTAATCTTAGTTAAAATACTGTCTAGTTTCCTGGTATGTATTTAACTCGACAAACAATTGAGATGAAGTGTTAGACTTGCTTGAATCAGTTGTATCAATAGAGTTAGTAGTCGATGAATGTGTGGTTGTGGTTAGAGTTGTGGTTGTGATCTCTGAAATGACCAAACAATACAATCAGGGAATACTCAGGAATCAAGATAATGCATCTAAAGTATAGACATGTACTAACAAAGTAAATTAAGTAATAGCAATAATTTATTTTCAATGGATAAATAAACCGAACGTTTTGATTATTAAATTCGTCTAAATTTAGTCACTACATGATCCCAACATAAAATACACACTCTTTGAAACAACTACTAAAGTTTCTGAATAATTAAGAGAAAATGATGTGTTTAATGAATTCTTAGACGATATTAATATTGTTCACACACATCAAAATACATCAAAGTAAACCCCAATTGATTCTGAAATTCACGTCAATAAAATGTTAAAGATGTTTGCCGACATTGTAATAAGACTGATCAATAGGTACTTATTCCAGTGTACATTTCGACGAGTGTCTTCGACATTTTTCTTTTATAGCAATTTGCTCTGAGGAGCCCCCTCTAAGCAATAATTATATTTAAAAAAGTGTTTATACCTAATGCAACACTTAAAAAAGCAGATTGATTCATGTACAAACTAAATATATCTACTATGTGTAATACTTGATGGAATATAATAAATACCAGTACACTGATTCCGGTCCGTTTAATTAAATCAATTCATATAAGCTGAATGGATATATGAGCCTATAACACAACTTTAGATACACGACAAGATAACAAACTGCGTTCAAGTTTACATCTAGCACAAGGTGAATTTGTTTACATAGTATTGCTAGCATTAATTATACATCATAGTAATAGTTTTCCTGGCCAACGGCGGATATGCAAGGAATAGCAATGACAATAATTAGTTGATAGATGATATAACTATTTCAAATAGTTTTCTGGTATTACATATAAGTTATTATACCCAGAAAGATTTGCCACGTTAATTAGCCAATCCGCTATATAATAATAAATAAACGAGAAGCATACCTTTGCAAATGTTTTTAATGAACTAGAATGGCCTTGACTACTTTCGATACTGACGATAATTTAACGAGAATGCTATTTTACCGGTATTTATGAAACATAATATTAGTTGCAAAAGATAATCGACTACATTATATCGATGTCTAATACTTTTAAATGGTTGATCTATCTGCACACATACAACATCAAGCATATCCAAATGCAATAAGTATGCACTGTATTTACACAAAAAAACACTGACTCTTACAAAATGCAGTTATGTTGCTCGGTTTACACATACAAAGCACGGACCCTACCACCATGTAGTAATGTTGGCACTGTAAACACATACGAATGATTGACACTACCCGAAAGCACAAAAAGTAATTACTCCACCCTAAATAGAATGACGTTACGTGCGTGCATGAATACGCGCCGAATTACATTGTGTACACATGACATACGGAAGCTAAAGAGCTCCGTATTAAGAGCTCCATATTTCTAGATTTTTAATACTTTCACGGCAATATTAACTAGAACATATTCTTAGTAGAAGTGTAAATATTACGATTTGATAAATATTACAGATCGGCCGTCGCTTGATCAACATGTATTTTGAAAATGCAAATTCAAATAACACTCAGTTTAAACAGCAGTAGACTATATTCAATGATGCTTAATCGTCGGTTTGTGTGGTGGAAATATTCATTTTTGGAAAAGGATAACGTCACTGTTGTGAGAAGACATATGTCAAAGATACGATACAAACCGTTTATTTTTAAGAATGTTCATTAACTATTTGCTGTACGTTAATGATAAAGTTATATAACAATGAGAAGCATTTTCTGGATATCTAGATGTAATGCATAAACATATTCTGTCGGAACTGCTCTATGAGGAATCCATTGGTAGACCAGGCTGTTCTCGTGGTAGAAAAAAGACTGACGATAGAACTTCAACATTTGTCGTTTATCGTGGATGCATTTTAGTGTAAAAATACTTGTGGACACTTATATATGCTTCTCATTATAGGACATTACTCGATTTAAACTGTATTTAAACAATGTTATCTAGGAACTAAGAAAACATAGGTCTATGAATGCTACATTTTCAACGAAGGAAGACAGTTCGTAAAGTAAGATTGAACATGCAGATTCCATGTGAATTATATAACGATATTCTTTTCGATAATTTGTATTTTCATTGTTAAAATATGTTGAAATATCAATAACACTATAACACCATCATTTCTGCTTTTGTTTGTGTTTGTTTATTGAATGCCTGTGCTGGCTATACAGATGGGATTACGTCTTTTCTAAAAATAAGTATACATGTAAACATAAAAGTTTATCATACCAGTAGACATGTAAACAAAAAGTTTATCACACCAGTGTTATATATTCCATAATCTGCTCATTGCAAGACAAATATATATATATGTACGTGTTTAAAAAAACTTATTGAAAGCTCATAATAAATAGTTCCTTTTCCGTAAAACTATCACTTGGGCAAGACACATGTCCTAGACTTGATATGGTTTGTTTACCCAGGTATCATGAATAGGTGAACTGTCGCTGTGATATAACTGAAAAACTGTTGACAACGGCGTAATGCCCACATAAAGCAAACAACATTCGCCACTTTTGAACACATTACTCTTTTCTGTTTATTCGATGAAGAAAAATTCCGATAATACATTGCAACACACTATGATCATAGTTTAGAGTGTCAAAAGTTAAAATATTAGAGATAAGAGCTATAGATAATGTGAGTTTTTTCAAATTCAAAACCTTTATTTGAACCTCAAACCCTATGTTATGTACACTCAAAATAATTACATAAGTTACACGATCATTTTAAGTACCTACAACATAGGGTTTGTTGAGTAATAAAAGAAATATTGATTGGTCATACCAGTTTACTACCCATTATCTAGTCCTCTGGTCCAACTCAGGTAAAAGTTAACTTTCTGAAGTGAATGCTATATAACATGGTGTAGAACTGACGGATTCTATAACTATAATGGGTTTTAACGAATATCATTGATCTTGTGTTTAGACATGGGTGGAGTTGCTATTCAATCTGATAGATGAATCGATGTTTTCAATGTATGTATAAACGCTCACCACAATGATATTATTCAGCTTCTATACTAGGTAAATAGAGTTAACATAAAGGGTGAACACATTTAGTGTAGTCCTGTTTCTTTCTGTCATTTTGAACAAATCGCCGATGGTTCTCAAAAATAATAAAATAGATTCAAATTGCAGTTGGATTTGGCGTCTAAGTATAGCTAATGCCATATATATTTGGACAATGGCACTGATTTAGTTGCAATCAATACAGAATAAATCAATGTACCTTATAAGGGCATATACATCACATAAACGATGGTGTTCGTCCCTGACTAAACAGTGCAATTACGTTCTAGCAAGCACAAGGTAAAGAAGAACATAACGGGAAAATGAGATTAGATTTGCCAAAGGGATATATTGCCAAAGGGATATATTGTCCTACAATACCTGTTGACGTGTACGTTTCTGTGGTTGTAATTATTTCTGAAAGGAAAACATGAGTTTTACTACATGGCATATCGGCCTAAATGTTTTTTGCATCACTTCACTATTTTGAAAAGTTTAAATAAACATGGCATGCGTTGTTAACAAATCTCCATATAATTGTAACAAGAGCTGTCACAGGACAGTATGCTCGACTTTTTCGTGCTTGCCAATAAAACAAAACTATTTTGGGTGGTACAGAAAACATAAACAATTACTTTATCATACTATTTATAAGCAAAGTACTTTATAAGTCGTTAAAGGGTTCTAATTCTTACAAAAACCTTCACTGAATTATGCACTCTTGGCTGTTGGTGGAGGTATTGATGGTAAAAGATATTGTAATTGTTTAAGATATATCTCTAATTGTTTTGATAACAAATTGATTTGGTAAGAATAACTCTAAAATTCTAAATCGAAAGAGGGCCATAATTCTTTATAAAAAACTTGACAGAGTTATGTACTCTTGTCTGTAGATGGAGGTAATGATGGTAAATAAGTATTGTAAGTGTGTAAGCTATATCTCTAATGGTTTTGAAAAGAATTGGGGTGGTACGAACATCTTAAACCAAAGTTCTAAGTCGAAAAAGGACCATAATTCTTTAAAAAGACTTGACAAAATTATGTACTCTTGTCTGTTAATGGAGGTAATGAAAGTGAAAAAGTGTTTTGTTAGTTTCGAAGCAATATCTGTTATGGTTTTGACAAAAAGTGAATTGGTACAAAAAACTTAACCAAAATTCTAAGTGAAAAAAGGGCCATAATTCTTACAAAAACATTGACAGAGTAATAACCTCTTGTCTGCTGATGGATGTGATGATAGTGAATATGTGTTGTAAGTTTAAAAGCAATATCTGTAATGGTTTTGAAAAAAGTGAATTGGTACAAAAAACTTAACAAAAAGTCTATGTCAAAAAGGGCCATAATTCTAACAATAACCTTGACAGAGTTATGTTCTTTTGTCTGTTGATGGAGGTTATGATGGTGAGTAAGTGTTGTAAGTTTCAAAGCAATATCTGTAATAGTTGGGTGGTACGAAAAACTTGACCAACATTTAAAAGGACAAGAAACAGTTGAAGACGGTAAGGCCGGATTGTCAGCAATTTTACCTTGAAAATCGACAAACCAAGTTCAAGGTCAAAGTAACCATAGAAATTAAATATAACTTGTTACTGGTTACCTTCAGGCAAAGTTTCAAGTTTGTAACCCTTTCCTGAGATTTTGCCTCAACCTGAAAAATGTTGACGGACGTACTGATGAAGTGTATTTGTGAGGTTATTTCCTTTGATGTTTCTTTTTGTGGGGTTAACCCCACAAGTATGTAATTCATTCCGTAATAATTTCCCTTTTACGGAATGAATAAAATTAATATGAAAATGAGATAAAAAATAAAAAAAAACTATTTATTTAAGTGTCTTTATAAGGGTGATGGATGGGTGGGTTTTAGGAGAACACCAAACCGCACTTATCAAAGTGTCTTATAAAGGCGGTGGGTGGGCTTTAGGAGAACAACAGTACCCAACAAGTGTCCTTCGTGGGCTCAGACGGACTGAAGGACGGACGGACGGACATCGCCAATCTATAGACCGGAATTGCTAGAGCAATCGGGCCAAAAAACTGCTATAAGTCTTACAAAAACATAGGCAGAGTTATGTACTCTTGTCTGTTGATAGATGTAATGATGGTGAATAATTGTTGTAAGTTTCAAAGCAATATCTCTAATGGTTTTGAAATCAAGTGAATTGGTACAATAAGCTTAACCAAAAGTCTATGTCAAAAAGGGCCATAATTATATCAAAAACCTGGACAGAGTTATGTACTTTTGTTTGTTGATGGAGGTTATGATGGTGAATAAGTCTTGTAAGTTTCAAAGCAATATCTGTATCGGTTTTGACAAAAAATGGAATTGGTACAAACAACTTAACCAAAATTCTAAGTCGAAAAAGGGCCACAATTCTTACAAAAACATTGACAGAGTTATGTTCTCTTGTCTGTTGATGCAGGTAATGATGATGAATACGTTTTGTAAGTTTCAAAGCAATATCTGTAATGGTTATGACAAAAAAGTTAATTGGTAGACAAACCTTAACCAAGGTGTGACACCAACGCCGGCGCCGACGCCGACGCAGGGGCGAGTAGTAAAGCTAGCCTTTTCTTCGAAAAGTCGAGCTAAAAAGTGACATCTGATAACTAACACGATTGGCTTCTAACTTGAAGATATGTGAATTTGGACTTTGACATATCTTCTATAAGATATTTAAGATGTTTGAGTAATTCGTATACATCTATAAACAACCATTGTAGACACTCGAGGACGTTAACCCGTCAAAGCTCTCCCGACACGGAACCTGTGTATGAAATTTAAATTGCGATGACGTCGTTTAGTACAGACGTATTCTAGTCATTGCTAACTTGACTTTTGATTAAGGTCGGTTTAATTAAAATAGTGTTCAAGTTCTCTTGACACTGAAACTGTGTTTCAGGAATGAAGGAATTATGTGCACATATACAAATGTGAGCATGACCTTGACCTTGGACCTAGATTAGTAAAACACGATCAAGTACAAGAAGAGATGCTTGTTAACATATATGTACGGTTTTATAACAATCGGATAAGAAATTAAACCGCTATAGAGACAATGCCATTTGGACTTTCAGATAGCTTCTGTGACCAAGGTCAATGAAACGCCAATCTATACAGAAGGCGATGATTCTTAACATGTGTCTTACGTTCCATAGCAATCGCAGAGAATTGTGTGCATGTAAATGGTGTCTCACTTAATGTGACGTCATACGTGGACTGCTGTGACATATTTGTCCAACGCGTCATTTTGAGTTTGATTAAAAATGGCAGTGGCGGACCCAGGATCCACTTACTGAGTGGGTACAAGAATGGTAGAGGGTTATACTCCAACCCATTTGGAAATTCTGTTTCTCTGATTGAATTGAAATAGTTTGAACGATTTATTCATTTAAACAATTCTTTCAACAGTAATTTGCAACATCTTATAATATATAAATATATTTATTTGACATTAAATATGACATACTCATAGCCAATATCATTATTATTTTACATTATACAAGGTTGTGAACAAGAACAGAATGTCTTTTCCCGAAGGGTGGTAGGAATGTAAATAATTTCTTTATTCAAAACTTAAGAACACACGTTGAACAATTGAATATGCCGTTTATAATACCCCAGTCACATGCGATGGGTTTGTGGTAGGGTTCTAGGCATTTTCGGTGAGTTTCGGGACGAGTTTCCTTGCGGCTGCCGGGTTATTTTGGGAATCGGGCGGGCATCGAGTTACTTTTAACTCCGATCTAAAACATGGTGCGGCGTTCAGCATCGCAAACTGACCACAAATAAATCGGTCGATGCCTGGCAAATGTACGAGCCAGGTCAAATTTTGAACAAACCAGACAATCCATATATCGGCAAGGCACCGCACAGAAGCAGCTCAGACGCCGAAAGGTAATCAGCCAGCCCTCGACCGGGGCCAGGCCGGCGTCTGGCCGACCACCAACATTGGCTAGCAGGATATAAAAGCCGGCTCATCGCATCATCCATCAGATTATCCACTCGCACTCTACACAGAATGTAACAAGTTTACACACAGTTTATCACACAAGTTTCAGAGTAACAGTGCTGCAAGATGCCCAAGGCAAAGAAGGAAGGACAGAAGCAGAAGGGAAAGGAGAGGGCAGTATCCATAAAACTGGGGGAGTGGTAGTGAAGTGAGCGAGACAATACTTCTCTTCTTCAGCCACCAATGCACCAATAATCAGGTGTTAGCGGTAGCGTGCAAACGCAAACCTTTCTCTCAAACGGGCGACCTGCATGCAGTGTACAGGTACATGCAAGCGCTTTGGAGGTATCAACTGCAATCTCTTATTTGTCTTCCTGTTTCTCGTTTCTTAGAGTGCTGTTAGAGAAGGTCGAAATTAACGAAGAAGGTTACGTATACATCAAATTAACACACGTCCGACGGATCGCTGCGGTTGGTCGCTAGGCACTCGACAGGTAAACTAAAGAAGCCCTTGAGGCCGCCCTATGGCCTGTAAGAGTTAGCTGGTACCATGCTGGATACCACAGGGTATTGCAGGGACATATACAGGACATCGGACGAGGTCTTTTCAGACACCGGCCGATAAACGGGCCAAGAATTCGACCCCATTTTCAGGAAGTACGGCCGATCGCCTGGCAGCGTGCGGGTCATTTTTAATTGAGACTGTGATTGCTCTATTGCGCGATCTTTCGCCGACCTTTTCACGCCGGCAGGTGACTAAAAATTCCACATGCCGCCCGGCCTCGGCTTTAATTATGACTTAGGTATTCGAAAGAGAAACTTATACTGCCGCACGATATTAATTATTGATACAGGGTAGGCTTCATTTTTAATAAATTAATATGCTTTTGAAAACAATATAAATATGCACCAGAAGACATCAATGTTGATATCCATATCTCTATATGCAAACACAAGGCACATTCGTGTAAGCATTTTCTTCTCAATTGATAGTTGAAATTCTTCTTTCGAAGTCGCAACTTGTCCGCGAAACTGTGCTCGCTATCCGATGAATTATGTGGACATTCGGATTCATCTTCGGATCACACTCCGTCATCAAGTAGCCAAGGTGGACTATTCGGAGAGTTAAGGGTGATACACCATCCCAATTATTCGTCAACACTAGATTTACACCTGGAGTATATCGTCCAATGGCAGGTCTTTCATTCAAAAGTCTAGCTTCTTGTCTTTAAGTGCTTCATATTCTGGCGGGAACAGTAAGTAAGAATATCGTAGCAGCTCGCTACTGAAGTGGGGTAAATCGTTGGAGGAATTATTGAAGCAGATGATCCAATAATGGGATAGTTTAAACATGCTTATAATATTGCTCCGTAGCATCAGCAGGGGTGATGTAACGGCTTGTCTGTCGGAAACATAAACGGGGTATAGAAGGTACTCTGCTGACGGATTCACCAATAGCCGCAGCTCCCTGAAACGCCTTCTGTTTCAGTACTGGTGGCATGACAAGGAATGGAAACGGACTCAAGATTAGTCTGCTTATTAGTTTTTTTAAAGTATTGATTAAATAATTAAATAAATAAATTGCATCGACATGTGATAGGTTTTTCTAATTTGATTTCTTTAGATAATTTTAAAAAAGTAAAAAAACCGTTGAGCTACGGAGAGGCGAAATGGGATTGTCGGATTTATAACCAAAGGTGTTAACCATTCGGCCACGATTGCTATATAAGGAAACAAATAAACTATACATGAGTATTGCATTGATTATAGTCTGCAAATAGAGTGCTTTGATTTAAAACTGAAATACTTTAGATATTATCCATAAAACGAAGGAGTTATAGGGATGCAGCCGGGGACGGAACACCAGGAACACTTTTCTATAATTCGTTGGAATATACACTATGTAGTTTCAGGCGGTAACAAATTTAAATCGGTAACCATGTTTGTTTTGTTGTTTGAGTAAAATCCGACTGATATCATATGTTTGGACAAGAGGGGGAGGGGGCTTTGGTCCTATGTGCCCCGGTAAATCAGCCACTGAATGGCGACGTATGACGACGATGCCGCCTAACTCTCTGTCATTGCATATTGTTGTTAGCGCGAAATTACTCCTGAACACATAACACATTGCTGTTTATTCGATGAAAGATATTCCGATAATACGATGCAACACACAATGATTATTTATTTTTTCTGTGTTGTGAGTATTATGTAGAGGAAGGTGTCATGCAACAGTCTAGTCTTCGATATGTAACATATTTGTTTATGCGTAACATCAATGTTTCACAAAGGAATGGTATAAATGAGCGCCATTACTATAATAGCGCGATACCAATACACACCTGCCACCAAAAGGTTTGGCGAGCCAGAGGACTCTTATTGTGGAATTAGTTAAACTATTAGAGAGAGCTCTAGATAAGGTGAGTACTTCAAATTCCAAAACCCTTGTTTGAATCTCAAACCCTATATGGTGGATATTCAAAAGATCACCTAAGTAACACGATTCCTTTGAGTACCCACAACATAGGGTTTGGTTGTGTAATAAAAGAAATATGGATTGGGAAGACCCATCTAGTACTCTAGTACTCTGGACTCAGGTAAAAGTAAAGTTTCAGAAGTGAATGCTATAAAACATGGTGTACAGATACTTTTGTAGGAGATTTTTTTTTTCACTTAAGCCATAAGACAAAACAGTCCCTAATTGTAGCAGCCATGTTTTTTTGACCTATACACATGGTAGGAAGGAAACTCGAAGGAACATTTCCACAAGCTTTTTTAAAAATCAGCCATACACTTTAGGCGAAGAAGATTTTTCCAAGTTTTCACTAAAGCCATATAAGGTTATACAGCCCCGCCCCCTGGTGGCCATGTTTTTTTAACCAATCAAGATGAGTTGACGGAATATGATGGAGGGTCACCAAAGGTATATTTCTACAAAATCATTTGAAAATCGGCCAGACACTTTGAAAGGAGAAGAATTTTAAAGTTTTCACTTCAGCCATATCATGCAAAACAGCCCAGCCCCTTGACGGCCATTTTTGTTTACCAATCAACATGGCTTGAAGGAATCTGATAGAGGATCACCAAGGCTAATTCAACAAATTTAATCGGCCAACCAGTTTCCTAGAAGAAGAATTTCAAAGTTATTTTTGTTTGGTTGCCATGGAAATCATAATACTGCATGGATTCAAAAAAATTGAAGGAATTCTGTCGAGGTCATTGAGTGGATGCTTTCTGTAAAGTTTCACTCCCATTGACCTACTGGTTACTGTGGAGAAGATGTTGACGGACACATGATGGACGCACATGCTCTATTTTCACCATTCAATATTCTTACAAATCCCCATAGTTCATTGTAACAAATGACATCTTATAACAATATGTTTTTAGGTAAAACGATTTTCTTCTTACATGAAGATTGTGAATTTGGATTGTGAAACATTTTGTATATGATATTGGTGTACACATGTTATTAAACAAACCCATCGTACACAAACGCAAACAAGCTCTCTCGACACGGAACCTATGTGTGAAGTATGAATAAAATCCATCTGGAATAAATGGCTAAAGCCAGTACAGACGTATTCTAGTCATTGTTACATTGACTTTTGATTTAGGTCGGTAAATCGAAATGCAGACCAAGCTCTCTTAACATTGTGTTTGAAGTATTAAGGAATTCTGTGCACATATAAAATTGTGAGAACGATGACGTAGTTTCGAACAGACGTGTATAGTCACTGTGATCATGACCTTTGCTCTATGTCGGTGAAACGCGATGCAGTACAATAAGCCACATATGTGTACATTTTCATAAAAGTCGGATAAAATGAATTCGCTATAGTGAACACGTCTTAGGGACATTATTATAGCTTTTGTGGCCTTCATCTTTGACCTAGGTCAATGAAACGCTTATTTATACAAAAGGCGATGATTCGTAACATATATCAAGTTTCATATCAATCGTAGAAGAAAAGAAACAGTTTGGGACACGTGCGTACCTCTTCCCGACGTGATACTACGACCACACGTATGTACATATGAGTGTTTTAGTAAAGTAGTTGACTGTAATAAAGATATACGCACTTGAAGATAAATTCACTTAAGCATTTCTATAATTTAGTAACCCGACAAAACACAATCAAGTTACGGGGTTTGTCCAAACTAGCGTATCATCTTTAAATATCTTCGTTTTGTAATAAAATAACACAATTTAACTTTCCCATATTTTTGAACATTTTATATGGAAATAGTTATTCAATTTTGTCTTAAATTAGTAATGACTAACTCATTATTATTGGGAATTTTTCAAATGTCGGTGGGGCCTTTTCCAGCTCATACCAAAATTAATTTCTTTTTTCATAAATAACCTTGCGTTTAATCTATTATTTTTCATTCAAACAAATATAAACCAAAATAAAATTAAAATGACATTAACGGCAGAAAATGGCGAGCATGTTAATGCCGTTTCTTTTAATGTGACGTCATGTGACGTTAAAGGCAATGCCAAAGGCATACCGGAGATGCACAGCAAACGCTGTGCATGGTAAGAAGACCTTCTGAAAGTAATTGCCTTAATTCAGTTAAAGCATGTTAGATCACACCTTTTTAGTTTCATTAATTATTGATTATTGTGGTACGAAAAATTCGTATATGAGTGAAATGCACTTCTGATTGTATTGGAAACCTTTGTCCTAAACATATGTTACGTCCCAACACTAAACGACTTAAGTGTGTGTTTTCACTTATATGGAATTCATGGTGCATTTACAATGTGTATGCACAGAGATTATAGCACATTATTACAAATCGTGCGTTAGTGAAATTATAGCATTGCCGAGTGAATATTATTTTAAATAATTGAAACACCTTAATTGGTATCATGAAATCACACTTTCAATGAATTAACTTTCTTGCAATCTGTCTTCACCATAGCAATGTTTTATTTAAGAATGTATTCATTTTGATTTAAGATGAGTTGGTATCTAATCCAAACGCTGCGATTATAAAGTATAATCAGTGTAGTATATTTGTATTATGAAATACTTAGAATAATACCTCGAGTAAATTGATTACGTTAATGTAATGCCACAGATGTATATGCCTTTTTAAATATGTATTTGATATGTATCTAGTAAAACTATCATTTAGGCACACTATTGAAACATATGCAAAGCTTGCACCTTTTTACTTCGAATAAAATTACTTGGACAATACCCTCTTTAATCTAAAGCATATATACGGGGGTTTCGGATATGAATTCATTATTATGCATGTATTTATTTCAAATATTGATACTAAGCAGTCTAACACACTTTGGTTTCCTATCACAGATTTACACACTATGCAATATGAGTGTTTAAAACGTAAACTATTACCTGTGAAAGATACATTTACAGTTGTGACGTAAGGATCTATCACCGTGAAATTCACAGTACACACATAGTCACCAGTCAGTGATGTATTCGTCGTAGTGCCAATCCAGTTTATATCAAACAGATATGGTGTATCGTTATTTGAAATGACACTTTGGCTAGAACTAAATGTTGCTGTCTGAAAAAAAAGACAAGAAAACATTATGACCTAAAGTAAAAAGAATATTAAATAAAACATCTTTAAGCCAACCATTGTAAGGGTGACATTCATGAACATGTATACATACACACTGCAAAATTTAAATAGAAATTGCCTTAGTAAGCTATAAAAGATTCGCCTCCTAAATTAAATTGAATAGAGTTGTGCTCAATTAAGAAAATATGTGTCATTTTGATCAAGAGCACTTTATTCTGGAAACCTCTTTTAAAGAAGAGATAGGCAGATTGTATTGTGTCATTTTCTTAAAAGTATATCTTACCATACTCCTGAACAACAAAGGCTCTGATCATGCTTATAGAACAAAGTCTAGTGAAGATTGATTTTTTATTCGTCAAAAGGTTAAATGATTTGGATTCATATTTTTCATAGAGTGCAAGGTTTGAGATGCCTTTTTTAAGGAAACGTATATTTAGATCTAACCAGTTTCATGCCTCTTTCTGTCGGGACACTTTAATACTAACACTACACTCGTTTCGTGGCATCCTTTATATTGAACATTGGCATGGTGCATTGCACATGCATTGCATTATATTTCTGTTGTTATTTCGTTTATTGTTGTATCCGGTTCAACACATGTCTACAATTTGATAACTAGTAGCAGCAAAACAGGAGTATGTGCAACATGAAAAAGATCTATGTTGGTTACACATTTAGGATAATACAATTATTGTAGTATAAAGTCTTGCTTTTCGAAAATTATGTATACTTATTGAATATTAGCAAGATTCTACAAATGTATGGATTTAATGATACTACAGAGCTTGAGTTCAACAAGACTATACAAATGCGTTGTTCATAATCGATGTCAAGCTGCTACATCTTTAAAAGAAATGACCTATACTATTAGTGACATATTGGTATATCACATATGAAACGCAATGTATGCTGTTCATTTCCATAGAAACGTCATCCATTACAGAATAGTTTGGCATGTTGTATACGGCTTTGTTTGTCTCCGGTAAAACATCATTTTCACCAGCAATACATGGTTCATTTGTTTTAAAGTGTTGCAATACACACGAACTGACAAATGAGTGTGACGGAACAAATTCAAATCGAGTTAAGTCCATATATCATTTCATTATATCCCAATTAAAGCATGGATATACGGAACAAACGGATACTATACATTCAATGGACATACCGACGGATTTTGGCTTTTACATGTTACTATGCTTATGCTTGAATCACTTGGATAAACTTTAACGGCCAATAAAGTTAGCTGCAGTCCGTTTTCCCTCGAAACTTTATAGGTTACACTTTCGGGTTTAACTGTAAAAGAAAAGCATTGACATTAAAAACAAACATTTGTTCATTTGTTGAAAAAGTGAAATAACGTTAAACTAATACCATCGTATAACGTCGACAGCATTGGTTGACAACTTGACAATGTCACTTTTGTTAAAGGAATGGCCATTTATATCTCATATATGTATATATGGTATTCAATTGTTATTAACACCGAAGTATAGCAAGTAGTGACTTCCATGAGAACTTCGATAACACAAAAGGACCAAGAGGACCAGTTTCGCTCTACTGTCATTTGGCAAAATTAAATAACTTTTTCCATTTAATGCAAAACAGCCCCGCCCCTGGCAGGAATGTTTATTTAGGGTTTGAAGGAATCTGGTTACGGGGCACACAAGAATCATTTCTATAAAAATGATTTGAAATTATGCTTCATACTGTTGGAGAAGACCTGAAGGAATCTAATAGAAGGAAGATTTCTTTCAAATTATTTGAAAATCGGCTTATCATTTTTGGTGTAGAATGATTTTGCATGGACCCACACGTTGTGAAGGAATTTAAGAGAGGACATTGAGAGGATGCTTCCTATAAAGTGTCATCTCAATTGAACAAATGGTTATACAGGAGAAGTCGTGTAAACTGAAAGTGTACATACACACGAGCGAAAGACGTTCATTTACATATTTAACAACGCATTTATACCACTTATCGTTTTATCTGATGCTGACTATTTGAAGAGAAGGAAGAGTATAATTGACAAAAGGTGGATATTTAACTCTAATTTAGAGATAAACACGTTGTACAGAAAGGAGTACTTGTTCAGTTTGTCACTTTCTTTCTTTTGCAACCACGGTTCCACACAAGTTACTGCTATCGAAGTGTTAACATTTGGCCACATTCTTTGAAAGTTAAAATATAGACAAGAATCAATCTATCTACTCTCAGGACTTTTTCTCTGCATTATCAATCTAGTAGACGAACAACAATGTTTAAATGTTGCTAGTGTAAAGAAAACGTTCGGTATACATTGCATTTGATATGCAAATTTACATCCCCGTTTCGAAGTGATGGAGTTTAGGGTTACATATATAAGACAAATGGACCCCTTCAGGGTTGAGTATATTTTTCGCTGAAGGGATTTTCTGCGTCTTTAGCCCGGCACGTTACATTGGTGGCAGCGGTGGGATGAAGACAACTGCCATACCGGAGTTGCCTTACCCATGGGTTTCCCAGACCAAGACTCGGGACGAGTCTTCTTGGAGTGGGAAGTAGTGTAACGAAAACGTTCGGTATACGTTGCATTTGATATGCAAATTTACCTCACCGTTTCGAAGTGATGGAGTTTAGGGTTACATATATAAGACAAGTGGACCCCTTCAGGGTTGAGTATACTTTTCGCTGAAGGGATGTTCTGCGTCTTTAGCCCGGCACGTTACACTAGATAGATGGTGTGATAGGATCCTATTGAATGCAAACACTCGTCTTATGGAATGGGTGTACGCGTGTACGTCCGCGTGTGCGTGTGTATGAGTACATGTATGTTCATGTTCATATGTTAGTTAACAAATGTGTTCGTTTATGAATGTGTGTGTCTGATAAAGTAATCAAAGCGCTGAAAGGGGCATATGTAAGTTGAAAATATATGGCATAGTTAATATGGACAAACATTGTTGAAACAATAAATCATCGACCTTTAAACAAACCAAACCAAATATTTTTGAAACAACACAGATTGCCTGCCAATAACCAATACCTCATTTATCAAAGTTTGACCATTATCGTGTATAAATAAAATAAATCACGAGGGACAAAAGATTGACAAAAAACTGAGCGGCGACCCTTAGTTAAAATATTTCCAGTTCAGAAAACACTAAAGATCCACAATATATATTGGAATCATGCTCATAAATGAAAAACAATCGAAAACTTGATAGAGTTATGTCTCTTGTGCACTTCACATATGTAGCTTATTAGTTTCCTATACACGAAGTCCTATATTGATTCATTGAACATCTATTGAGACAATGACCGAATACATATATGAACAAAATAAGTTTATACCTAAAATAACAGATCAGTTTTGCGTTCGAAATATTGCATCGGTCTGCTCATCCCAATGTATAAGCATGACGACTTTGAAATGGATCTGCCAAACAAAAACAAAGTTTTGACACATTAATGCAAACCGTAACGGACAGACGGAGGGATTGATGAACAGACAGTAAGTCGCTCCGGACAAAGTACAAAGCTTGGGGAAGCACTCATTAACGAACAAGAGCATTCCACGGAACGCATGTGTTGCACGCGAAAGTCATATAGTAAGTGAGAACATGGAAAGAAAAAATATACACACTCCAAACACAGCATCCTTAAGTTTTGGTAATGGTGCACTGCACATCTGTTATAAGTTACCTACACACAAAGTTTTAAATGGATACAATGGAAATTAATTGAAAAAATGGTTGAACTGAATAAGGAAACATAGAGATTACTAAAATAAGCAGACCAGAGTTATTTACTTAGTATTTTGCCGTTCTCCTGATCACACGGTATAAGTGTGACCACTTCGAAATAAATCTGCCAAACAGAAACAATGTTTTCACCAATAAATGCAAACCATGCCTCCAAGTAAGTATTGATTACAGCAGACTGGTTCGATGCGTCAAATCACGTCTGTGTTTAGGAAAGGGATAACATGTTATGGTATTTGTAAAGTATTTGCAGTTTAATTGAATCTCCAAAAGGGCCCGTACAAAAAGACGTTTAGTTAGATACTGTCAAAGAACATTGTAAGCCAAGTATCTACTGTATATTGGTGTTAGCTTTCTTCTAAGGTAAGTCAACTTTTGCCTAATTAGTTATTAAGTATTAAAAAAGTGTGTGCTGTTTTCACTGAGGAAGTAGGTGTTGTATATGTAGAAGTTATATAGTTACATGATGATGTTAAGTTGGACCCATTTAGGTTGGTACAGTTTAAGTCCTTGATTGAATTATTACAGTTATTTCTGATATACTTCAAACCTTACCGATATATATTTTAAGAAAAATCATTATAACTCAGAAGGCTCTTTCTTCTGCCATTCACACAACTTCCAGTAAATCATCATGCCGTAATATATATATATTTTTAATTTCAGCACAAAATTTCTTTTAGTAAATCAAAATACCTTAAAAAACCCTTCCGGCGACGGAGTGTTCACCGTGGACATTGTGTGATAGTTAAACATTCTTTTTATTATAAACTTGTCGTGTGAATATTTTGACAACATAGGTACCAATACAATACACCTACAACGGTTTAAATCGATATGAAAATATAAGACATTATGACTCTAGATGAGACTGCAAAAAGCAGCAAACGTTCTTGTTTTATTTATTGTATCTATTGATTTATCCTCCTCATTGGTTATTG
Source organism: Serripes groenlandicus (assembly GCA_031761405.1). NCBI lineage: Eukaryota > Metazoa > Mollusca > Bivalvia > Cardiida > Cardiidae > Serripes > Serripes groenlandicus. The sequence goes on along the minus strand of JASEVX010000003.1, from coordinate 121,189,282 downwards.
GTTAGCAACACGATACACTACACTATACAAATACACACAATGAATGCAAAGGAAACACATACAGTTATAACAATAATCTAATGTTATAGCGGTATTACAAATGCGATGTTCAATAGTTCAAATACTTGTTGTTATTACAGAGTTTTACGTATACCGTTTAACTTGTTATTGTAACGCATACTTATGTAAGTACTGTGGTTCTTACACATGTTAATACACATCTGCGTTTGTTCTGTCTTGCGGCTTCTGACATATAACACACCATACTATATATAGACTTATCGAAACCATATATGATCACTATCCATTTATTACCATACTTAATATTAATGAAACAACTTTTAGAACAGTGTTTACATAGGTTGACATCGCATTAAGATAAAAACGAGAACAAGGAGTTGAATCAATGAATCTAAACATACACTATCCTTAAATACAATACGTAAATTTACTAACACAAACAACAGTTTATGTGACAAGGAAACCCATAAAACAACCGTTGACTTGTACAGTCTTTTCTTGATAAACATTTATTTAGATGAGTTTTATATTTAGAATGTTCACGACATTTGACCAAGACTTATCTTCAAGTAAATGTTATTTAGTCAAAATAATTTAAAATTACATGTGTAAACCAGTCAAATCATGTTCATGTGCAATGTCTGATCTCGAATCGCAAATCGTAATATAGAACTAAATGAGACCAAAGAAATTTATAAATAATCCCTGTTTATTAATATAGAAAAGCTAAGAGTAGGGGGGATTAACGTCACTGTATTTAACGTATGAGTTACCCTTACGATTAAGTAGGCTTAAACAACGTTAAGATACATTTTAATATATACCACATTAACATGTTACTGTTAGACATCTCTTTTATATAAATCTGAATACAACCCAGTATAAAAATATTAATTATTGCTTGCGTATGGCATGTTTTTCTTTGGATATATTTTAACAGTTATTTCGTCACTATCCTTAAATAATTGGCTTCTCGTAAATCATTAAGATTTTGCATTGAACCACGTTGAATAACTTACTAGAGGCAAATTTATTGTTTGTGATGAAATGGGTTGTATTGTATTCTAAAACTGAATGTATGAACCATATTTTTTTTACCAAACGGTATTCTGAACTGAAGTTTATTTTTAAATCTATCAGATATTTTATAGATTCAAGATGTCTTTATTCAGTAACGTAAACTTAACAAATGTTCTAGTTACATACATATGAATGACGTGCTATACAATACAAAGATCAAGTCATGACAACTATGTGCACAATTTTGTTTCGATAAATATATTCTATCAATATTTAAATGAGGTTGAACATATAATTATGGACATGTAAAACATATATGCCAATATTTATATAGACATATATATCTTACGTATACTTACACTTACATATGCATTGGGTTTCTGATCAAACAATCTGTCTGTAACATGTTTTATATTGCTATTGCTAATAACGATGTAGAAGGTATTTTATGGTTGAAATTAGTACACAAATCCATTAAACTAGTTTTGTATCCTTGTGTATGTTATCTGCCTTCACAAAATTCATCACGTCATTTTGATGTTAATACGTTTTATGACAAGCTTCTCACTGACGTTTATACTTTCCAGAATGAAGGTTTGATTTTCATTCGTGGAGATTTTAATAGTCGAACTAGAGATCTAGATGATTATATTATTGGTGTGGACGCTATTCCGACCCGCAATATAGTTGATTTTTCTAAAAATGCATATACGTGTAGTGAGATGTTTATAGACTTCCTTACTAATACCAACATGTGTATGCTGAATGGTTGAAATTACAATACGAATGATTTTACCTCTGTGTCCATTAAGGGGTCTTCGGTTGTAGATTACTGTGTTATACGACACGAAAACATTGATGTATTTTCAGATCTTTGTGTGAGTTTTACATCTGAAGTGATCAATAGTTGTTATAGTATTAGGCAAATGATCCTAAGCAGTGTGCCAGATCATTCACTTCTTTCTTGGAAAATAGATTGTGTAATCGAGACTGATTTATATACACCAAATAACACTAACAAGTCTTATGACGAGATTGATCGTTCTTGTTTCGATGGTTCATTTCTTAGCAAACCTGAAATAATTATTGCTGTTAATATTACCATTGACAAATTGGAACAAAGCTGCCGTTCGCAAAGTGATATGGACGCTGCTTATGGGGCATGGTGTGACATTGTTAAAACATATATGTATGAAGAGATACCATATAGAACCATTAATAGTGAAAACTCTAACAGGAAACATGACGTTGGAAATCCATGGTGGTCTGAAGAACTGTCAATATTATGGAATGAGATATCTAAATCCGAAAAGCGTTGGTTACATTGCAAAACTAGACATGAACAAATAAATCTCAAAAGTCGTTATGTACTTTATAGGAAACACATTGATAAAGAGGTCCAGAAAGCGAAGCGCTATCATGTGTATGTTCTCCAAAGGGAATTGCTAGATGATTGTAACGTTGACCAATCCAAATTTTGGAAAAGTATTGGTAAAGGCGGCATTGGTAATAGAAAAAGGAAAACAATTCCCGAGGAGGTTATTCTTGATGATGATTTTTCGACTTCCTGTATAGAAGAAGTTTTAATTAAATGGAAAAATGACTTAAGCTCTCTGTATAATAGTACCATTTCAGTCCAGCCTTCTTCATCCGATTCTTCTAATAATAATGTTAACTTGTTGCCTATTAATGACCCAATATATGTGCTTGAGATCAAGAAAGCAGTTGATGCTTCTAAACGTGGTAAAGCGTATGGAGAAGATGGAATACCCTCTGAAGCCCTTATAAATGATACTACTGTTATGTGTTTACATGCCTTGTTTAAAGTATGTTTTAGTAATGGCATTGTTCCCTCTTCATGGGGGAAATGTGTTATTAATCCAATTCTCAAGTCAGCTAGTCTTGATGCAAGAAACCCTCTTTCTTACAGAGGTATATCGTTGGCCTCATCTATATATAAGTTATATTGTTTTTATTCTTAATGACAGACTTTCTTCTTGGGTCGAGGCTAATGATATTGTTACTGATGAACAAATTGGTGTTAGACGGAATAGAAGCACAATTGACCATCTGTCCTCTTTGATTAATATCATCGAGGCCAGAAAGATATCGAAACGTGCAACATTTGGTGCGTTTATTGATTTTAAAAAGGCATATGATTTTATAAATCGTGATTTACCTTGGCATAAACTTTTAAACATTGGTATAAGAGGTAAAATCTTAACTACTATCAAATCTTTATATTCCTCTGTATCGTCATGTGTACGGGTTAATTCGTTTAATACAGACTGGTTTAATATTAAATCAGGATTGCGGCAAGGATGTATTTTATCTCCTGTACTATTTAATTTATCTATCAACGACTTTGCCTTATACTTTAAGTCATTGGATATTGGTATTACATGTGGTGATGAAAAACATTGTATTTTAATGTATGCAGACGATATTGTTTTACTAGCAGATAACGGAACGGATTTACAAACCTTGCTTAATGCTCTAAATGACTGGTGTTGCGCAAATGATATATCTATTAATTGTGATAAGAGCCAGATTGTTCACTTCCGTCCCGGATCTTTACAAAGGACTTCTATGGCTTTTAAAATTGGAAATGATAATATAAGTGTAGCTGACAGATAAACTTATTTAGGTCTTGTACTACATGAATATCTTGATTTTAATGTAACAGTTCAATGTGTCGTGCTCTGGGTCTGGTTATTGCAAAATGTAAAGCGATTGGTGGTCTGACATACAATGTTTATACTCGTCTGTATGATTCCATTGTTTAGCCAACCATGATTTACCGGGCCGCTATCTGGGGCCACAAGTCTTATGCATATATTAACGCAGTGCACAATAGAGCATTGCGTTTTTTCCTCGGGGTCTAAAGATACACCCCAAATGCAGTGGTTGCCGGAAAAATGGCATGGACAACTCCGAGTATAAGACAATGGAAATCTGTTTTTTTTCTCATTGGGCCCGCCTTGCGAACATGAGAGATAACAGAACAAAAACAAAACGAATTTCACAATGGTCTTATTCACTTTGCATAAATAAACGTAATAGTTGGTTTTGTAATACCATAGACATATTAAATAACTGTGATCTAGCACATTATTTTGATATCAATATTCCTTTTAATAAAAATATGCTTATTGTTAAAGCAGAGTCTGTCTTGCGATATATGTACTTATTAGACTGGTACCAGTTCATTACTAGTGATGTAGGTTCTTCAATAAAGGGTGGCAATAAATTACGCACGTACAGTTGATTAAAATCGTCTTTGTGCGTAGAAAAGTACTGTACGTTCATCATGCCAACAAGTCATAGGGCTGCTTTTAGTAAGTTTCGGTGTGGTGTTGCACCAATTCGAATTGAGACTGGCCGCTATGAGGGTTTGCCTACATATGACACAAAATGTCCTTTCTGCAATCTAGTTGAAGATGAAATGCATGTTTTGGTGGATTGTTATTTGTATTCTGATTTGAGACAAACTCTGATCGATAGGGCTATCAAGTTATGTCCTGTATTTTCATATACTTTTAAAACTGAGCAACTAAATGTGTGTTCACCAACTCAGATATGATACGGATATGTGACAAAACCTGTTATGATATACTACAACATCGTTTTTTGTATCTAAATAAGTAAGACTATTCTATTGCTTAACTTTTATTTTTATTTTGTGTAAATATGCTCAGGACAATACATTTCAATGTTAATATATATTTATGCATTGAAGGAATCGGCTGCTAATTAGTCTCCCTCCGATATTGATTGTGACCGGCGTCTTATTTCTAAAAATAATTCTTATGCGTGCGTTTGTGCACATTTCATCCTTCGGTGGTCGACTTTCTTCACGTTTTATTATATTCAAGACGAAATTAGCATCCGAGTCTTTATTGTACTATATATATATACATGCTTGTGATATGTATCAGATATTGATGTTCTAAATACTATACGTATGACAGTCTCTTGTATTTCATTTCATGAAAGGACATGTCCTTTTTATTTGTGATATTATTTTAACAATACATGTAAATATATATGATTGTACATGGATGAGACTAAAAAATATATAAATGACAAGAAACATATTGGATTTTCATGGCATATTGCATGATAGTCCGATACTTTTAAGTGGAATTAACTGAGCTTATCCTTTGAACAAAAACTTCACGTAAATATTTGTTTCAGATGGCTTAGCTCTGTAATAAGGTTAAATGAATTTGGTTCTAATTGTTGAGAATACAGGACATATTAAAACAAAGTTGTTTTCGTCCTCAATATCTTTTTCATGACAGAAATTACAATATCTTTGCTCATAGTCAAACCTTTGTGAGGAATATATGCTAGCTAAGTTGATATTTCTGCAGTACAACGAATGTATACATTATGTTGCAAACAATTGGAACACTTTTAATGAAAGATATATGCCTCGAAGGAAACTTATACTCGTACACAATGTTTACAAGTGTGATTGTTTACTTAATCAAACTTGAAAATGGGAGATTTGTAAATTATGTGTTCATACCTGTAACCATTATGAAACAAAATACACAACCATCGACGGTTAAAACTTCAACCTGTCATAGCAGATTGTTAAGATTGTGAACATACATTTTCACAAACAGCACATTCATACTAACGGACAGAAGAGAAGGGAATGAATACACATTGAATCAAAGCACAGAAAGTGCTCAAAGCAAGGGGCTAACTGCAATTTACATTTGGACATGGGTTTACAGATCCCAAAGGCCTATCTTGAACTCTTTACAATAGCACTTTGTTATGTCCATATAATGAATGATAAAGGAGTTGAACGCACCACAATACTGTACACACAGTATGGTGGTCTATCGATATACTAAAAGTTGACATATAAGAATCTGCTATCTGGATAGTTTCTGCGAAGCACACCTGCTGGTTTGCAATGGATTTAAGCCGGGTTTTTTAAATGCAATTATTACACATATGTATGTACATGTCATCAATATCACAATTGCCTAACAATGATAAATATATTAAGAGTCCAATTCTACTATCAAAGCAGAAATAAAATCCTGTGTTACATGTATCTACGTTTTCTTCAACGTGATATAACTGAAATATTTATAAAAGCGACGTAAAACATCATACAAACGATTAATCAATTTCTTAAAGTGTTTCACAAGGCATAGGTGAAAACGTTTAAATGCATTGGTTTTGAATTCATTTTAAATCCCAACATATTGCAGCGGTGTCAAATCACAGTTGCACCACTGTTATAAGACATTTTTTAAAACCAAAATGAAAAGAATGATTATAATTAAAAAAAAAAGAACCATGGTCTCCCGCTTGTTTAGCTTATACAGAAGCCGCCACACTATGTACACATCTCTATCGAATTCAGATAATTTATGTATTTGTTAAATATCATTTAAACGAGCAAGCGAATTATTTATAATTGAAGCGTTTTAACTTTATAAAAAACAACTATTTTTTAAATAATTTGATTTTTTCTGAACTTGATTATCTTATTCCGTCGTCTGGGGTTGTTATGGTTAATTTTGGTTGAGAATCTGACGAAACATTGCTAAAAACTAACATTAAATTAATTGCATCTAAAGAAGTAATGTTACAGAACATCGCTATAGAAAATGAGCTGCGCTACGGGAATATGTTTATCAGAAGAAACATTAATATATGTTTATTCCAAACTTTCCAAGCCATGTTTAATAATGTCTACGTTTAACTGTAGAACAGTGTAGATTCGCATCAGACTATTCTTGTTGTAAATGCCTAAATTGTGATTTGCCTAGGTCACAGCTAATATGAATATGATTTACTACGATAAAAAAAGACGGCGTATAACAGTATGATTCTCATGTAAATGCTTTCCTCAATGAATAGACGAAAATAAATTTATTTGAAATAATAAAATGACACACTCTTTTTAATGAAACAAAACAAAACTAGTGACTGCTTTTTTGGAAAAGCGCTTTTCTCCCCATTTGTGTGATCGTAGGGGAGGAAAAGAAATGATGGGAGATGAATTTTGTAGTTTTGGACTGGGGATGAAGCAAAAGTGATTTTGAAGTTTGGCCTAATAACCTATAGACAATAGTGGACATGTATTGCATAAGATGCACAAGATAAGTGGGTTATTTTTTTTAGAATGAACGTAATGTCGATGTAAGAAGTACCATTTTGCTTTTATTTCGATATGGAGTGAGCAATGCTCACTGGTTGTTTTGTGGAATGCTGACAACTGTATACGTCATGTCATGGTAGCTGTAATGTATTAGAATTACACCAGATTCTTTGCAGTTGATATTTTTAATGTATATATGATCTAGTAGGGTCCTCTGTGCAGTTGAAGGTTGTTGGATGGTCTGTGAGTAAATGCGCAAGCAAGTGTTCAAGTCAGGATTAGATGTTTTAAGGACATCAATATTAAAATCACCAACAATAATGGCTCTGTCACTGTTAGTTTTTTGTAAAATTGAGTAAAAAACATTTTTCAGCTGAAGGTTACCGTGACCTTTGACCTTGTGACCTCAAAATTAAACAAAATCAATAAGTGTCATCTACTAATTAGGACCAACCTGAACACCAAGTATGAGTAATTGAGTAAAAAACATTTTTCAAGTGAATGTTACTGTGATCTTCACCTTTAACCTTGTGATCTCAAAATCAAACAAAATCAATAGGGGTCTACTGGTAAGGACCAACCTGCGAAACCAAGTATGACGTTCCTCGACATAATCATTTCTCAGTTATTGAGCAGAAACCATTTTCCATCTGAAGGTTACCATGACCTTGACATAGTGACCACAAAATCAATAGGGTTCATTTGCTGGTAGTGACCAACCTGCTCACCTAGTATGAAGTTCCTGGGCCCAAGCTTTCTTCAGTTATTGAGCGGAAACCATTTTTCAGCCAAAGGTCACTGTGACCTTGACTTTAACCTACTGATCAAAATCAATAGGGGTCATCTAAAGGTAAGAACCAACCTGCCCATCAAATATGAAGTTCCTGGGCATAAGCGTTCTTGAGTTATCAAGTAAAAAACATTTTTCAGCTGAGGTTACCGTGACCTTGACCTTTGACCTTGTGACCTCAAAATCAAACAAAATCAATAACGGTCAACTACTGGTAAGGACCAACATGCACACCAGGTATGAAGATCCTCGATATAAGCATTCTTTAGTTATTGAGCGGAAACCATTTTTCAGCTGAAGGTTACCATGACCTTGACCTTTGCCCTTGTGACCTAAAATCTATAGGGGTCATCTGGTGGTGGTGAACAACCTGCACACTAACTATTACATTGTGACCTTGACTTTAGACGTACTGACCTCAAAAGTAATACGGGTCATCTTCTGGGCATTGCAAACCAGCATACCAAGTATGGAGTTCCTCGGCCCAAGCGTTCTTCAGTTATTGATCGGAACCATTTTTTACTTCACAAGATCAATAAGACCTTGACCTTTGACCTTCTGACATCAAAATCAATAGGGATCATCTACTGTTCATGACCAACCTGTATACCAAGTATGAAGTTCCTAAGCCCAATCGTTCTTCAGTTATTGAGCGGAAACAAGTGTGACGCACGTGACCTTGACCACTCTGACATTGACCTCAAAATCAATAGGGGTCATTTGCTGTGGTGACCAACCTGCACACCAAGTATGTAATTCCTTGGCCCAAGCAAAAACAATTGTTCAGCTCATTGTCACTGTGACCTTTCAGCTCAAGGTCACTGTGACCTTGACTTAAGACGTACAGGACTCAAAATTAATAGGGGTCTTCTACTTGGCATGGCCAACCTGCATACTAAGTATGGAGTTCCTCGACTTAAGGGTTCTTCAGTTATTGATCGGTAACCATCTTTACCTTACAAGGTCACCATGACCTTGACCTTCTGACATCAAAATAAATAGGGGTCAGTTACTGGTCATGGCCAACCTGCATACCAAGTATGAAGTTCCTACACCTGAGCGTTCTTCGGTTATTGAGCGGAAACAAGTGTGACGGACGGCAGGACGGACGGAACGGGCAAAAACAATATATCAACCCCATGTATGAGGGAGACATAATTAATGATGCTTCAGTGAGACAATGTTTGCCATAATTGAATGAAGACATTGCATCGAAAATATCTAGATTCTGTGTATTCATTCACGAATACATGTTTACCGGCCATACACTTGGATTTTGTGATAACATATTCTTATCTCATCCGTTTATCCAATAGCAAGATAGTTAATTATATAGGTTAAACAACATTCCAGTAGTTCCTAGAACGTTTACAAGTATCCCCGTACTCGAATTTAACGCCCAAGGTAACAAAGTACATCTTGGGTGTGTTACTCAGGAATTGATGGACGAGTTGGATTCCCTAAGTCTGATAAACATTAAGTAAATTGTGTGTTCAACGATTACGCTTTTACATCGAATCCAATTTGATATAATTTCGCAGCAATTGTGTTTGTGAATTATTACTCCTTGCACTAGAATCATATCTACACTGATGAGTGGTCGACACAACCAAAATGTAGTCAAATCAGTAGGTTATACATTGAAGCAGTGTTTTTTCCCTTTATGGTTGTTGTACTGGTGTGAGAAAACCAGATATGCATGAGTAGGTGAACTGGCCGCCGTGATATAACTGAGAAATTGTTAAAAACGGCGTTAAACCCCATTCAATCAATTTGATGGTTGTTAACATGTAAGGATACGCTTACCAGCAATACCTGCAATTATTCGAGAAACGCCATGTAAATACTGATATACTGATGAACTCAAAAGACATTCAAATAAACTTAATCATTCAGAGGAACCATCTTCCTTATATAATGTGGTTATTAAAGGGATATATCAATGGGAATATTCAAGCATGAATGTTAAATTTATAAAAAAAAAAGATACTTACACCCAACAGATACTGTTCCATTAGCCTTTTTGAAATTAAAGCTGCATTTATATAGTCCGGCATCCGATATGTTTGTATTAAGTACCTGTAAGGAAATTTGGCCTGTTTGTGTTGATCCATTGTATTTTCCATCTTTAACTGTCCCTTCATCAGTATGATAAAAAATAGTCACTGAATCTTTTAACCACGTGTAAGGGACTCCTGGGGTGATGTCTGCACTAGAGCAAATTACGGTTGTTGTTTCACCTCCATAGCCTAATACAGATGTAACCGTTGGAATTCCTGTAAATTTAAGTTGTTTAAATGTACTTTGCTTATCTTATAATGATATATAATACAATTTAACTGAAACTTACCATTAGATACATAATAGCAAAACCTATATCCAAAAAACTTCTATTTGTGACATCTATTTTAATAGTTCAAGGTATTAATCGGTACACAAATAATACTGAACATAGAATTACTTGTTGCACAAGTACATACAAATAAGAAATTACAAATTCTCTGTGGTACGTAGTAAAGCAGAGAATGCTTGTCTTAACACGGTAAACACACAAAGGGTTGTTGTATATTGTAATTGCACGGGATGCGCGCTCGGGTATGATTATATATATAAGGTAGTTAAGGGCGTGTTTTTCAGTTCCACGCTAGACTTCGCTCGTTAGACTGCATACACAAAATGTTTTTTGATTATTTTGAAAGTTAAATTGCTTTACACATTAAACTATGTTGAGTTCCGACAGTCTGATTGCCCTAGGTGTATTCTGAGAAACACTGGTTGTTTCGCGCATGTCACGGATGCACGTTCCTTCTTGTAATACAAAGGGGTTTAACGTGGGCGGTCAGGACCCTTTTGATGGGAGATACATGTATGTTAAGCTTGCTAGACGAACAATACTTATTAAGTAAATGTACAAGATATTATGTCATAACCTAAGTTGGTGGATTGGGATAACCTTAATACATGTAAATTTATGTATATATGCATGTGCTGTTTGCGCATATTGGTCGCTCTGTCTAACAATAAAACGCTCGTGTGGGCCGTTGCAAATAATGTGTTGTTGTTTTGTATTTGAGAAGGCGTTCAGACTAACAAGAGACGTTTCCATCATAATCGAAGTTTGTCTCAATACATGCAATTTCTAACATCTTTTCGCTAGAAATTTGATACGGTTTAAAAACAGCCTAATGGTAAGGTAGGTCTGCTGTTTTTCCTCGATGCAGTATCTTCAGTCCTAGTTTCATCAAATAAATAAATCGTAAAACCATGTGTTCATTGTTTGGACAAATCGCCAACTGGTGACTGACGGCTAGCAGATTGGGGTCTCTCATTTGCCGGTTGTTCACAATCCTGTTCCCCGATGTATTTACCTCCACATCAACAGCATAACGTAAATTATGTTTCTTATATTAAAGAAATTCTTTTATAAAATAAAACACAACTATATTCCTCATTTCAATCGTTACGAAGGCCCTGTCATTAAGTTTCTACATAAACGTTTGAATTTACATTATTATCATGCTGTTTCGATTTCATCAAATTTGGCTTACCCAAGTGTTTTTGTAAGAAGCGTCTTTTACTTTCTATGACTTTCATGGTCAGAAGTCAAATGTCATTGTCACTAACGCTTATTTATTTATAGACAAATGTACGCCTTTGTAAGTATTATTGATATATTCTACCTTAATATATGAAGAAGTAGAGAAAATCAAAATACACAAATAAACATTACAAATGACATAGTAAGTGGAGCACATTTACCAATTTACAAGTACAGTAATTCGCAAGAGGTAACATGTCGTGTCATAGACGGAGAAGGTGTTGTTCAAACGTTATATCATATCCTCATCACCACTTTATATATACACGCTTAACAGGCAATACAATTTAATATAACACAATAAAATATAATATAATACAATACAATATAATATCATATATAACAAAACATAGTATAAAATAATATGATACAATATGTCCAATACAGGAAAGGGGCATATTGACAAAAGTATGACATATTCTCATCATTAAATGGAAATTATATCAGTACATAAAATGTAAAGACAACACAACATTTATATTTACAACTTATTTGTACATTTTACATTACCATTACAAACCATATCTTAATTGAAAAGCTTTCATTACATATGTACATCGATTTCTAAGTTTAGAAACAGTGCATTTGAAAAGTTGTTTTAGCTTTTACATGCTAGGATTGGACCAACAATACTTAGATATAATATATATTTTACGGAGGTCAGAATATAAAATGCATTCAATCATAAAATGGCATTCGTCTTCGATCTTATTACATGTAATACATTTTCTATCTTCACGTGGGATACCGTTTAGGCGATGCCACCTACCAGTTTCAATGGAAAGATTATGTGATGAGAGAAGTAACTTTGACATTGCAGCAATTAAATTGTTACTGAAATTACAATTTAGATAAAACTTGAAGTTGAAAGGGACAATGAATTTGAAGAAGGTACTGCGTGGTGATTTATCAATTCTTGCATTCCAGTTCTGTTCATTATTATCACGCAGACGTTGTTTCAAATGACTCATAAAAGCAGTTACGTTACCAACACCCACAGCTAACCAAACTTCATAAAAACCCAATGATGCCAATAACTTCTTAAGCAAAGAAACCCACGACAATTTATTTAGATACAACTCTTCATCAGATTCTATAATTTCGTACATAATTTTACAATACTTTAAATCATCACTATTTTTTATTTTTAACCAATATTTTACAATTCGAGTATGTCTATTGTAGGCTAAGAGAAATCTACCTAGAACGCCGTAAACAAAATCATTTTGTGTACAACTTTTAACGTGTAAAATACGTTTGCAATATTGTGTGTGAATACGTTCGACACTATTTGCTCACTTGAGTAGTTCAAAATGGGTAAAGTCAACTTGTCAATATTTGCCTGTGTTGTATTAAACGAGCCACCCGAGGAAAGAACAACACCCTAGATAAGAAAAAGACTTGACTATCTCAAGAGTTTCCCTATTAAATGTAAACTTTAGATTCCTTGGCAAAGGACCGCCTTTTCTGAAAATAATTATTTTAGTTTTCTGTACATTTATTGTAAGTTTCCACATACCACAGTATGTATTCAAGCTTTCTAATCCATTTTGCAAGCCCTCCACCGAGTTAGAAAAGACAACAATGTCATCAGCGTAAAGTAAAATGAAATGTTTTGTCATATACATATCTATACCGTTAAAACCATCTGATTCTAGGTGTTCTTCGATGTCATTAATGAATATTGAAAACATAAATGGAGACATTGATTCGCCTTGGCGTACGCTTAAAAAGCACGAAAACTCGTTACTTAATGTATTATTAAAGATAACTCTTGATTTAACACTACTGTACATACTTTTCAGAATTGTCATCATTTTACCGCGAATACCGAGTTTTATAAGTTTAAACCACATACTATCGCGTTCAATATAATCAAAAGCTTTGCTGAACTCTATAAAGCTACAATATAGTTTTTTACCTTGATTTATCATATGCGTAATTATACCATGAAGTACGAAAATAGTGTCAGTAGTGCTCATACCACTGCGAAATTCCGCCTGTGCCTCGATGTATAGTTATTAGACAAGCGGTTATTTAAAATACGTGTGAAAAGTTTACCCAATACACTCTATAAAGTTATACCTCTATAATTTCCAGGGTTACAAATGGACCCTTTCTTATGAAGAGGTATTATGTATCCTTCTGACCATGTTTCTGGAAAATAACCAGTTTTGAAAATAACATTAAACAGTGATTGTAAATAAGGAGATACTACAGTATTTCCATATATAAAATATTCATTTAAGAAATTATCCGAACCTGTACGTTTACTGACTTTTAGTTGTTTAATACCTTTATTAATCTCTGCTATAGTAACGTCAACATCCAATTCATGACACATAACTTGAAATTCGTCGCGTTCAAAACGTTCGTTGAAATAAATGATATCCTCATGGGCTTGAGAAAATGGATTTTCAGGATTGTTTACGGCTTTGAAATATACGTGAAAAAATGACAAAGGTATATCTGGAGATTTTATATGAGCTGACTGTTTTAACATTTTCCAGTAAAGTTTGGCATTTTTATGTCTGTATTGCTCCAAAGTTTTTGTTCTATCGTCTAGCTATCTTTTTTTACAGGTTTTTATCGTGCATTTATATTTAGATCTGGCCTTTTACGAGTAACAATCTATTTTCGTTTCAAGGACAACTACGATATTTGTTTAAAAAGCAAAAAAAAAACCATATCTCTTTCCTGGAAACACTCATCTGTAAACCAGGGGTTATTACTCGACCTCGTTTTGTTATAATTATTATCATTTTTATGAATAATAGATTTAAACAAACCATCAGTAACAGTGTTCATAAGCTCAGAAAATTGGGTTAAACTGGAATCTACACCACCGTTCGTCGAGCAGTTATTGGTAAAACAGTAGTCAATGTTCATAGTACCTCAACAAATATACCGTATTTATTGTGTTTACAAAATTATTAGCTGGATCATTTCTCCATCTATATGTATAATTTATCTCATACTTTTTTTACAATCTCGTCACGTGATTAAGATGAAGCATCACTATTAATGCTGTTTCCAAATGTACTCAATTAAACAATTATCAGATAAAGAGTTCGGATCAATAATTTTAAATGAAGTAATAAGATCAAACATCGATTCGGACACTCACACATTATCCACCAAACTGCAGCCTCTCGAACATGCCAACACCGGAATCTCAAATGTATGGAAGTCCTGGAGGGACTTCTTACTTCATTACTTCGACTTCCATACTTCTAACTTCATTACTTCTAACTTCCCAACTTTTAACTTCATTACTTCTAACTTCATCACTTCTAACTTCATTACTTCTAACTACATTCACTTCTAACTTCATTACTTCTAATTTCATTACTTCTAACTTCATCACTTCTAACTTCATTACGAATGAAAACTATACGATTTGGACCTTGGAAGTTAAATGTAATGAAGTTAGAAGTAATGAAGTTAGAAGTAAGGAAGTTAGAAGTATGGAAGTTAGAAGTAAGGAAGTTGGAAGTTAAAAGTGATGCAGTTAGAAATGTTGAAGTTAGAAGTATGGAAGTCAGAAATCAGAAGTATTGAAGTAAGATAGATTTTTACATTGGAAGTTAAATGTAATGAAGTAAAAGTAATGAAGTTAGAAGTAATGAAGTTAGAAGTAGGAAGTTGGAAGTTAGAAGTAATGAAGTTAGAACTTAAAAGTGAATGTAGTTAGAAGTAATGAAGTTAGAAGTTAGAAGTGATGAGTTAGAAGTAATGAAGTTAGAAGTTAGAAGTGAATGTAGTTAGAAGTAATGTAGTTAGAAGTGATGAAGTTAGAAGTGATGAAGTTAGAAGTAAAAAAGTTAGTAGTTTGGAAGTTAGAAGTAATGAAGTTAGAAGTTAGAAGTGAATGTAGTTAGAAGTAATGAAGTGATGAAGTTAGAAGTAATGAAGTTAGAAGTTTGGAATTTAGAAGTAATGAAGTTAGAAGTATGAGAGTCAGACGTATTGAAGTAAGAAGTCCTTCCAGGGCTTTCATAAAAATGATTGCTATGAGCCGATTCTATATCTTTTAAAGAACAATGTTCCAACTGGTTCATATGGAAGCCCTGGAGGGACTTCTTACTTCAATACTTCTAACTTCCATAATTCTAACTTCATTACTTCTATTTTCCAAACTGCTAACTTCATTACTTCTAACTTCATCACTTATAACTTCTAACATCATTACTTCTAACTACATTCACTTCTAACTTCATTACTTCTTACTTCCAACTTCATCACATCTATCTTCTAACTTCATTACTTCTAACTACATTCACTTCTAACTTCAAACTTCATTACTTCCAACTTCCAACTTTCTTATTTCTAACTTCATTACTTCTAACTTCATCACTTCTAACTTCTAACTCCATTACTTCTAACTTCCAACTTCCTTGCTTCTAACTAGTAATGAATTTAAAAGTTAGAAGTGAATGTATTTAGAAGTAATGAAGTTAAAAGTTAGAAGGGATGAAGTTAGAAGTTAGGAAGTTAGAAGTATGGAAGTTAAAAGTATGGAAGTAAGAACTATTGAAGTAAGAAGTGATGAGTTACAAGTAATGAAGTTAGAAGTTAGAAGTGAATGTAGTTAGAAGTAATGAAGTTAGAAGTGATGAAGTTAGAAGTAATGAAGTTAGTAGTTTGGAAGTTAGAAGTAATGAAGTTAGAAGTAATGAAATTAGAAGTTTGGAAGTAAGAATTAATGAAGTTAGAAGTTTAGAAGTTTGAAGTAATGAAGTTAGAAGTATGAAAGTCAGAAGTATTGAAGTAAGAAGTCCCTCTAGGGCATTCATACAAATGATTGCTATGAGCCGATTCTATATATTTTAAAGAGCAATGTTCCAACTGGTTCATATGTAAGCCCTGGAGGGACTTCTTAATTCAATACTTCTAACTTCCATACTTCTAATTTCCTTACTTCTAACTTCCAAACTTCTAACTTCATTACTTCTAACTTCATCACTTCTAACTTCTAACATCATTACTTCTAACTACATTTACTTCTAACTTCATTACTTCTAACTTCCAACTTCATCACTTCTAACTTCCAACTTCATCACATATATATTCTTACTTCATTACTTCTAACTACATTCACTTCTAACTTCTAACTTCATTACCCCTAACTTCCTTACTTCTAACTTCATTACTTCTAACTTCATCACTTCTAATTTCGAACTCCATTACTTATAACTTCCAACTTCCTTGCTTCCAACTATTAATGAAGTTAGAAGTTAGAAGTGAATGTATTTAGAAGTAATGAAGTTAGAAGTTAGAAGTGAAGTAGTTAGAAGTTTGGAAGTTAGAAGTATGGAAGTTAAAAGTATGGAAGTTAGAAGTATTGAAGTTAGAAGTAAGGAAGTTTGAAGTAAGGAAGTTAGAAGTAATGAAGTTAGAAGTAATGAAGTTAGAAGTTAGAAGTGAATGTAATTAGAAATAATGAAGTTAAAAGTTAGAAGTGATGAAGTTAGAAGTGAATGTAGTTAGAAGTAATAAAATTAGAAGTTTGGAAGTTAAAAGTAATGAAGTTAGAAATTTAGAAGTTAGAAGTAATGAAGTTAGAAGTATGAAAGTCAGAAGTATTGAAGTAAGAAGTCCCTCCAGGGCTTTCATACAAATGATTGCTATGAGCCGATTCTATATCTTTTAAAGAACAATATTCCAACTGGTTCATATGTAAGCCCTGGAGGGACTTCTTAATTCAATACTTCTAACTTCCATACTGCTAACTTCATTACTTCTAACTTCCAAACTTCTAACTTCATTACTTCTAACTTCATAACTTCTAACTTATAACATTATTACTTCTAACTACATTCACTTCTAACTTCATTACTTTTAACTTCCAACTTCATCCCATATATCTTCTAACTGCATTACTTCTAACTACATTCACTTCTAACTTCTACCTTCATTACCTCTAACTTCCTTACTTCTAACTTCATTACTTCTAACTTCATCAATTCTTACTTCGAACTCCATTACGTCTAACTTCCAACTTCCAACTTCCTTGCTTCTAACTAGTAATGAAGTTATAAGTTAGAAGTGAATGTATATATAAGTAATGAAGTTAGAAGTTAGAAGTGACGTAGTTAGAAGTTTGGAAGTTAGAAGTATGTAAGTTAAAAGTATTGAAGTTAGAAGTATTGAAGTTAGAAGTAAGGAAGTTATAAGTAATGAAGTTAGAAGTTAGAAGTGAATGTAGTTAGAAATAATGCAGTTAGAAGATATATGGGATGAAGTTGGAAGTTAGAAGTAATGAACTTCAACAATTCTACAGTTATCTGACGGCATGTACTGGGTAAGTTACCAGTACTACTGGTCCATTTATCATGACACCAGCCAGTCAGTCGTAATGCTGACCTCGCAACCCTTAGCATCAAGAAGGGCAGTCATTACTACCATTTTTTAAGGTTTTGGCTTGACCCGACCGGGGATCGGAATTGCGACCTCCCGCAAGCTGTAATGTACATACTGGTTTCTAATAATATGTAAACAAGGTTTTTTTCTATGTGTGCAACTAAACTTGTTCTTTCAGATTGAAATTGCAGGGGTTTGGGGGCTTTGCTCCTCATGTTGATACAAAGTTAGATGCGTCTATTAACATAAAATAAAATATTTAACATTCATTCAAAGGGGCAGATGTTGACCAATGTGTGTCAAATTATCTTCATTCTATTATGTTTTAACAATTATAGAGATGTTCTTTATTTTTAAGTAGACATTTTGAAAGTCGTCTACTGCAGATTTGTCATATGTGGGAAAGCTTCAAAGCGTTAAATTGTTGATGTCTGTTAAAATAGTTCTTTGTTAAATTGGCATTTAAACTAGATTAGCATGAAATTACAACCTTCAATTGTGAAAAGATTTTGTTGATTCAAATAGGTGAAATATACTGTGCATGTCCACGCAAAAGATTTGCATTCTTGAATATGGTTATTTTTACTAACAGGCATAAAATCATTGTTTTTATTATATAACCTATAAATAGACGCCTTTTCATTGGCTAAAAAGCAATTTTTTAGAAAAAATATCTAGCGATATTGACCGCTTTTTTTCTGATATTGACCTGTTTTATAAATAGTAACAGGGGAAGACCGGGGAATCCCACGAGCCGCCTATTAATATCCTTCGCCTTTATCCGTACGCTACGGAATTTTCCGAGGCGCGTTCCGAATGACCACGGAAACTTCCGAGTGGTCATTTCGGTGACGTAATTTTTTTTAAATGACGTCATGCACATGCATTACCAACATTTTAGACGCGCGTTTTAGACTGTAATCATGTCAAAAAAGTACTGTTATCATGAGACAGAAATACAACATACAACAGAAATGTTTCTTGAGTGGTCCTCTGTTTTCTTATAAGTTGATCAATATCAAAACGATATGATAAATTGAGTGTTATACAATAAAACAGTTATGGGCTTTTCAGCTGTTATACATGATGTTGATATGTACCAAAAAATCATTATTGACCTCGGCTATCGCCTCGGTCAATAATGATTTTTTTGGTGCATATCACATCATGTATAACAGCTGAAAAGTCCATAATTGTATAATATTATGTTGCCATAAAGTGCATTCAGTTTGACCTATTGTTCTTTGTTACAAAGTTGTTGTTTGTTTTGTCTTTGCACAGTATAATTGAATTAATGATGAAGCAGGAGTTTAGGGGTGTAGCCCCAAATGAGAATGGAATATCAGTTTGAATAACAAAATAATTGCTCAATATGTTTAACCCTTTCCCTCATGTGACAATTCTGCAGCAGATGACTTTGAACATATTTTGTCAAAAATTAGAAAATCTCTATAATTGAATGGACAACCACTAAAAGAGGAAAACATTGTGGCAAAAGGAGAAATTATTTCTTCTTTTGTCACTGTATTCAGAAAGCCGTCTGCTGCAGAGGCGTCAGAAAACGTCCATATGAGGGAAAAGGTTAAACTTAAGTTGTTTGTTTCTTTCAAACTAAGGGTCTAAAGCTTGTTCTGAACTTTCTTTCCAGGGTCTTGTCGGTTTGCATCATGTGATGTAATGAGTGACATTCCTCATCTGTATATTCTTTATCCCTTTCCCACAGACAACATTAAAAAAAGCTAGGCCAAAATATTGAAAATCTCTTTGGATAAAAGCTAAACTATGGAATACAATTTATAACAATTTTGCAAAAGGTTAAAATATTCACTATGAGCGTTATCTTCGTTTGCCACAATGATTTCAAAAGTCATCTACAAGTGAGAAAGTGTTATTGAACAATGTCTCCTTATGTACCACTTTGTCCATTGCAATCCACCTTCATAAGAATGTTCCTTAATACTTATGATATCCTCTTAATTTGCAATGAAAATGCATTTTTTTGAGAATACTGGCCTGATTTAAAATTATTTGGCCCAAGTGTTCATTTGGTTATCCTCTTCAAATATTGATTAAATTATTTCAATCATTGAAAAACATGGCCTTTGGTGGGTGCTTTGGCTACTTAACTGAGGGAAGATGTGTAAGTTTTGTCAGTCAAATATAAACATCGCCAGGAGTCAGTTGATGACCATTATATGCGGACCTGTGTAAGTACAAACTTATTCTTTATTTGATTTATTTAAATTGTTGATTTAAATTGTAAGTTAATTTAAAGTATTGTGAGAAAAGAAAGTAGCTTTCATGTTGGAAGAGGTTTAAATTGAGACAAGCTACAAATGGTTTAAATTATATTATAAAGTATGGTGTTCTTTGAGAGACATACTTTATTCATTTTATAAACTAAGAATGTTTATTACGACGTTACGGAAGAATCTTTGAGTCTGTTTAATTATTGTATATATACATTGTGTTGCATTTGGGAAACGATATTGCACTAAAGTGGTTCATTGTTAAATGAAGTTTAATTTACGATAAGCCGAGTTCTTATATTCATGTGATGTATATTGGGGACATTACTTTGGTCATTTAGTCTTGTAAATAGACTGAATTGTTGTTGCAGTGAAAAGAATTGTTGTTGCAGTTAAAAGTAACTGTCATTAACTGGATATTATTATGTCATGAAACTGAATAATGGTAAGGAATGCATTGCACTGAAATTGTATGTTGATAAAATTCTAAGACGGAGTTTACATATTGTAGCCGCTTTATAGCTACGGTAGACGTCATGGTTTAGAGACGTGCTACTAGCCGACGACCAGGAGTCAACAGGTGGGAAACCGTCATAGGACGTGTTAATCTACATATCCGCAATATGTGCGGCATGACAAGCCTGACGTCAGGGAATAGTCGGCGCTAGGCAACCAGGCCTAGTATATAGAAATACAGGACGTTACGTTTTTCTGATATCCAGCCATCGCCAATGAGGGACGTATGAGCAGTGGAGTTAGTTCCTACGAATCCGGACGCGGAAGTAGAAGTATCAATTAAGTATATCGTTTTAATTAAATACGAACAGTGCATAAAGTGAAGGGGACAGGTTAGAGACGGTTTGATTCCGTGGTTGATTGTGTGTTGGTGCAATTTGTAATAGGACTTAATGAGTTTAAATGTATTCTTTTTTATTATTTCGGGGTTGTACGTATGGGTTTATTTTGATTTAAATATGTTTTATCTAAAAATAAAGACTTGTAAATAGTACTTCTGGCTTAGTGAGTTGTCAGGTCAACAACTAAGTCACAAGGCCAATTTGTAGAACAATCAAGTTAACACTTTAGAGATCGTATTTTTGACTTGAGCAGCTCAGAAAGTTTGTCTTGATGATATTGCCATTGGCGCTGAAAGAGTTAAGTCTTAAATAGTCAATTCTCAGGTGAGCGATTCCAGGGTCTCATGTCCCTCTTGTTTAAATTACAATTAAACTATCACAAGCTCCGATTTATTAGGAATTCCCTTTTTTGGTAAAGAACATTAGGCGTTTACCAGTTCACTATGACTTTCTTTTTTGAAAAGGAAAGGGAGTTTTTATTTAATTAAAAAGAGGTAAATACACAGATTATTGATTGAACAATCTCTCTTTGTACATTTTATTGTACATTTAATTGAAAATACACTACTATATTCAGCATCAAACTGCTCGTGCTTCTTACTGAACACTTAACAAAATGGCGACCAACTTTTCTCAGGTAAACTTGGCACAAGATGGTGAAACAGAAAATTGGGAGTTCACGGCCAATGATAAAGGCAAACGAAAGCGACATACAACAAGTGCTAGTTCTGTTCCTGCAGGAGATGACTTTGAAAAAGTGATAGTACCAAATTGTCAATGATTTTTGAAGAAATATTGAATTTGAAAGTGGACAAGGCTAGAACACGTGAACTCATATCAATATCAAACAAATACATGCAAACAGCCTATGAAAAGATTAACGATATTTAATCGGTCACGAACCAGCAATCATCACTTCTGAAAACACTCCCGTATAAATCCGTGGACATTGAGGCACGTAGCAGACGAAACAATTTAATATTTCGAGGGATAAAAGATAGCCGTTTTGAAAATTGTTCGGTATTACTATTGGAATTGTTAGCTCACATATTGCAGATCGACACAACGGAAATAATAATAACTCCACACTCTACACAGGCTAGGCTCTATAAAGGATGATCAAATAAACTAATAGGCCCATCATTGCAAATTTTATGAATTACAACGATGTAGACCATATCATGTCAAACGCAAACTTAAACATTGTCCTGGTTATTACATTGACCGAGATTTGCCTAAGGAAATAGTTGATACCAGAAAACGTCTATGGGCCAGTACAAAGACGTCAAGAGAGTTCTGGGTCCAGTGTGCGCATAGTTTACCCAGCAAAAATTATGTGTGGCAACCGCGTGATTCGTGACGAATTTCCCGACTGGCACACAGTACTTAATCAGTCGAGGTTAGTCAGTCGAAGTCAATTCCATGGTAGACCTGTTGCCACGACAGACATCGGTATGACGTCAGAGAGCGCGACATCGCATATTTCCGGAAATCCGCCAAACACAGCACCTAATGCAGACAACCAAACGGTATTAGCCAACAGTGATCACGTGGACATGGTGATAGACTACTCACAGTCGCGCGAGACGACCGTACCACCCCTCTACAAACCACAGGAAACACGAAACGCCCCTAAACCAAACACTAATTCGAAAACTAAACTCAAACCCAGAAGGGACCAAAAGGTTAGGATGGTTAACACTCTTAGATCAATAATCTGACAACGATCGGGCCCACGCCGGGCACAATCAGTTTCCGTTAACCGTGGTAATAGTACGTGTAGTCAACAACAAATTCCCTGTGAAAACAAACTCAACTATCAGTGGCGAATGCACTGTATAGATTCGGGTTGGAAATGGCAGGAAAAGGTGAAACTTAAAATTGCCGTTCTAAATATACAGTGTATAGAATCGGTAATCGAGTGTAGCTTGCGCGTGTTTTGTTTATCTCTTTTTTTTTGCTCACCAATGCACGAAGTGCACGGTGAGCTTTTGTGATCACTGAATGTCCGGCGTCCGTCGTCGTCGTCGTCGTCTGTCCGTCCGTCTGTTAACAATTTCCTACAAATGACTTCTTCTACTAAACCAATGGACAGATTTCAAAGTAACTTCACAGGAATGGTCATTGGGTGGTCCCCTTTCAAAGTTGTTCAAAGAATTTAATTCCAAGTAGAACTTTGGCTGTTGCGGCATCAGAAAAGGGGAAAATTGCCAAATCTTGCCTTATATGGCTATAGTGAAAACTTAAAAAATCTTCTCCTCCAAAAGTGTCAGGCCGATTTTCAAATAAATCAGATTCCTTGAAGCCATGCTGATTAGTCGAAAAACATGGTCGCCAAGAGGGGCGGGGCTATTTTGCCTTATATAGCTATCAAATTCCTTCAAGCCATGTTGATTGGTAAAAAAACATGGCCGCCAGGGGGGCGGGGCTATTTTGCCTTATATGGTTATAGTGAAAACTTAAAAAATCTTCTTCTCCGAAAGTGTACGGCCGATTTTCAAATAATTTTGTAGAAATGTTCCTTGGATGACCCTCTTATCAGATTCCTTAAAGCCAAGTTGATTGGTCGAAAAACATGGCCGCCAAGGGGGTGGGGCTATTTTGACTTATATGGCTATAGTGAAAACTTAAAAAATCTTCTTCTCCGAAAGTGTCAGGCCGATTTTCAAATCATTTTGTAGAAATGTTCCTTGGATGACCAACTTTCAGATTCCTTCAAGCCATGTTGATTGGTCAAAAAACATGGCCGCCAGTGGGCAGGGCTATTTTGCATTATATGGCTATAGTGAAACTTAAAAAAATCTTCTTCTCCAAAAGTGTCTGGCCGATTTTCAAAAAATGTAGATTGTAGAAATGTTCCTAGGGTGACCTATCAGATTCCTTCAAACCAAGTTGATTGGTCGGAAACTATGGCTGCCAGGGGGCGGGGCTTCTATAGCTAAAGTAAAAAAAAAAATCAGGTGAGCGATTCCAGGGCCATCATGGCCCTCTTGTTCTGTTTAGAACCATTTGTCAGCCAAAATTATGTAAACTGTGATGGAATTAACTTGTTTATATCTTTATCCCAGTATCAACTACTGCATCATAACAATAACAACTACTACATCATAACAATAATCTATGTGTTTACCAAAGGCTAATCGGCCATCTCTATCAAGCTTCAGTTTCTATAAATAGATTAACAAGGCTGAGAATACGCCACATGATTGGAGGTTACGCGAGGCTCCCAAGAGGTGTATAAGTTTCAATTGACGATAAATAACTGAAAACATGTTTCAAAAATTATTAATATTTTGCTCTTAAATATTATAATTCATACGTTATCACTGATTTTTTTCAATGAAATTTATTTCTTAAGGAAAACTATTAAAAGTTAGTATGCAAAACATTTTATTTTAAAACTTCGCTTTATCAATGCCTCTCGTAGGATCGCCACTTAACTATAAACCATTCAAAACGTTTCATTTCCTTTATTTCTTCCGACATTATTTATTAAATACAACATTTGATTGGTCTACAATCTAGATCATTTGTTTAACATCTAGGTCAAAACTGAGGTTAGACAGCTATCGCCAAAAAATAATATCCGAGCTCCCATGGCATGTTCATTAGATACACCAATTACAATTTATTGCAGGCAGGATTTAGTGAAACATACCAATACATCAACATTTTATATACGTATACCCCAATGCGAGAAGGTCTATCTGATTTAGGTTCAAAGTCAGATAATACATATCAAGGGAACTTAAGGCCTATATAAATATCTCTGTCATGACTCGACACAAAAAGCAATAATTGTCAAACTGAGTTATTGACTTTCTTAATATTTTAACTACATTTGTAAAAACAACTCTTGTGTTGTCAATAAAAAACATTTGATGCAGTTAAGAGTATCAAATTATTTTGTTAGAAAATGTTTTTCAATACATTAAAAGATCACAAGCCAAATGTTTATTACATAAGGATGTTTATTGTCTTGGTGCCCTCGTTTTTCATTCATTTAGTAAGGGGCTCATCCAAGCAAATTGCTACAGTAGGCGAATTCCTAAGACACTTTTCTAAATCTAGACTGGTATCAGTCCCTATTGTTAAGGCCTTATTACAATATCGGCAATTAATTACTTCAAATATATCAGGTTGAAAGAGATGTCTTGATAGTTGTAGATTATGTGTGATGTCAATGAAAGTATATTTATTGTGTAATAGTACTGTTTCCAGCCTAGTTAACAACCCTAATGTGCTGTTGAAATATGGGAATTACAGAATTGTAAATGAAAAATGTTTTTCCATGCTATTTTATTAACAAATCATATGAGCCGTTTCATAAGAAAATCAACATTATGGACTCTGCGTATTGTCTCGACTCATATCAGCCTGCGCAGTGCACGCAGACTAATCCGGGCCGAAACATGTAGATAGATGTATAAATTAATAATTCCTGAACAGAAAATCCACAGGAGGCGAAACTGTCTGTCCGGGTAAGCCTGCGCGGCGTGCTTAGGTTGATCCGGGTCGATACTTTACGCAGAGTCCAAAATGTTGATTTTCTCGTGGGACAGCTCATATGCAAGGTGGAATCCGCTGTGGTCGAGTGGTTAGCGTCGGGTATTTTGAAACCGGGTGTCCCGGGTTCGATCCCCAGTCGCGGCACTACGGTCATGGTGGAGTGCCCTTGGGCAAGGCACATTTTCTAGCCTAGTACTGGTTTGTTTATCCAGGGATCATGAATAATTAAATTTAATTGCGCGCTAAATGTCCTTAGCTGTCGATGCGCCATAAAACAATATACATTCATTCATTCATATGCAAGGTTTTAAACGGTATAGGTATTCACTCTATGAAATAACTAGTTAGCATATACCATTAGCAGACCTGTGTTTATTTCCCCATAAAATATATTTTAATTATTTTTTCCATTTTTGTTACATAACTTCCTTATATTAGTGGTGTAAAAGTCCTTTGGCACCTCTGCATCCAACTCTTTCAACATTTTGGGATTTAAAATAAGTTAAAAAACATGCTCGAGCGATTCAGTCGCAATGCTAACAACACAAGCCTGGTCGTTAAAGAAGGAAAGCCAATACTTTGGTTTAAATCCGTGACCTCCAACACCCGAGACAAACGCTTTAAACCACTACACCACAGAGGCGGTGTCCTATTGGAAAATTAACAAGAGGGACCCTTAAAACCCAAACAAGAGGGCCATGATGGCCCTATATCGCTCACATGAGTAAGTGTTTTAGGGTCCTAATTTAATTGCTCTACACAAATAAGAAAGGTCAAAAAGTCATGGTGAAGGTCATCCAAAGACAATGATGATACATGTATTTGCTTGGTTTTCAAAAGGAACCGAGCTCTCATGTATATCTAGCTACTGTATAAGTTATGACTATCTTGTTCACAAAGTCAATTATAGCAATTTTGCCAATTTTCAAGGGCCATAATCCCGTCATGCATAGACGGATTTGGCTGGTCTTCAATAGGATCAAAGTAACAAGAAATATATTTGCTTTCCGAAAAAATACATTATTGATCACATCACCAACAAATATAATCAAACTGTACTGGAATAGTCATATGGTATTACGATTTTAACATACTATTTTGACCGCGTAAAATTGGAACATCGACGTTTAAAAGCAAAAATCAACAAGTTCTAGAAATACTCATGACCTGTTCTTTATTGATAATTAACTTTAACCTTTTGGAAACATTATGCCAAAAAAATCAAAATGTTTTAACCGTCTCATTTAAAAAAAATAGAATTTGAAATTCCCAACCACCTATTTCTGCCGTGACTGCAAGTAATAAAATCTTCAAAGAAGCTAATATTTATGTATAGAAATATATTTAATTACTTTTTAATTCAAAGTACAATATAAACTACTGTGAAAAGTGTTAGCTAATGAAAACAAAGAAAAAAAAATTGTGCTGCGGGAGGGATTCGAACCACTACCTTGAAACCCTCAAAACATTTGAAGTCCTGCGCTTAACAACATAGGCTAAAGCATTAAAATTAAAGAGTTTCAAGTGGAGGTTTTCATTACGCTCCTACTACCTTAACACTGGACAAAAGCAGAAACTGTCGATTTGTACACATAGTGTTTGTTGTGTTAAAGAGAAAGTAGATAGGTAATATAACCTGGACCTGTGTTATCAGAATTCGTCAATTGTAGCAATTACGTTTGCACTGTTTATCGTCGACAACGTGAAATTCGATTTCCACGTGCATGAATTATTCAACATGTCCCGTGTGGAATTCGATCATTGTCAAGTGAACGGAAAACGCTTCAAAACTTGTAAAATGAAAATTACATTTTTAACATCGAACCATTTTTAGTATGCAACGAATACCCATTGATTAACGCGAACGTGCGATTGGCATGCTTGATGCTTTCATTTCGACAGGAGCGTTGCAAGTCAAGTTGGGAGTTCAAGTTGAGCGATACGAAATCTTCGCGAACGACAGGACACACCGACGACTTGCCACATCGGGGTTTCCGCGTGTTGAAACGCGTGGTCAAGACCGCTATATCATGAACCCGCATTTGTGCAATCAATTCCAAACTGCCACTGCTACTGCTGTAACAATCCTTTACTTCATAATAACCGAATCAGTGGGCAAACTGTTCGTCATTGTATGTGCGAGAACGATTTTCACGGGCGAACTCCTTACGACTGATGCGTTTTAACGCAATGTCATCGTGTATATCGTCTTAATTGGTCACGTGTACACAATCGTCCGACACGGATGAATCCTTATTTTGTTTACATCTTCGTGATGGCAGAGTGCGCGTTTACTGAAGGGGAACTGAACGCTCTGCCGACTGTTGTATTCTTTAACGAGATCGTTTCGAGGTAGGGGGTTCTGTCATGGTTTGGACAGCCATGGTTATCGTTCGACACTAGACGTTATCAATGGCAATTTAAATGCTCAACGTTAGCGAGATGACATTCTCGCCCACCACGCCATTCCCCTGTTCCTAAACAACGCACACATCTTGATTTCTTTTCAGCATGATAATGCCACATCTTATACAGCTAGAGACACTATCAGTTTTCTTATAACAACTAACACTGATTGCATTGATGACCGGTCGGCTAAAAGTCATGATCTCAACCCATCAAGCACGTCTGGTATATTCTGGACAGAGGATCGAGGCGTCGTTCCAGTCAACCATTGATCACCAACGAACGTCGTCAATCACTTATTCAGGAATCAAACCATATTCTATAGGCAGAAATCAACACTTCGTCAAATTGTATGCGCCAGCGATGCACTGCAGTGGTCAACTCAAGAAATTGTCATACCCGTTATAAAGTAATATTGGTCAGAATTTCACCCATTTTCCATTAACCTTTGGACATCATTTTCGAACCATTCGATGCATCATGGAACATTCTTTAAACGCATATATAACAATGATTCCCTCGATTTGTTTTTATCCAGGTATGTTCAAGTAAATTAGGTGCAAGTAAATTATCAGTAGATATATGACTCCAGTGACAATTATCTCATATCTTTGACTCTGAACATCGATAAGTTGGATCAATCTGGTCACGTCTGATTATCCTCGGATATATCGTTTTCTCTAAATCTTACTCACAGTAATGTTTGATAGATCTTTCTTGACATTGAACTTATGACCTCTGATCGTGGAAATTATGTTAGTATTCAAAATTGTCTATCGGTTACAATACCTGTTAGTATTATATTTCAGATATACATGATCAATATAAAATCCAACACGTTCATCAAATCCGATTGTTTAGTACCTGTATTTGCGAGTTAAAAGAATTTTGTTAGATCTTAAGTATATGCAATAATATGGATAAAGACTGAGTATATATTCGTGTTTGGCACATACTCATGTATGTAAAATTGTCCATGTAAAGCTAGACGCTGCCTTTATAGGGATTTTTAAATATGTTTTTAAGAAGGATCTACTTAACAGTATTTTTAGTCTAGACGTTTATCTGACAATCTTCATTAACCTTTTACGTGCCATATCTAAGCCACAAATGTGCTTAATAGTATATGATGTAAGTTGGAATGTTACCAATTACTTAGGACGAATGCTGCTTGGAGTACACGTACATAGTGGCTGAACAGGAAACCTGAGATTGCTTGAATCACAGAAACTCCGGATTAATTCAGGAAACATAGGATCACGTAATTAACGAAGCGTTTAGGTAACATTCATCATACAAATTAAACAGAAGAAGTGAAATAAAATCTTGAGAAAGAATTAGAACAGATTTACTCAACTCTGTTTTCGTGTAATACTTCAAAGGTTCATAAAGATCGTTTAGCGATATTGATGTAAGTTAAAATAATAATTCTTCACCGGACTCATATGCAGCGAAATAGACAAAGTCCAAAGCCGTAAATATACATAATAATAAAATCTAACAGAAAATAACTAAGTCAAGTTGGTTCGTTCAATTCAGAGTTCAATATATAATATTACCTAATGGCTGAAAAAACCAATACGCCTAAAGTCAATTTTATATTTTATCCATAAACAATGATGTTTTCAAATTATTGAAACTTTTCTTTGATTATTTAATGGCCGAAAACCTTCGTAAAACTTAACTTGAGTCATAACTCTGAGCATGTGATACATTAAAACCTAAACATTTTACTTGTTTTTATTTTCTTTCCAGACCTAAATGATGCGCGATCTCACACAATTGGCCGTACTGAAGCCACACCAACCTCGGGTGTGTTGGCATAGGGCAATTTCTTTCCGTTTATAACTTATTTTGTTAATAGATATTTGAATTCAAAGATATTATCTAAAGAGCTTCAGAGTAAAAACAAAAGGTAATTGTTTATGTCGTCTGAAAAGATGGTTGGAGATACAGTCAAACTGTTTGATAAATGATGCAACTGGTTGCCTAAAATGACTGAGAATAATGCATACATATTTAATTGATCATTTCTATGACCATTTGACACAGCAAAACCTAAATATCTGATGCATTTCTTATTTTGTCTTCGCAAAGACATATGTTCGACGCGATACAACACAACTTGGCCGATTCAGCCACAAAACATAGGTTTTGGTGTTGTGGACAAAATAAATTTCTTTGATAATAAATGCCAAATTGTCTTTATAATTGCTTCTTTAAAGACCCATCACACCGAACTCGATCTGACAACGTTCTCAAAAAATGAAACCGAACGGGATTAATTGTTTGCGAACGGAGTTGACGTAGTAGCAACTTGTTACTGTCTGTTTACGAACTACATGGACGGGTTCGGACAGGTTTGATCTGGAATGGTGCTCCAGAACTTTGAGCCTGCTCACAACTTTCGGTCGACCAGCCCGTCCTGTACTCAGACGGAGTGAAAACGTAGATGGACGTACTGCGAACTTAATTGCCGTGCTTTGATCGTACTAGGGACGTGCTATGGCGTGATGCGGTCCATCCATCCCGTCTGAAGTGCAATCATAAACGCTAATGTATCAATAGGGGCCGTTTTGTCACTGGTTCATCATTTTGGCATCATATGTTTTACACTTTACATATCTGTTCCTGACTTGTTGTTAGAAGCGGAGCAGCGTCTGTCTTGCTCCTGTCCTCCTTGAAGGCCTGATGATCACAAGGATGCAATGATCAGAACGACGGTCTAGATTCTCGTCACAACTGCTGTGGACTTGATCTTTACAGCTTGAAGCGGCGAACAAAAATGTGGACTGGCAGACACGTGCTTAATTTAAATAGCCGTTATGGCCAGGACGTGATTGCAATTACGTGTTGAACGCACAAGGGATGAGATCATGATTGTATACTTTCATCAGAATACATAGAATATATAACATTGCGTAAATTCATTTAATGTACAGGATGCAATGGAAATGTTTTATTTTGTCATTTTGTAGTAGTTTGACCTTGTTTGGAAGTGAAAGTAGAGTAAGTGAAAAACAATTTCGTCCAAACTCGATTTAATTCAAAATGACGATAACCATTTTCACGGGGTGAACTCCTTCTTGCATAATACATGACCCCCCCCCCCCCCATTTTTCGTTGGATAAGTTTAACTCGTTTCAATCATATAGGGTGTTTTACATGTAAACCACTTAGAAAGTGAGACAATTTAGGGTTGAATATGTTGATTTTCATTGAAACAAAGAAGGAATTTAATAATTGTTTTGTGACCTAAAGACAATCGCGAGTCGAATTACCAATGATCAAATCCTTTCATTCAGTTAGTTTGCATCAATGTATTATTGTACATCTGGTAAATATGTCGTGCAGGGTTTTGACCGTATGCGATGGCAAAAAACCTTCACGCATTCAAAACATGTTTACGTTCGGTTGCCTCTCAATATATATATAAGCGATCTTGAATCAATAAGTAAACTACTTTTGTCGACAATTGTAACTGATATCAAATCATGAAACAAGCCAGTTTTATTTGCATGGAGGGTATGTCATATTAATACATGCGTCTTTGTGGTTGTATACTTCAAGGAGAGTAAAAATCACTAAAGGCGACAGATGTAATATATTCAATCTATGTCAAATATTATCGACTCATACGGTCAATGTATATTTTGGCCAAGTAAAATACCTACTTCAAAAATATAATATAATATTTAAGTGTAAACAGTAAAATATACCTTCACATAAATTCCAATAGAGAATCAGTATACTGCTGGTACACACAATACGGAGCATCATTCTGAAAAATAAGAATCAAACTCATGAACACTGTGTTTAATTGATATAGTGACATACATAAGGCTGCGGTTTAAAAAGAGACCGCGCTTTGGAATAATTTGGTATATCTTCGTTGATTAAACTAGAGCATGATAATGTTTATACACCATGATGTTTTCCCGAAGTAACTGTACTTCTTTTGATAAGTCATGCAAAATCATATATATATTAAACTAGAAATGGGTTGTAAAACCACTGTGTCCCGTATTTGAAGTGACAATACCACAATATCTGTGGCTAAAACATTTATAACATGATACTTGAGTTTTAAGAAAGAGACATGAATCTGCATACTTAAACAATATTAACAATGTCAAGGCCGTAGTATGTGACGATTACACTAACGAATGCAAATGAATGTACCGCACCAGCATTTTAATTTAATGGCCTTAACCCCCTTCTCACCTGTAATGATAGGTGTTCTAGCACTTGTTTTATGTTCGCTTTATTTAAAAATATGTGTTAATACGAAAAAAAAAAAAAGGTTTTTAGCTCGCCAGTACGAAGTACAGGAGAGCTTATGTGTTACCCCCGGCGTCGGCGGCGTCGGCGGTGGCGTAGACACCTAGGTTTAAGGTTTGGGTTTAAGGTTTGTGTTTAAGGTTTTCATTTGGGTTTTAAGGGTTTATACCTTTAGGAACCATTTGTCATCCATCTACGCACACCACTACACCCGTCCTGACCCTGGGTGAAGGTCAAGGTCATTTCTACTTGGTTCTACTTGGTTCAGTTACAAGGTTTAAGGTTTGCGTTTAACGTTTAACATATCACTCTGCATTCACTATTATGACATTGATTGCTTTCATATTTAGTTTATACATTTAGGAACTATTGGTCATCCATCTACGCACTACACTACACCCGTTCTCACCCTGGGTCAAGGTCAAGGTTATTTCTACTTGGTTCAGTTACAAGGTTTAAGGTTTGCGTTTAACGTTTAACATATCACTCTGCAGTCACTATTATGACATTGATTGCTTTCATATTTAGTTTATACATTTAGGAACTATTGGTCATCCATCTGCGCACACCACTACACCCGTCCTGCACCTGGGTCAAGGTCAAGGTCATTTCTACTTGGTTCAGTTACAAGGTTTAAGGTTTGCGTTTAACGTTTAACATATCACTCTGCATTCACTATTATGACATTGATTGCTTTCATATTTAGTTTATACATTTAGGAACTATTGGTCCATCTACGCACCCCACTACACCTGTCCTGACCCTGGGTCAAGGTCAAGTTATATCAGAGTTATTGCCCCTTTTCTGTCAAAAAATCTAACTTTTTCGTCACGTTTTCAAATAACTTTTTTTCTACTCAAAGGATTAGATTGAAACTTCTGACAAATGTTTATATCAATGTGTGTGATTGGTTCACAAAAGGGGGATAATCCAAATAATTTTATATCAGAGTTATTGCCCCTTTTCTGTCAAAAAATTAAATTTTCAAATAACTTTTTTTCTACCCGAAGGATTGGATTGAAACTTCTGACAAATGTTACTTTTTTTTTTAATTCGACGTCTGTCTGTCTATTTTTTTTTTTATCCGGCGTCTGTCTGTCTGTCTGTCCGTCACACTTTTTTCGTCACGTTTTCAAATAACTTTTGTTCTACTCAAAGGATTAGATTGAAACTTCTGACAAATGTTTTTATCAATGTGTGTGATTGGTTCACAAAAGGGCGATAATCCAAATAATTTTATATCAGAGTAATTGCCCCTTTTCTGTCAAAAATTTAAATTTTCAAATAACTTTTTTTCTACTCAAAGGATTGGATTGAAACTTCTGACAAATGTTTATATCAATGTGTATGATGAGTTCACAAAAAGGGGGATAATCCAAATATTTTTATATCAGAGTTATTGGCCCTTTTCTGTCAAAAAGTTAATCTACTCAAAGGATTGGATTGAAACTTCTGACAAATGTTTATATCAATGTGTATGATGGGTTCACAAAAGGGGGATAATCCAAATATTTTTATATCAGAGTTATTGCCCCTTTTCTGTCAAATATTCAAATTACTTTTTTGCTGCTCAAAGGATTGGATTGAAACTTCTGACAAATGTTTATATCAATTTTTGTGATGGGTTCACAAAAGGGGGATAATCCAAATATTTTTTATATCAGAGTTATTGCCCCTTTTCTATCAAGAATTAAAATTTTCTGACAAGGCGCCGGCAGGTGACACACGTGCTCCGGGAGCACTCCATTCTAGTTGAACTTATAATTTTTGTCAAAAGTATTGAAAAGGTGTATTATCTTGCAATAGGTGATACTGTGCGACTTTACCTAATACTTTAACTGTTCTGAAGTAGGCCCTGATATACGATGGCCCTGATAGGCGAGCTATATTGTCCTCCGACAACTCTTGTTTTCGCTTATAACGAGCGCAGCTCGTTCTTAGGTATTACCTTTATTATAGGAAATTTCCTATAATCAGTATGGAAACAAATTGGGTGCAAAATTTTACTATGGCCCTCCTCGTGAAATTCCAAGTAAAATTACATAGAACAAAGCAGGGAACCATGACCGACAATTATCCACATCCGGTGACGTCATATTCAGCCGGTACCCGAGATAACTAGAACAACTGTGCTGTTTACATTAAAGGCTGACAACCATAACGTAATCGGCTGCGAGTTTCTTTGCGTCAGGTAAGAATTTTTATCGCTCTCGTTTCCCATTGAAACTTTATTTTGGCGTTGGTATAAAATCAAGCTGTAGTGTGAATCTGAGAATCAGCGATGGGTTGTATTCATTGACGTATGTTCTGTCGATGGACAATTTTGGTTTCACTGTCTGACTAAGATACTCTTAAGGGTAAATTTGTTTCACCCTCAATGCTACGCAGACTTCGCTGAAGTCGTATGTCCTTCTGACAAAAACTCCTTCGGACTGTCAAAGATCAATGCAATAATTGGCTGAACATTAGCGGTTACACGAAACACCCTGTGACCCACATCAGAGACAGGTATATTTATGTCTCTACCCAAGTACACCAACACAGAGTTGAATCACAGGGACGTGCTCCTGTATGTCTAAATTTATGCATAGGGTAATATTCTGTTCTTGATCACACAGGAGCACCTGGTTAAAATTTCGGAATCGCTACCGCCATTATACCCCATTCAGAATTCATGCGACCACTAAAACCGCACATTTATAAGAAGAAAAAGTAAATCTATTTTTAGAAGTGTTCTTGAAAGTCCTCAAGTGCAGATTGTTGACACATTTTATGACGCAATATCTTTCGTTTCTGCTGCATGACATCCACTCCATTTTTTTAGTGGTGAAACACATTGATATTTCTGAATAATGATATGACTGAAAACTTGTTGAAAACGGCCTTAATGGCTCCTTTTTTCCGAACATAAGTGGGGAGTTGGCCCCTTTGAAAAAATAAATCATAGAAGCAACTCTGCCCAAATATTGGCCTAACAAATGTCAAATGCGGTGCATAGAAAATCCCCCAAATATTTACTGAATTCGAAGCGGTGAAGACTGGGATTTTCTGCACAAATGGCGTAAGAACTGGTTGTATCTCAAGGACATGGAGTGTGATTAAAATAAGATTTAAGCTAAAATAGATAAGTTTAAAGTAATTGGTTTAAATGAATAATCCAGATAAGACTGCACAGAGGTACAACCTGATCTAAATCAAAACTTGAACATTATTCTCAGAGCCCAAAGCTTGGCTTTCTGACATTTATAATATACATGTTTATTCTCATAGATCTGTTTTTTAATTAATTTATCATCTTATTATACCCCCAAAAAACAAAGTTTTTGGGGGGTATATATATAGGAGTCACTGTGTCGGTCGGTCGGTCGGTCGGTCGGAAGCCATATTTTGTCCAGACCATATCTTAACAATGCAACATAGGATTTTAACGAAACTTCATAGAATGATACAACACATTGAGAGGAAGTGCGGTGTACAGGAACCATAACTCTATTTTATCTAAATACAGAGTTATTGCCCTTTGTTACTTTTTCTTATTCGGATAATTACTTAATAACTAACAGATGGAATCTAATAAAACTGCATACAAATGTAGAGCATGAACCATAACTATATTTAATCTAAATACAGAGTTATTGCCCTTTGTTACTTTTTCTTGTCCGAAGAATTACTTAATAACTATCAGATGGAATCTAATAAAACTGCATACAATGGTAGAGCATAATCAGAGGAAGTTCAGTGTACAAGAACCATAACTCTAATTTACATAATTACAGAGTTATTGCCCTTTGTTAATTTTTCTTGTTAAGTTATGGTGTAGGTGAAGGTGCTGTTTTGGGGGGTATTTATCATCTTCAGTGATAGTTCTAGTTTTATTTAAAGACATTTTATTTAAAGACATTTATAATCTTATTTTATTTAAAGACATTTATCATCTTATTTTATTAAAAGTCACTCTTATTTGCAGTTATTGTCATGTATTAAAACAGCAGTCAATGATTATTGATATTAGCATCAAGTTTTATTTTAAAACACAGAATGGATTAAGAACATCCCATATAATCATGGAATAACAATTCAAATTCATATAGGTAGTTAGTGATATACCCTTTGGTCATTGGTACCTGTCAATACAATGAAAAATGCATGCATCTTTGACTGTGGGGTAATATTCTTTCCTGCATACACATCAAAACAGTAAATGAGAGCAAACTGTACAATCATGTAATCACAGCTGTTATGTCGAAAATGGGAGAGGAAGTTCATATGTAATAGGCAGTTATTGATATACCCTTTGGTCATTCGTGCCTGTTAAAACAATGAAAATTGCATGCATCTTTAACTGTGGGATAATATAACTTCCTGCATCAACATTAAACAAGGGAATAGATTGAGAGCAATGCATACCATGATGGAATTACAGCTGTTTTGAGGATGACTGGAGAAGAAATTCAGCTGATTACATATCATACTAATGGATTAATACAAGGTAATGTTTATAAACAGATAAGTATATATCAAATTCAAATAAAGTCCTGTTCTTTGATTGCACAGTTTGTGTTTTTCATGATCACAGTTTGTCTGATGTCCTTCGTTCACACGCCATCATCAAATTTTGCCTTGTGAACACTCTACAGGCAACATTTTACAACATCCAATATGAATGCAAGTTTAGCAGTAGTTCATCTCCAACAAATCTTGGCCCTGTGAGGTGAAAATTTAGGTCACAATGTCAATTTGATGGAAAATATATATTGTAAACACTCTGGAGGCCTTATTTAACTTGGTCATATGAGGTCAAAAACTGGGTCATAAGTTCAAATTGAAGGAAAATCTTGTTAACACTGGAGGCTGCATATTTATCTTTAGCATGTTGAAATTTTGTAAGAATTATGGTCTTGATGTCATTTTGGAGAAAGGCTAAGTTCAATTTTTGGGTCATATCCGGTCATAAACTAGGTCACTTCACCAATCTGAAGGAAAATCTTGTTTACTGTCTAGAAACCACACTTTTACTTCAGCAGCTTGAAACTTTGTCAGAATTTTTGTCTTGACAATACATAGGCCTAGTAAAAAATAGGGTCATGGTGGGTCAAAAATTAGGTCACATGAACAAATTGAAGGCACATTTTGCAAACAGACATCAGACATTTTGAATGCTAATTTTTTTATTTTAGCATGTTGACATTTTGTCATAATTGGTGTTATGGTCAAATCTAGGCTAAATTCAATTAAAGATCATGTTGGATAAAAAAAAAACAAGGTCACTAGGAAACATTTCAGAACAATCTTGTAAACACTGTTGACCCCAATGTTTCCTTCAGTATTTTGAAACTTTGTCAGAATTTTTGTCCTGAGAATAGCTAGGCCAAGTTCAAATATGTGTCATTTCGGATCAAACATAAGGTCATTAGACCATATTTAAGGAAAATGTTGTTAACACTCTGAAAGCTTTTCATTTAATGTTACCATGTTGAAACTTTGACAGATGGTTGTTTTGAACATTGCTATAAACCTGTCTGAAACTATGTCACAAGGCCAAATTGAAGGATATCTTGTTAAGACTATTAATATGTTTGACTTAACTGTATTATATGTGATTGCTTATGTGATGAAGTGAATGTTAAAATGTTTGATGATTTGACATTGCACCAAAAGATAAAGTAGGGATAGTGTACAATAACGGTCCCAGTTCCGACAGCTTGTAACATATTCCTTAATCATGGTAGTCATATACC
Organism: Serripes groenlandicus; assembly: GCA_031761405.1. Taxonomy (NCBI): domain Eukaryota; kingdom Metazoa; phylum Mollusca; class Bivalvia; order Cardiida; family Cardiidae; genus Serripes; species Serripes groenlandicus. The sequence continues at coordinate 121,151,317 of JASEVX010000003.1, read as the reverse complement.
TACAGCTTAGACCCATTATAGGCGCTGTGCTCGTGACGAGGCTTTGCCTTTTTCATATTAGGTAACAGGTGTGAGATTTTTTTTTCAATAACCCATGAAGCTTTCTGAAACGAAACTGGAAAAATCCATGGGGGCCGCCATTTTGGATATGTATAAAAATCAGACGTAAAACACAGATTGAAAATTATTGTCGGCTTTTTAATAAAAAAAAATTAAAATAGGTATTTTGGGCATGTATAAATTGAGCAGAAAAACACGGACTGAAAATTATTGTCGTCTTTTTAATCATTTTTTTTAAATTCGATATTTAAGATCAGTAAAGTGTTGTTTTATGTGGAAATTAACATTTGTACGAAAAGTTAAAAATAAATGGAAATCTGTAAGAAATATGTTTTCCCGTTCGTCAAAAAAAAACCGAAAGAATTAGCCTTCTACGCCCGAAACTAAATTTTGACTGTATCGTAGCCAAAGAAGGACGTGACGTCATTTCCGTTACACTTCATCTTGGCGTAACGTCAATGGAGCGACGTCGTTTACCGCAAAAAGTGGTATCAACATGAAAAACCCCAAATTCCTATACATTAGCTATTGACTCGCTCATTAAGTATAATTATTTATCAAACATTGTGGCAAAAGGATAACTTTCTCATAAGGACCAATTGTTCTTGTGGCGACAATCTTTTCCTAAATCGTCTGTTGCATAGGCCTCAGAAACCGTCTATAATAGGGAAAAGGTTTAGCAGAAATGTGACCCCTTACATAATTTGTTCCAGTCATATTGACTGGTTGATTGAAAAAGGCAGTCGCCAGGTGACATCAGAAAAGGGCTGATCTATTTGCTTCTTTACCATAATGCAGGTGATCGATTAAGGATCATCTTGGCCCTCATGTTTTAACCTCGTTCATTATAAATGTATTCCTTGATTTTCTGAAAGTCTTTACTTTATTATTTTTTTGTTCAAATAATAGACAACAGCAATACGATTTCCAAATATGTGTTGATAATGCAAGAAACATGACATTAACATTAGTATTGTCTAGTCAATTACTTATAAATCCTTTTTTATGGCCAAAGTATGCTCTTTAATTTTGTTTATAATTATCTTGCGTGTTTTTTCGTAAATAGGTAGCACCTATAGATATATTAGTTTGATATTATGGCATCGATAATAACTTGTGTACTCTTGATCTTTCGAAGCAGGTCTTTTATAAATTAAATGTCAAAATGAAAGTATTGATACATGTACTTCTCTTTGTACTTTGCTTCATATATAAATGTGCGGGTATATTTTGCATAAGCAAAACGCACGAAGTGACGTTTCCTGCTAATTAACATACAATTCAAACGTGTTATACCATCAAGCGATCAAAACATATCTTCTGAAAGTTCTTTTAAAAGAAATAACAAGAGAAAGTTGATGCAACGCATCAATGTCGCCGGAAATCCATACTGCAGTTATGCATAACACTAACATTAAAGTAGTTGAATAAACAGTTATCAACTGAGGGGCATATTGGAACATAAGGGGTGGGGTCAAGTGAAAATGTTTCATAACTTGCATTGTTTTGTCAACGAAGTGAATGATTATTGAAGCACGTCATTTTACCTTTCCTCTATTAAAGTCAACAGTGGACACCTTTGCAGCAATCTACTTTTAAAACAATGAGATAAGGGTTAAATCGCTGAAGATATGAGTTTTCTCTTTTTCTCAAAATGATATTAGCTTGGCATCCTAATTATATCATACTTTAACAAATATTGAAATGTAGTCCACTATTTATAAATTAGACCACCTTCGAAATATAATATCAACTAAACAGTTAAATCTCATTGAAATTGTTGTATAATTTAAACTTAATTTCGAACATAAACTGAGCCCTACAACATGGTAATTTATTTTAATTCTTTCCTTCCTTTTTTATAATGAAAATAACAAACTACTCATGTTTTAAAATTATATTATGATGAGCGCCCTCGTGTCAATGATGCATAGCAATATGCAGATCGGAAGCAATATGCCTTTAGGGAATTAAATGACACATTTAAAATTGTCAAGGACGAAATAATTTTTTACGAAAGACCCGATTCTTTCTTATTCGCAGAGGTGTCGTTCTTGAAACTCTCTTTATAGGCAGAGAGTGTTCGTTCAAAGTAATTTTTCTATTTAAACCAGTTTTATCTCGGTTTGTTCTTTTCTTCATTTGTTTCGAACCAAATAAACATTTTAAATCACCTATGATTTACTATTTTTAAGTGAGTGTAAAGAGCGGCTCTCTGCAAAGGAGATTGATCTACGCAGTTGGTATGTAAATAAATTAGACTGTGCGACGTAAAGGTTTGTATTTATCGCCTTTTGATTACATGTAGTATATAGTGTAAAATAAAGTATTTCAATCTAGCTAATAGGGACTGTTTTGTCTTCGTAAATAAAACAAAAAAACATAAATGCGAGTCAAATTAAAGAAACTGAAAATACCTACAACATCGCAATATTTATTTCATTTTAGATGTGTCATTACTTAGTGTTTTTAAACAAACACAATTGTAATATGTTCAAGACATCTAAATGTGTTTCTTTCTAATAATAATCCCCCCTCCCATGTGATTTCCGAAAACCTATTAAAAATAGAAGTCGCGGGCTTCTGCCCGGCGACTAATTAACATACATTATATCAAATCATATATATCTTTATGAATCATGTAGTTCATTAATCGAGGAATCCGCTGTGGTCGAGTGGTTAGCGTCGTGGATTTCGAAACCGGGTGTCCCGGGTTCGATCCCCAGTCGCGGCACTACGGTCATGGTGGAGTGCCCTTGGGCAAGGCACATTATCTAGCCTAGTACTGGTTTTTTTACCAAGGGATCATGAATAATTAAATTTAATTGCGCGCTAAATGACCTTAGCTGTCGATGCGCAATAAAACAATATACATTCATTCATTCATTCATTAATCGAAGCCCACGTAGGACTTGGGTAAGCTGGTATTTTACATGCATAGAATTCACAAGTTTGTTTCGCTAATGGCTTGAGCCCAACTAAGACTGTGTTGGGGCCTGTTAATGTGCAGCGCCATTCACAATACATATGATAAGAGACAGCCATTCATAGCATAAACATAAAAGAAAACCCTATAAATAGACGATTTATTATTATTTTATTATTGATTCCCGAAATAATAATCATTCGACCGGTTTTTAAATGAAACCAAACCAAATTACAATAAACGACCCCTATGTCAATGTTACTTGAAGAAAAAAAATAACACCAATTCTAGTAAAACCTGATTAAAAATGATTAACATAAATAATCGCCATATATGACTAATAACAAATGACGCCGGAGGCCGGCAAAACTAAACTGATTGGCAGAAAGTTACGTACATGATAACGGGGAGCAACATGATTCGCCATGGGTTACTGAACTGACTGACACATAGGAATTTACATAAACATGTATGTGGTAACATGCACGGTTAAATATAATGCAGGATAACAACTTCATGAAAATGGGAAATTTTTGGTATCTTTTATGTTGATCAGAAAGGACAATGTCTATTTACCATCAAAAACTGCCCATTTTCAAAATAAGAAAAAAATACACATGATAATTTCTCAGAAGCCCCCTTTCAAAAAAGTAATAAATTAAACTAATATCAAGCTTACTGTTGCCATGGCAACACATTTTCTAAATAAAAAAAAAACTAGGAAATAATGGGAAAAAATACAAAAGCCTTCACATTCTTTTATAATATTTCGTTGCTAAGAAAATGGATCGGTTAAAACGTGATATTGCAACAAAATTGAACAAATATGATTGAATATTATTATATAACTTACTTTTATGTAAAAAATACCAATACAATAAATATAAACCTCCACATTGGTGCAAGTACATGCATATGATCAAGGTTGACAAGGTTAAAGAGGGTACTAAATTGGTAATGGTACGTCACTTAAATATGATGTGACGTCACTGAAATGTGCGATAGAGAGGCGAGGTTCACACACCAATCATACAATTTATTGTATATGTCAATATAGTTATTTCCATATTTAAAATATAAACATTTGTATATTGTTTTCTTTATTCTTAAAATGTAAACAAGTTATATAATTCAATGACAATTATGTTGCAGTAGCGATATCAGGTTTGATATTTTCTATACGGGGCCCGTATAAGTTTACATTTCTCTCTATCTTCGATCTCGCGAGATATCAATTCTCCACGTTCCACATAGTACAATATCAAAACCGATATTGCTACTGTAACATACTATAAGCTATATATTTACAAGGTATAAAACTATGCTTCGAGTCTTGTAGAAGTGTGACGTATATGTCGCAGTCACCATGGTGTTATGCCAATTATATGTTTATACAACAATATTAATGAAAAAATGTTGAAAATACAGCATCTAAATGAACAAGTTGATGGTCAAATAACTGGTCATGTTGATTACCACTGATATGGTATGCCTTATGCCAAACCAGAAATACAGTGGGAAATATTTAATAATAAGTTATCTTTATTGTCATGTATATACATATAGATAACAGATACAAGTGAAAGCGATTCTCAATGACGTACTCCTAATAAAAATATAAAACCATCACTAAGTGTATTATTATATTTTACCCTTGACCTTACACTTTCATACATATATTTAATAACATTTTACATCTTATCCCTAATCTAATGTGTTTATAAATGTTGTACCAATTACTAAATAATTAAAGCCCTTTGAAAAATCTACAAATACTACAAATACCTTTTGTTTATTGTTCAATAAATGATAAATTACGCCACGAAGAGACATAGATTATTTACAATACCCATGTTTTTTCTAAAGCCAGCCTTCGAATCAATATAAACATGTATCTGAACTCTCACAGAGTCCAACGTATTTAAATGTATATAAAAGTCCAATGTATCTCAAAATAAGCATTATCATTTTTATTCATCAATTTTACTTATGATTTTTATTATTTTTAATTTGCAGGTGAAGGATACGATCCAAGCACACAGTTGTGATCTCTCAGCTGCTGAGGCGGAGTCCGCAAGGATCGTCGCAGAGGCAGACGAAGATGAGGAAGAGCCTCAGAAAGTGTCTCAGCAAGTCAGAGGAAAGAGCAAGGGAGAGGGTAAGAACTCGGAGGACGCTGTCATTGTCACCTTGCATAAGCAATTGTTGGTCAGCAGATGCTAATGTTGCAGCAGGCGATGCGGCCACAGACTCCGGTTTGGGTCTTCGGGACCTACGTCAAGGGGATGCTGGTGAACTGTCAGAATGGACATTCAAAAAAACGCGAACGGACATAAGCCGGATCCCGGAAGTCGCCATATAGGCAAGCCACGAGGAAGAGCCCCGACAAGTTGCGCCGCCATATCTTTGACAAGCGGACCGATCCGAACCAGCTCTGCACTCACCTTCTCGTCCCATCCCAAGAAGTCAGACGAGCGTTGGCAGCCGGCATTCGAACTGTGAGAGAGCACCAGGCCACCAACTGGGTCCCCATGGCACTCCCATGACTACGGTAACATAATGAGGTACCAAGCCAGCATTGCTAATCAGATGCCGCCTCCTCCGCCGGGTCCGCCGCAGTTCCCCAAGTACCAACAGAGAGTATGTCCGCAGCCATCATCGGTGCTATACAGGTGCTCACCACAAGCTTGGTCACAGGTGCAATGAGTGCCAGTGCTAGAGGCTGTGAACGTGACTGGGCATATTTGTCTCACATTTCTGGTTTATCTGCGCTGTTGGAGAAATCCTAGGCTTCAGGAAAGAGGTCTCCAAAGGATTTCGATACTCTTAATCTATCTGGTGATGGTGAGAAGCAGTAGTGAGACTCGTGAGTAGTTCAAACTGTGTCCTGTGTTTGCCGATTTTACATGTTTACGGATTGTGTATTTGTAAAAAAAAGTTGTAATAAAGTTTTTATTTTAGCTTTACAACGACGTGTTTTGTGTTTTACCGTGCTACATGTATATGGATTGTGTAGTTTTGTAAATCCACATGATGTTGGAGTCACTATTATAGCTTATTGCATTTGTATGGGAAAAAATTGTACAGAACGAGTCGTTTTGTTTGATTAAATCACTTCACTATGTAAAATATTAACACTCGTTTTTCATTTTTTAGATAAATAAACTAAACGATCTATAGCACAATTATACTGTCCTTTCCGCTGGTTGCAAGGGTCTTGGAAAATAAAATTTACGAACCGCCATAGTTGTTCCGCATTTGGTTTCGACTTGAAATTGAATTGTAGACAAAATGATGTGTAATGCTTTTTTGTAACAGTGTATTTCATTAAAACTCGTGTATTATCTTTTTCTGGTATTCACGCCTGGATATTTGTGTACTTGATTACGATTGAGATGCCCCTTTTGACCTCACAGAATGTTCAGTAAAGCGAACAAACATCTTCTATTCTGTGTTAATAAACTTCACATCGGAGAATGACAAACACAATCAGAAGACCTGCCTTTAAAACAATTATTTGCACATTAATCCTAGTAGTTATTAAATCCAACTTGATTTTGTTCGTCGTTTTATTGAGATCAACTTATATAGATCGTCAACGACTATCAAAATCAACAAGGCATATATATATATAAATGGGTACAGTCTACACATACCGATGTCATTGAAATACACGTCACATTATTACGTAAGAAACTACGTATGCATTTACACTTTACCCACGTGGATAATGGAAGGGGGGGGGGGGGGGGGGGTTATATCATCCTGTCTTGCCATGTAACTGAACAGGTTTTGGAGGTGACACAGTACTTGATGAGCTTTCTCTGCTTATTTCCGTCCTTGCTGGAGGTGTTGCTGTCTGTATCTGTAGGCAGACGTCTTGCATATTAAGGCCAGTTCAGTTCTCCACGCTCCTAGATAGTCGCGATCCATATTCCCTGCACGGTCAAGCTGCTGGTTCTGCATTCCTGAATACTTCATGAAGTTATTAAAGGCTGCCTGGTCTTCGTTACGGAGTTCCACAGGTAGCTGAAAAACAGGCCAAACTATCGTCGCCTACCGATCCACAGCGGACCCTAAACATCCGTTGACCACTTCGCTGTCCTCTTCTCCTGAATATATGTACTCGGTGACCGCAAACTCGTATTGTAGTCGAAGCCTGTCTAGACTTGATCAGCAGGAACCCCTGTTCTGCTGATGTTGGAGAACCGTAAACTCGTATTGTAGTCGAAGCCTGTCTAAACTTGATCAGCAGGAACCCCTGTCATCGCTAATGACGGACATGAGAGAACTGATGAGAAGGTGTGGCGGCACCCGTTTATTTACCCCATGGCTAACGCTGTGTACACGCCAGGTACACGCTATACACACGCTATAATAATGATGCGCACGCTAGACACTCGTATAGCACGCCCATATTCGTTACATGTTCGCTGGATATGCGTTAGAAGCACGCTAGGAGTGCGCTATGTGTCCGAAATGTGTTCACTAGACCTCAACCGTCGAACATACAACAAATACTAAGCGTGTGCTATGCTTGTGTATGGCGTTGGTCGAGCTCGGTCTGCGTGTGTCTGGCGTCGTTCCGGTGTGTACATTCATTCGTCGAGCTCCGCATGCACACAAATCTCGACGCACACAGTAAATGACAACGAATGCATAGCCTTGGTCCAGCGCACTCGACGAATGAGTAACGAATGCTGACGCACACTTAACGAACGACAACGCACTTGCTTTTTTTTAGTACGTCGTGTATTTTTGACCTATGGAATCTACCTCTAAAGTGCAGAAACCACTGTATCTTTTACGCATCTACCTGTCTTACTGCTCTTATCAATTTCGCCTTTTGCCACAATATGTTCAAAAGTCGTCTGCTACATAGGCGTCAACAAGCGTCTGTACATGTTGGAATGGATTAACCCTTAACTTTACATGACAATTTAGCATTACTATTTGTATTGCAATTTTGTATTATCAGATACATCTTTGTGCTTTATCTTTTCTTTATAAATCCATATCAAACCGTTGGAATATTGGAAATATGATTATCCTCTCGCAAAAAGGTCATCGAGGGTATATATGGATCCAGCCGTACGTACGTAAGGTTGGTACGTATGTACGTGTCCCAACACTGCCATCGCTCTAGAGACTTCATTGCTCATGCGATGTTAAAGCGACTTCACACAAATGTTCACTAGCATTTCCACTTGTAAGATGCATTGCAGAGACCTATAGTTAAGGTCGAGGTCACAATGATTAGTGTAAGCATTAGAAACGACGTTATTAATCCAATTATTATCAAATATGCTCACCAGCATTGCCTCTTGTACCAGTTCGCATTTCACCGACCTACGTCAAAGGTCAATGTCACACTAACTATTTTACGCACTTACAAAACGACATAATTGCTCTAAAGACATAATTGCATATATAATTGTTATACAACTGAATACACATTTGTAACAACAACTCCTCTTATACAAGTTCATGTTTCACTGACATAGGTCAAAGGTCAAGGTTAGAGCGTCTAGCATACGCTTGTATAAAATAGCGTCATCGCTCTAGCGTCCTTATTTATTATCATATTGTTATGAAGCTGAATGCACAAGTTTTTTAATTGTGAAATGAAGAGTCGAATGGCGGATGAATATCTACTACAATACTTAGGCCACACCCAATAGAATATTATAATACGTAGGTCCTAATAACGTCATCAAATTAAATGTCCATTGTTTTGCGGGAGAAAATGACTAACACAATCTTTATATGCCGGTTTTTATTAAATTTGACGTTAGGTTTTCGATACATAAAATAGAAACGATTTTCCTAAATTGTACTGGTTGTCTGCATGTTGTGTATTACCTAGCGCAGATTTAGAACGCGTTACGGGAACCTCGCTGAAAGTAGTCCGCCTACTGTCTGACGTCACAGTTCCGTATTGCATACATGTGTACAACATGAAATTTAATCTGTCGTGTCTGAACTGCGCATGACAATCTGCATGTATTTGCCGGAAAATGTATAGGTATATAATAATGTTTCATATTTTCCGCAACATTTTGAAATGCTATTAACATGCTACTGTCTTAAAATGCTAATCGGAGTCAAAAACGTTGGTCATGACTTAAAACTGGAGCTGGTCAAATACCTGCAGCGTAGAGCATTATTGCTGATTTCCATTAACTGAGAACATAGTAGCTTCTTTGAAAAGTAATGTAAAGGAAATCTAGTTTTAGCGTAAATGTGTTTTTTTGTATCAAGTGTTTGACAGTTCAAGAGTTACGTCATACCGGTTACATAATTCAGAACATATTTATAGATTTATAAAGATCAATATGGGTTGGGATTAGTTTGCATATCAACATATCGTCACATTATCGACACGTTCCAGTCAAACTGTGTAGCTAATATTTCACGCAATTCCCTTAAAAACGATTGGACATTCTTGAAATGTTTATTCACTTAGGGAATTCGTGAAAAGCCTAAATAGTTCACTTAAAAAAATGATTTCAGTTATTTCACGAAATATCTGAATTATATCCCTGTCTTCCTAAGAGCGTGAAGACGTGTTACAGTACATTTTGTGTTGAAATCCGAGTTACTCAGAAAATGCTGTGGACAAACATCAAACTGATTCCTAGAATACTTTGAATTTCGAATCCCTGACTTCATTGCAAGTATGTACATGTCCTGTTCATATCGATCAAGAATAGTACTAAGTATGTATCTATTGTTACCTCTACTCCTGTAAATCGTACGGATATAAATAGCAACTTGAGCGCCTGGCTCACCTGACTTTAATTTCTTCCCGGGACCGCTTTACCATTCACTGGGACTCTAGTACTATTTGACGCTAAATGGAGATGGCTTGACGTCGCTGATCTATCTATGAAGAACCGGAGGGATTCAGACAATTATTAGTTGGTGCTTGTCTGGTACTAACTTATTGCTCAAGGATGAAGTAGATAATGTAGATTGTTGGCTGGCGGTAGTTGTAGGTGGAAGCGGCGGTTGGTAGCATGTGTAGGTTGTTTGCTAAATGTAGTAGTAGCTTGAAATGGCTGGTTGATAGCAGGTGAAGTAGTAAGTGGTAGTGGCTGGCTGGTAGCAGAAGTAGGTTGTTGGGTAGCAAAAGTAGCAGCTGGAAGGGGCATGTTGGTAGCAGTTGTAGTAGTATTTACTAGTTTGATATATTTATAATCCAATCAGTATTGACGAGTATACCTATTTAACACTTCCTTAATGGATGTAATGTTAAAATCATTTTAACACATGAACATTGACAAGTGTAGCTTTCAAATCACAAAATGCATTAAATGGATTAAATTGGAATATATAGAGCATTTTGTAACAATGAAGTTATGAATGATAATTCATACATTTCATACAATTATACAGTAGTAAGTTCCTCTAAAATGCATGTGTCTATTTTAGTAAGTTGATGAATTTTCTTGGAAAATGAGGAGTTTCATGAAATCCCTTAGTGATTTGGTCATTTTACATATTTCCTGATATTTTTTTCAGGATTTGTTGTGAAACTCCTACCTAGTAACACAGTTTGACTAGATCTATATGTTTTTCAAATGAATCAATATTGTAATACATACATGATAATATCATGTGTTTTTTAACTCCTCCTAACTATGTTTACAACAGAAATCGACAAATAAATACATCAATATTTATCATAAAAATGACTCAAATTCAAAAAGGGTAATATTGAAGTAAAATTTACAAAATGATTTACCTTCAATATTTCAATTAATATGTGTGAAACCTGCTATAATACACACGAGTGTCTACTGAAACCATGCATCAGCTACAATGGAATTGCAATAGTTAAAAAAGAGGTGTAACTTACATGTACCGGTTTCTTTTATGCTATATTACACCCACTGGAGTGTTAGTGGTCCGTACATAAAATTATTATTTTACTGTATAACTTAACACGGTTAATTGTCCAGCTAAATACACAACAGGTTTACATACACAGATAATTCTAGATATACTTAACAATTGTTTGCGCATTAGTATATCTGAATTTCATAAAATTCGTCAATATATATGTTACACATAAACGACTAAAAATAGAATGTTCTGGTTAGACTACAACGACATTTATATCTGAGATTGATTTACATAAGAGTACCATCCATTATTGATGTCTATGTCTGAAAATAAACCGCGAGTATGTTAAACCTTTAGTATTGCCATTTCGAGCAGTGTTGCAGTGAAATAGATGTGGCGAATGTTATGTTATTCTATTTTACTTTAGAAATTCATAGTTATAGTTTAAAGATATGAATGAATTAGAAAAGTATGTAGTTTATTTGTTTAAATACAGATGCAAAACATCAACCTCCGCATGCAGTTTGTTAAAAGGTATGATACAGTTATAACTAGAATCTCTTTTAGCTATTATGACAGTGTTGCACAACCAGTATCAATAATTATTCCGACGGTTTGCTACACAACTAGTATTTTGTAAGCTATTATGGCAGTGAAGCGCATAACCAGTATCTTGAGTTACTATACTGGCAGATCGATACGCAACTAGTATATATTTATTGTTATGGCAGTGTGCTATACAACTTGTATCTCTTTTTGTTTTTTTGAAGTGTAGTGTATAACACAACTAGTAAATGTGTATGCCAACCTATCAGAGTGATACACAACTTGTATCTACATAAGTCATATATTAGCTATGCTGACAGTTAGCTACACAGCCAGTGGCTATATTATGTTTGATATACAGCATATCACTCTTGTAGTTTTAGCCGTCCAATGTGCACAACAAGAACATATAAGTTCTATTCTACACTTTGGTAAGGTTGCTACTTACCAATTGAGATGCTTGTTTGCCATTTGATTACTTTAAATAATTTGGCTTAATATAGCAGTACTTTGTTAAAACCAAATTTCGAATGATCGTACACTTTCAATGTAGTAATAACATAAACAGTATTAACGGTAGGATATACTACAGCTTTACAAGAACACAGAAGTGACATGTACAAAAGGTGCGGGGCGAAGGAGTACACAACAGGCATTGTCCAAGAACAAAGCACTTATCCAATTTTTCCATGCTAAAACGTTAATATCGAAATAACCCTAAGCGTAATTTTAATGTCTTGCAACGTGAACAAATTAAAAAACAACGTTTTAAAACAATACTACATGATCTAGAATGTCAAAAGTTCGTAGTCGTTCTTCAAGACTTATTTTCTCCCTGTTTTATGTTTCCTTCTGGAAATATGTACAACCTAGTGCACAATTCAAAAACAAATACACTGCTCCTGACATAACTGACTCTGTGTTAAAACATACTCGTGAGTAAGCATGACAGAGCCTTGCATCGTTAAATAACATGTGGTAACGGTACGTACCTTTGTATATAAAATTATAGTTCAACACATTTGATGTTTAAATATTCGGGGAAAGTATACTTGATGCGTACCACTCATGTTATTGACACTGCTGTGTTGACCATAATCTCGTCTTGTATACGCACTATGCATTCTGGCTCCAATTCCACCAACCTTACCTAGCGCTAAGTAATATTCAAAATATTAAATAAGGTTGGAACACAATCTACCATTCATCTTTCACAAAATATTTCAGTAAATGACTGAGTTTACATAAATAGTTGCCTTGCTGACTAACAATACTTGATAAGCAATTAACTATTTATGCATTTTATTTGGGAAACAAAAAAGATGAAATATGCATTACTGAGCCTTAAGTTGTGTTAATGCAATGCAACCTGATCTCATGTAAAATCGAATAAAGATTGGCTTGGACGTTTATATCAAAATTTCAGTAAAAACCGAAAAGTGTTTGATTTATAAACTAATTGAGGCACATAACTTTGTTGAAAAACGGATTTATAGAATTAAGATACAAGTCGATATTAAGTTGAGCATTCTTATTTCGCACCGCAAAATGGACATTCGTATTTCAATAAATAACAGACGTTTTTCACACTACATTACAGATGGATGTTTATAAATTTATATGAAAGATAGTAATAGATTGTTATTCTTTTAAAGTACACCATGTATCGTCATATGCATGGCATAACAAAGATGCACACGTAAATGTATGTCTCATTGTCTCTGCTATTGACCATTTAAGCAAGTGCAACAGACAAAGACTACGTGTTTGTACAAACGTTAAAGACTTTAGAGCTATGTCAAATTCTCAAATACACTTTAATCGACAAATGGTCCGAGTTTTCACCCATGCATATATTTAATTTTCAGTATTTTAGCGCACAGTGTGATGACTATGTAACTATTGTCCGAGTTTGAAAACCAAGATACGTTATTTTGAAAAGATAAACAAAAAACACAACTCTAACGTTGAGCTAAAAGCAAAACGTTGGTGCCAAACATTTAATACCTAAGTCCCGCACTTGCTCTGTCATCGCGTTGAGTCAAACCCATGTACATATATACAAAGTTATGGATTCCAAACAATGTGGGTCCGAGCCCGAGTAGCTCATTTGGTAGCAACGCGGGCTGTTAATCCAGGGGTTGTGAGTTCGAAATCCAGCTATGCCAACATGCTTTCCGACATTATACTAAAGTTACTGTGATATGACTGAACAATTTTTGAAAACGGCGTTAAGCTCCAATCAATCTATCAACTAAACAATGTGGAGGAATAATACAAATACCTGCTAAATTACACGTTAATATTCTATTGATGTGCAATATTTTTTAAACATGTGCCTGTTCAAGGGTTTTTGGCGAGTATCATTTGAAAACGAACACATCTATACATAGACTCCTTAGTCGTGCCAATGGAGATCAGCTATTAAATCAACGACACCATGCATTTCGATATGATGACTCGACATTTTACAAGCAACATATGTTTGAATAATCTTCGGATGTCGAGTTGTCCTGACAAAGGAGAATGTGCATTTTATAATGCATATCCATACCATTGGCTAAATGAACACACGTTTTTATTGGATAAAGCCGAATAGACTTCCCATTAACCTATCTGAACACGTGCCTCTGAACTGTATATATCTGTATACGTTTAATGTATTCAAATGGGGTTCCGGTAACACAATATTCCTGTATATGTTGATGGTTCAAATATAGTTTTAAATTCAATAAAAAAATGTGTTTGATTTTGTTTAATCTCAAAATGTAAAAACTCATCAAACGAGATGTCCCGGACCTAACGTCAACATAGTACCGTTAGTATCGTGAAACGATGTCTACTGGATTGCATTAAACCCACTGAAAACGGTGTAGTCTAACCTTCAGGCATATATATATATATATATATATTAACGATTGTAAATATACATGTTTATTTAACTGCCATAAAGAGTGGTGTGTGAATGAGTTGAACAGTGTTTATCACCAAATTGATAATTCAAGGTAAGACACATTATTAGCATTATATATTAATTATGTTTGCTTATTTTACGTATTGATAACATGCCGGGATCTAGTGAATGTAGACTTAACTTGATTTGGGGTTCAAGTAAAATAAACTTTGGAGAACATGTCGATTGAAACTAAAATTTGATTGTGTCCCTTTTCCGATGCTACATATCGGCTATCATTTTCAACCAATTGATATGGCTTTTACGTATGTAGAAGGTCACTAAAGGAATATCTTGAAAGCTGACGAGAACCTTTATTAAAACTGAATTATAATGTTTTGTCATTTTGTCTGATACCCCCTGGCCACCATCCTTTTCAACCAACCAATATTGTTTAAACAATTGATATAAAGGGTCAATCAGGAAATATTTCTACCAAATTATCTTGGAACCGGACAAGCAGATTCAGAGGTGAAAAGTTGTAAATTTGGGCATTTTTCTAGCTTTCGGATGCCGCAGCAACCAAAACGTTCTATATCTAATTTATATCTTAAACTACCAACAAAGGAACATTCCTGTGACATCTGGTTGAAATAGGTCCAGTGGATTAGGATAATATGTCAATTGAAGTTAAATGTCAAGTTTACCTTATTTCTGATGCCACCTGGCTGCTATGATTTTCAATCATCTAATATGGTTTGCATGTGTTTTAGAGAGATATTAAAGGAACATTTCTATGCATTTATATTGAAACCAGACGCACACTTTCATAAGAATGGAACTATGCAAGTTCAAAATTATTTTTGCGAGATTTTCTTGATGATATCTGAAATATAAACGAAAGTGGGTCTTGTCCGATCAACAACTAGGTCATTTTGCCAATATTGATGTCTTGATAATATCAAGGTGAAGTTTAAATATGGGTCATGTCGGCTCTTAATGTAGGTAAATAAAAAAAATAAAAAAAAAATATCGTGTTAACACTCTTCAAGCAGCATATTTAACTTAACCATGTTGAAACTGGGTCAGAATGATTGTCTTGATGAAATCTTCAAGAATATCGAATTGTGGTCATACCTGGATTTAAACAAGGTAACTAGACCGAACGGAGGGGAGATATTGCCTACACTGTGATCATAAACCCCAAGCCCGTACACGAACATTATAATGTTAAACAGTGAGTATAACATTTTCTGATTAAGGGAAGGCATTCGTATTTGACAAACTAACTCTGTTCGTATCTCTTGAGTACATACATATACATAATTATGCAAAAGCTTGTCTGACCGTCTGACCTTAATTTACAAATACCAACACAACCGTCCATCAGTACTAAACAACTGTGTGTATACGACACTTTAATGCATCATGTTAACCTTCTGGAAACATACTATTCGACAATCAAAATAAGGTATGTCACTTCACAAACATAAACAGGAGCAGGTCGATTATGCGCCGTTGATTCTGACTGCGAGCACACTCGTTTCTACGTTTAGATATGAATAAAATCAAGAGTGATAATATCAAGCTAATGTCTACGAATAGAGACTTCAGTTTTGGAAGAAACACATTGCATTTTGAAAATGACAATGAAAACCGATGTAAGCAGAATGTGATAGACTTCTTTTAGATAGTGGTTTCTCTGGAAAATCTGATATAAGTGCTATTAAATATGGTGAAGGTATAATGCAGATAGCGATAAAAAAAAGTTGAATAGAGGTTTCCGAATTAAGTTGAACAAAACATTGACATTAACTCAGAGGTCATTACTGCTTGATATGTAGATGGTCACAATACTATAGTCGAATGTATAGTAGAACCTTTTCAGGAATTGTCTATGAAAGGCATGTTGATATGTATGCCTTTTGTCAACACAGAGCTAACGGAAATGCATTTATTGGATGTGATTAAAAGACAGATGTTGTTAAGACTGCTGCCTGAAAACAGCAGCTGCCCTGAATCTACCATTCCTTAATAAAAGAAGCATCTGCTTCGTTACAATACAATGTAATATACGTCACAAGTAGAGTGAGTATTGTAGCGTATAACTGCAGTTGAGAGTGTTTAGTGTTGATAAACTGTTTTTACAGATAAGGCAGATCAATCGGACAAAAAACCTATGTTGATCATAATATCTGTGTATGTATATGTAAGTCTATCACAATATGTTGGATCAGAATAGCATGGAGCTAAGTCATGTGTTTCACCTATTTAAGTTACAACACACCAGCTAGCTTTGAATGTTTCTATGTCTACTATTAAAAACTAAGGATTATTATTTTCTACCTAAAATTAGTGAATATTGGGACACATTAACTGCTGTAAAGTAAGATGTACTTATGATTTAGTCACGGAGATAAAGTCAACTCCGATGACTAATACAAAAACAGCATACACTTTTCAGTTCTAATTTAGAGTTAAATCCGTTTCGAGTTATGCGTTTTGATTTTACGAATGGAATTGCTACGTATAGATATAACACAAACAATTGTCATACTATCAAATTAACCGCATCAAAATGAAACGAAGTTTCAGTAATGTTATAGGCACATTCTATTTTGAAACTGAAAAGGTAATTGCTTTTTTGATAGCAGATCTTTATCGTATAAGACTACAAGTAAGTAAGTAAGTAAATCATTTATTTCAGTGACATGTGTACAAATGAATTCAATACATATATACACAAACATATAAATAAATACACCCGGCCCGACGGACCAATTAGTCACTACTAATATACATTATAATATGGCAAGCGAAACTACAATTTAAATATTAAAGTCTTATAGATATAAGATGTGAGTAAAGATTAAATAAATAGTGTCATTATTAAATTTGATAATGCAAGTATAAACATCACATGAACATATAAGTACGTACAGTTACATAATGAAAATGTTGAAATGATTTAATGTTGATTCTTATTTATAAAGTTCTTTTCGTATAAGAGAGTGGTTGGAGAATTTGAAATTACCATTACATTTTGTATAATGAAGATAGGCAAATGTTGATATAGCAAGTTCTGTGTGGTATCAAAAAATGCTTGTGTAATTTAGACGATATAATTGTCTTTGAAAAACGCAGTGATGACACTTTTGAAAAGTGAAGACTTGTTTTAACTAGAGTTTGTGAAACTACCATGACAGTTTAACCTACACAACGTCATTTATTTCATAAATTGATTGAGTACCTTGGTGTCAATGATTCAGAAGATGGACATTCGTTAGTAAAATTAAACGGCAGTCTCTTTTGAACTGGCCTGTACAAACAAAACTGTGTTAAGAAATTTCGTATGGATAATTAACCCTTTCCCTCATAAAGACGCTTTCGGACTTTTCTGCAGCAGAAGACTTTTGAAAACATTCTGGCAAAAGAAGAAATTGCTCAAAACGAGCATGTTCTCTTTTAGTCACAATATTTTCAACTTCTTTCAGTGATATTACATTCGTCTACAGAGAAATTTCATTGTTTTGTTTAGATTATCTCAAAGTCGTCTGCTGCAGATTTGTTGTATGTGGAAAAGGGTTAATTATAATATAAGATAAAAACACCACGTACACAAATATCTATTAAAAATAGGTTGTATTTATGTAATGTTTGCTATTAAGTGTTGATATGTGCTCATCAGCTATGTTTATTTCAAATACCCATTACTCACATGGTATAAGCTTCAGATCATCTGAAGTAATGCATGTAAGTGATTGACAATACACGTTTGATATTAGATACATCTTTCATTGATTTATTCAAAGTCTTCTAACTGCTATAAGTTTTAGCATTCGTGATACAAATCAATTACGTCATTTAGTATCAGCTATTTTTAGTTATACTTTTAAGTTATTTCGAATAAATTACTAGTTGATGTTCATTTGTAAATTCGTTCATGTTAATTTATGTAGGTAAATAACAAGATACATTAATTGTTAAATAACGCATAAATTATCAAAAAACGATTTGCCCACTCTTTGACATTTCTTTCGGAAATGAATAAGCAGTTTATAGTGTCGCTCTTAATATATTGAATAGGTTTCTTAATACCAAGAAACAGTGACATATAGCAGCCATATATCACTATTCAGAGACATCGGGAAGCCAAACATATACATATTATCAAAATATATGAAACATAAAAAACCGCCATCACATCATCTCATCTTAATAAATGATTCCCTATCAATTTAATCATAACAGAGTGTAACAGGTAATACAAACTCATAGTTCGTACTGCATCCATTTTAGTCCGAGGGGGACTCATTTTTGGATACCATGAAGCATAATCAGATGGTTTTATTGCTTGTAACCTGTCGCAGTAATGAAGCATACTTCAGTACATGTCTGGTTACTTTATCCTGTACGGGTTATTTATTCAAAGAGTTATATGAGCCACATACCTACTGTATTATATATCTCCCTCTCTCTCTCTATCTATTCTATTTTCTATTTCTCTTTCTCCCACTCTATCTCCTTCTCCCTCTCATACTCACTTACTCTGGCTCGCTCTCTCTGGATCGCTCCTCTCTCTGGATCGCTCTCTTTCCCTCCATATCTCCGTCCGTCCCTCCCAACAACCCTATCTCGTTCTCT
This sequence comes from Serripes groenlandicus, assembly GCA_031761405.1. Lineage (NCBI taxonomy): Eukaryota > Metazoa > Mollusca > Bivalvia > Cardiida > Cardiidae > Serripes > Serripes groenlandicus. The sequence continues at coordinate 121,132,400 of JASEVX010000003.1, read as the reverse complement.
CTCTCTGTCTCTCTCTGTCTCTCTCTCTGTGTCTCTCTCTCTGTGTCTCTGTGTCTCTCTCTCTGTCTCTGTCTCTGTCTCTGTCTGTCTGTCTGTCTCTCTCTCTCTCTCTCTCTCTCTCTCTCTCTCTCTCTCTCTTACTCTATCCCTCTCTATCTTACTCTCTCTTCTCTCTGTGTGTCTATGTCTCTCTACCTACCTCAATTCCTCCCTTACTCTCTCCCTACCTCAATCCCTCACTTACTAGAGAGAGAGAGAGAGAGAGAGAGGAGAGAGAGAGAGAGAGAGAGAGAGAGAGAGAGAGAGAGAGAGAGAGAGAGAGAGAGAGAGAGAGAGAGAGAGAGAGAGAGAGAGAGAGAGAGAGAGAGAGAGAGAGAGAGAGAGAGAGAGAGAGAGAGAGAGAGAGAGATATACTACACCCTTACCCCTATCTCATCAATTAATATATACAATGTTACAAAAACATGACATGAAATAATAATCTAAAGTGTTATAATATTGATTAAACCCGATACAAAGTACGTGTTACTATTCCATACGTAATATAGAAATAGTACATGTTTGTAAAGCATATCATATTAGTTTAGCAGTATGCTTTTCCACACCGTGAGCAATGAGAGAAGTCCGTGCATGCCGTGTATAAAATTAAGATTCTGTTTTGAGAAGTACAGAGAATTGGAACAGTAGTTTTCTGTGTACGACAAACTCCTATGAGGACATTCTTACTTACAGAGACAGTGTACAGCAATATCGTAGAAGACCATAAACCTCGCTCAATGCAATTTCTAAGAGAAGCTATTTATTTATACGAGGCAAAATGAGTCAATTGTATTGCAAGAAAGACTTGTGTGACTGCTACCTATATCTTTTAAAACGAATATAAAGTAATCGAACATCTGGTTTTAGGAAGTGTATTTACATAACATTGCTGAATTTCTAGAATAGATTTTATATTTTCACACCAAAACCCCGATGAAATATTGTGATCGTTTCATTTTATCAATAATAATTGATTTCTGTGATTTGTGTTAAAAACATACCATTTTCGAGGAAAATATCAAACATAATTCAAGTATGACCTGATATTACATGCAGCAGACCAAACCTGTATGTCATTTATCCTATATGTAAGAATTGGATGTTATAGCAGTTTAATTTTGAACAATTTCAATGAATTGATTTTAAGCTATATATTGATTTATCTTTTTATTGTTTCAGGCTCAACGTGACATAGGATGCTTGCCCTTTGGGCCTGGTTTATCTTTGGTAGTATACACATTCTCACATTTGATCCAGTATTTTATTCAAAAGTAGACCAAAGATATCGCCTACCTTTAGCGGATAGATAATATTTGTCAGCTCAAAATAACAATGGCCCGGTGTGCTTGTTTCTTTTCCCCCATGTAATGGGGAGACATATTAATTTTGATAGCATTGTCCGACTGTCTGCAAGTCTGTCCGACTGTCTGAACGTCTGTCCGTCAAACATCGTGTCCGTTACATAAATTTGAGCCACTTTAATGATTTATTGACCACATTGAGCCAATGTGCAGAGCGCATGGAAACAAGCAGCTTGGTTCAGGATTATATTATAGGTCGAAGGTCATATGACTATATTTCGTATCCAATCCGTTTCTGTTGAACCATATACATATCTCATGCTACGAACAGCTTGGTTCAAGGTCAATGTCGTAAATTGAGGTCATATTACTTTATTTCGTGTCTGCTCCATAAATGTTAAACACCATAACTGATTTTCAAATAACTCACCATAAATGTTAACCAGTTTAAGACGATGCACATAGTGCATGGTACAAACAGATTGGTTCAATATCAATGTCATAGCTAGAGGTTAAAGGTCATATGACTATATTTTCGTACACACCATGTTTTTGTAAACCTCTGGTATTCAGCCAAATAGTAAGTATGTGCTATAGAAGTGTGAGTAGTGTGGTAGGTTCAGAACCTTTGGGGATAACAGGACACAATGTTAATGTAGTATTGCAACCAATACAAAAGTCCCCTACCGGACAAACATTTATAAAATGAAAAAGGCACATTATTCTGTCAAACCTCACTTTAGAGTTACGCCCCTTGACATATATGATCTTCTAGTGGTCCTCATTAAATGTGTGAAGTTCTAGAGTTATAGACATGACATGGCGGAACAAAGTTAAGTTTGACCTTGATCTTGGAAGTAAGTGGCTGGTTTTTGTGTATGACACATGATCTTTCTATGAGGAATAATTGTGAGAAGTTGTATTAAAATCCATTCAAACATGTGGAAGACACAGACTGGACACGTCAGAAAAACCTGAGAATGTTTGAGCGGAAAGGGTGACCTTGACATTGAGAGTAGGTGGCTGGGTGATATGCATGACACATCATATTGTTATGGAAAATAATTGTGTGAAGAAATATCAAAATCCATTCAAGCATGTGGAAGATACAGCCCGGACAATACATTTCGGACGGAAAATGTTTGAGCCGGAACTTAAACTTTGACCTTGGGAGTAGGTAGCTTGGTGATGTGCATGACACATCATCTTGTTATGGAGAATAATTTTGTGCAGTAATATCCAACTCCATTCAAGCATGTGGATGATACAGCCTTGACACGAAATTGCAGACGGACATTGTTTGACCCCAAACTGTGACCTTGACCTTGGGAGTAGGTGGCTTGGTGATATGCATGACACAGCACCTTGTTATAGAGAACAGTTGTGTCAAAGTCCATTCAAGCATGTGGAAGATACAGCCCTGACGAGAAATCTCGAACATACTGACAGACGGACAAACTGTGACCTTGACATTAGGAGTAGGTGGCTGAGTGATGTGCAATAGTTTTTATGAAACACTGGAACTAAATATTAAAACCTTCTCTTTTAATCAAATTAAATCCCGAATCAAATTATCCAATCTCAAAGAAAATGTGTGTCTAAATGAAGGTGTTATGGATGAAAAGAGTTGAAAACATCATCGTAAATGGTTAAGGTTAAGCAATTTCTACTTTTATAACAATGCTTTTGCAATTCGTTTTCTGCTTATGCGTGAAATGCTTTGCTTCGTGAAAATGTGTTTGCAAGCATGTATGGTCACTTAATTATAAGTGAACTTTAATTTCTGCACCTGGCAAATCCGTGCAGCAAGTGTATTTTCCCCAGAAATAAAAATATATAAAAACGACTTTCAAGTCCCTTCAACCAGCTCAGATTTGTATAAACCTGCGCAGCCATACCAGGATCTTCTTTGTTCGCCATCCAGTCACACGAGCATCTGTAAATTTACAGGAAAAAACAATGACTTTATAAAAACAATAAGGACAGTAAGAGTATTACATTTGAATGTAACTGTCTTTATTTTAAGGTGGTTGGTTTTGATGACGAAGCGACAATTACTCCCTTTTGAACTTCTTTCCGCTTTGCAACGAACTGTTTCGGCGGAGTTGCCTTCGTTGCTAGGAACGTAGTATCTCCGACAACCCTTTAATTAATAATGTTGACTCCGGAACGGATGTCTGTCGACGACCGTCTAAAACATGATATGCCAAATGTATATGTACTAAAACCATATTGTTTTGACTCTACTATATTGTACAAACAAGTAAATGTGCGTTATTGGGGGAAAACTGTTCTCATTTCTTTTTGTTACGACCAATGATATCTCTAGCTAGAGTTGGTAATCTTTCATTTAATTGTTCATTGACATTCAAAATTCAAGATTAAAGCTGGTCAGATCCTTATTGACAAATAATCCGGTCCCTTTTAATTACTCTTGTTTGTTTTCATTATCCCATGATAGTATAACTTGTATATTCTGATTTGATTTTATTGGGCGATATGCATGTCATTGATTGTCATTTCCAACATGCAGCAAAGCTACAACAAACGACTTTAAAATGTCACACAAAGAATACATCAAAGGAGGAGCAATGTCGGATTTCTAACAATGTTTTCAAAAGTCGTTTGCTGCATGATGCGTAAAGTGAAATCAATGATGCAGACGACATTGACGCACATGGCAGCAGATGGCTTTTTGAAAAGTCTTAAATTGGATACCGTAACCCGATAGTTAGTTCTAAGGTCGTATGCTGAAAAATGTTTTGGGCACAAAATTATGGCTTAAAACATTTCAAGAAAATGTGAAATTGTCAAATTTCAATGGTCGTCTGCTTCAAATGACGTCACTGATCGTGCGTGTATGAAAATATCCTCATGAACAATAAATTATATTCTCCTTTTGTGATGCGAAAATTAATGAGTCTTTAAACAACATTATTTCGACAAAACGAATTATCATTTCGAAAAAAATTAAAAATATCGAAAAAACCTATTGATATTAATATTTCATAAAATCGACTTCATGATTTGATAAAATGAAATAATAGTTCGAAATATCGACATTGAAAATAGTTAGCCTGTTATCGCATCTTGCACCAGACGACTTTAGAAATTATTGTAAGAAAAGCTTAAATCGTTCCTCATTTTCTGTGCTTTTGCTATTACATTCAAAATCTTCTGTTGCAGTTTTGTTACACTTGGGAAAGAGTTAATACTAGTATTCAGGGAAATCTTTAGCATACTAATATACGCATCAATGAACGACCAACCCCACTTAAGACAGTATATCCCAGTCAGGTTAACCAGTCAAGTCTAACCAGTAGACCACTTAATGACACACATTTTGCAGCAGATGACCTCGGAAAGAGCGTTAAGAATGTTGAAATTGCTCGTGATGAGCAAGTTCATCTTTACTTACAATACTTTAAACTCTATATCAACATTTTGTTTCTAACTTTCCTGCTAGGATCACTCTTTTATCAGATGTTTTTGAAGCAGGTGACTCATTTAATTGTCTGTCAGGGAAAGGGCTAAATATATACATTCCTGACTAATTATGTTGTATCGTTCTTTAAGGATCAGCAATGGGAACTTTCGCACTGGTAGTTTTGGAAGGAGACGATGTAACCCTACCATGTACAGAGAGTCAAAGCGTTTATCCAGGATGGTCAGGGCCAGACCTGAAAGGTGTGGTAGACATCTACACTTACGCAAATACATCCGCCTTTTCCCCAAACTTTGGAGAAAAGTCCAGCAGACTAGCATGGGACCCGCAGAACAATAAGAGTCTAATAGTGCAGAATGTAATAAAGACCGACAAAGGATTGTATTCCTGTTTAGGTAGCATATACAATGTCTCGATTAGAGGTAAGTTGTGGTTTACAATTACCTTTTGTTTAAGCAAGTCTAATAATCTGAAATCAAAAACTAGAATAGTATAACATAATAAGAACTGGCATTGACTATGGAACATAGCCTTATGACTATACTTTTTTGTGTAGTTAGCCCCGCCTAAGATTTACTTTTATGAGTCGGTTCGGGTCATTGTTGAGTGGATTTGATTACATTATAGAAATGTAAACCATCGTATTGAAATGACGATTGATACTACGTTTTAACGCAAATCAAAGTGTTTTTCATGTCAGTAAACATAAGTAAATTTAGATTGTAAACATAAGAATATATAGAACATTTCAGAGATTTTAAGGTTTGTTTTATTTAAGCTCCATATTGCAGTTTTTTGGTCGGTTCATCATAAAACGTGGATTGTCAAATTGACCTGCCTCAGATCGTTATCCAATATGCAGATAAGTGTAATGGTTCGGCTCTGAATAAGTTAATCGAGAATAATTGTTTGATTAATCCTGATAAAATTGTTTACATAAGTATCGTATATTTGAAAACACAATAAAGGCAATTAAGGAACATGCAAAAGGCATTGGTTATTCCTTAAACAAAATAATCACGGAATGTCCATAGAAAACTTATACCTTTATATAAACATAGTGGAGTTCAAATTCAATCACCGAATATGACTGGAACAGTGAATATTGAAAATGCTCTTTGTAACATATATACAATTAATCAACTGATCTTTGAAACTACATTATTAAGACCCAGTTCTGATTAATACTTTTATAGAACCATTATGCAAAATGTAATGTCATAATGGTGTAAACAATAGAATTTTCTTTAAATCAACATCAATTGAAAAGGCACAAGAATAGACTGTACTATGATAGTAAGCAACATTTCGAACCGGTGGGTTGCAACCTTGTGTCTTTTTAGCTCCATGCATATGCAACAGAATCAAACGCTGGGTTGCAGCTTTTTACTGTACACACGGTTTATTTATTAGAAAAATGTTTTAATTTAATTATATTCATAAATTGTTTGGTTATCGTACGATGTATTTCTTCTGACAATCTGTAAAGATTGTACTGGTTCATTAATTATGACCTTTTTAATTTGTTCTGTACCATTATCATAACACTACATTCACTATATTAACTTAATTGACTATCGGATCTCTAAACATTATTGCACTAAACATGTAAATACTGATATGATAAACAATCTAAAGATTTCTTAAAATACTATAATATCATTGGAAACATACCTTTAACAAATAGAAAATGCAATGCAAGATGAAAATCCAACACCTGAGGAAAAATCACATCTAGTAAACAAAATAAGTGAAGTAATATATTGTAAACAAGTTCTTATATACAATTTTAAAATTATCTTAAAAACCAGAATTGTCTTCATCTGTAGTAAAATGGAAAACTCTTGGCGAAAAAGTGAATTGAAAAACTCATAATACTATAGCATTTAAATCAACGTCCGATACATTTTTAAGAAGTTTCCAGTATAAATTGTTAAATAGAATTATAACAACAATTGTCTTACTGTATGACTTCAAATATAAATCATCCTGTTTATGTGAATTATGTTGAAATACGCAAATACTGTAGAATAATGACAAATGTTATTGATTACAAAAAATAAATATAAAATTAACTCAAACTGAAAACTTTGACAACGAAAATGGCCAACTCTATCCAAAGATAATAAAGAGAATAATTGTTCGTTTCAGTGTAATATCGAAATTTATTTTATCGAGTGAAAGGCAAAGGAAAAGTGGAAAAGCCACGAGTGCAAATATTACACTTTAATTTTCACAAGATTTAAGAAATTTCTATACTACACTGAAACAAACAATTATTATACTGCTTTAATGCTTTAAATGAGTTTTTTTTTAAAGTGCTGAGGTTTAAAAAGTCACATTACCTTTGGTGATATGTAGTAATTAATTCCCCGTATGGAGCCCCAGTCGTTATTAATATCCCACATGGAGCCCCAATCGAATTACACAAAAGTTGACGTATTGTCACAAAAGTTGGTGTAGTGCGGTCGCCATGTAAGGGGATTTTAAAATAAATAAGCACTATCAATTAATAAATAACAGTAATATTGACGTAAACCCATATTACTTTTAAACAAGAAATATCTTTAAAAAAGATAAACGGCGATCAATATGAGAAAACACTAAGAAATAGATCATTCGCATATGATTTGATTTAGAATGACAGAAAAAACAATAACGTTAAATATGTAATATTTGGTTTATAAATGTTTTAGTTCATATATATACTTTGGTTTTGATATGAATGAGAGAAAAAGAAAAAATGAAGCTTGCCCCTGCCGGGAAGCGAACCACAGACCTTTCACTTGACAATCCATGTCAACATCCATTACACTAGCGCGACATCACTTTTAATTTCGTTCAAGGCCGACAATTAATCACATGACTGGAGATTACGCGAGGCTCCCAAGAGGTGTATTATGTATACACAGTTATAAGTTTCAATTGACGATAAATAACTGAAAACTTATCATGTTTCAAAAATAATTAATATTTTGCTCTTAAATATTATATTTCATACGTTTTCACTCATTTCTTTCACTGAAATTTATTTCTTAAGGAAAACAATTAAAGGTTAGTATGCAGAACATTTCATTTCAAAACTTCACCTTATTGGTGCCTCTCGAAGGATCACCAACTTAACTATGAACCAATCAAAACGTTTCATTTCCTTTATTTCTTCAACATTTGATTGGTCTACTAGCTAGATAATTTATTTAATATCTAGGTAAAAAATCACGTTAATCGTCTATCGCCGAAAAACCCATTAACATCTAGGTCAAAACCCACGTTAGTCGGCTACCCGCCGAAAAAGAATTCAGTGACAAACTATAGCTTAAATCTTATTCTGGGCGCTTTTCTTGCGCGGTTGAAATGCACGTCTCCCGTCATGATTGTTTGTAGGGTCTCGCTAAGAACTTTCAACTGTGCATTTTAACTATTTGTCAATATACCTATGGGAAGTAATGGATGGAAGCCATTTGAAAAGGAATTTATGTCTGATATTGCTAATCGGAGAAGAGAACATTTGAGTCACCTCGATCGAAAATTTGTGTTGTTACAAAATGGCTAGATCTATATTGAGGATGAAAACAGGCGACAAACATCATTCTTATATAAATACGAATACTCTAAAACTATATTTTTACATCCGATATATTCGATGTCTGTTACTCGATACATGATTTTTATATTTTTTTACACTATATGCCTGCAAACATATGACGTAAAAAGGACAATGTCATTCAATGTGTAAACATTGATATCTTGCTTTAATCCTGCTTTCCTCCCTTCTAAACCTGCTTTTAACACTCCTGAGTATAGCCATATGAGCACGATTATCCACAAGAAATATTAATATGAAAATCATTCGAGCTACAGATAGATATTGCATATACTAACTTAAAACCAAATCTTCAGTAAAGTACAGGTTATTGTATACGTGAAGGAAAATATGTCGATGTGTGTACTTATTTAATGACATCACTGGTAAAGGGAAATAAAGATCGTCAATGTACGTACTCTCAATCATGTCGTGTTTCTTTCTTTTATACCTGGCATGTACTATTTGGTTCTTTGGGGTCGGATAATCTCATACCTAGCGACTCAATACGATTTTAAAATAACTATAACTTTTATTTTAATATCAACGGTGGCTTTTATTGCTTCACAAGTCATTAGATGTACATGTAGGACTTCTGTGTCTATTCAATCTGTTAATACAAATTAATATGCACATATCAACTTTATTGAAACGTTAAGTCGAGTTGATACTTGTTTTAAAACTTAGTCTTTTCATAAATATTGATAATAACATCGAGACAAACGTCATTCAGTAAAGTAAATAATTATAAATTCACTGCCAAAAGTTATAAACTTACTGTGAGTTTATCCTAAATTCATTATTGACCTTTAACTGTTTTCATTTTGAATGCTCAGAAACTACCAGAAACTTAACATATCATCCGCCAGGTGGAAACTTTGTTTGGAAATATTTGAATTTAGTAATGTAGAGGAATAGTATCTATACATTTTATCCCATATCTCGCAAATAAACCAATCAGATTAAATGGGATTTCGCAGATTGTTTATTCTTGAGATAAGTTTGATATAAATGAATATTTCGTGGAGAAATCTCAAAACATTTGTTGTTTGCGACACTTTGAAAAAATAGCCGCCCATATGGAAATACACATTGTTGATGAAATTGTAAATAGTGAATACAAATAAATTATAAATGAAATCTTCTAGGTAATAGTAAACTGCGAAACAAATTTGTAACAGGCTACGCTTTTGGTACCTGTGGTAATAGTGACAACTTAACAAATCTTCTCCTCCGAGAGTGTTTTTTGGTAAAAATGTGTATTGATTGAAAACACATGTTTTGCCTTTTATGGCTAAAGTGATTTAATTTTCAACTGATGGAATCCCTCCTTGGCCTCTTGATATCATTTTAAAATGACATATTTGACTGATCCACGGTACTTAAAAGCATACAAAAGAAGTATTTCCAGCTTACGGATATTTAGTTCATTATTTAAAGACATGATTATATAATGACATTTTATTGTGACTTCTAAGATATCAATCATCTATATACTTTCACCGCATATCGGCGTTTAATAGACAGAACAATAAGAAATGTAACTCATCCTCACTACTAATTTCACAATAGACACAGAAATAAGCGACCTTTGATAGACCATAAGACAGAGACCTGAAATCCTGAAGTTTGACAGGCAAGTGCTGAATCTACTAACGTCAATTTCACATAAATAAAATTATGGTTGTTTTGAATAGGTTGTGATATCGGCAACGTTTTGCACGGACACGGGACTCATTTTTAGACTTATTTGTCAAATTCATTATACTACTTTATGCTGATGATAGTAATGTTTGCCAAATCTAAAGAACACCCAATGGACTCTTTAGATATATTTTGTGGTTATTGTAAAAAGTGGAAACTTCAGATAAATATTGATAAAACAAAAATCCTTGTGTTTGGAGACAGAACGATTACGGATAGTTACTAAGATATGTATTACCAAGCTATTGAAATTGATGATGAATTTAACGTTTTAGGTGTTATGTTTTCAAACAGCATTTAACTCTGAAAAAAGTATGTATTGAATAGGCTAAAAGGCGATGTTTGGTCTATTCAGGAAAATGCGATATCTAAACTTCTATATTGAATTCCAGCTAAAACTATTTGATCATACAGTTGTCCCAGTCTTACTGTATTGGTGTGAAATTTAGGAGGTTTGGACATCTATCTTTTATTGAAAAAGTCCATACCGATTTCATGAAATATATCTTACATGTAAAACAACGTACGCCTAATGTAATGCTATATGGTGACCTAGGTAGATATCCTTTATCAATAACCATTAACAAAAGAGTTGTAGGCTTTAAGTATGGCCTTATAAATAATGTTAATCATCTTCAATTTATAAAATTGTTTATGCAAAATTCAATAACAAAAACAGTTATATTAAATGGCCGAACTGTGCCAAAACAATATTTGATAGCTACATTTGGAATAACCAATAGTATGTCGGATCAAAATCAATGTTGGTTTATGAAATCGATAACATTTTGAAGTTCCAATTCATTCAAACATGGCAAGCAGATTTAGCAAGCACTCAAAAATGCTTTAAGTTTCGACTTTACAAATGTGAACATAAGTTAGAAGAGATCCTTGATGGTCAGCTGCTTCAATCATTTATTAATAGAAAAAGGCCGTTGGCTAGGCATCATAGAGTATACTACTCCTCGGCATAATAGAGTATGCAACATTTGTAATTCTAACAAATTAGCGGACGAATTCCATTACCTTTTTAAGTATGAATATTTCAGATAATAGGTCGAAAGTAATACATAAATCTCTTTGCAGAAATTCAAACATGTACACTTTTAGGAAAATTATGAACTCTTCTAACAAACAAGCATTAACTTCTCTTTCAAAATTTATCTATATCTTGTTCTGAAAAAAATGCAAAGAAACCACCTAAAAATGTACTAACATTCTCTATTATTCCTCCTAATGTGCTAAGATTAATATTACTGGACTTTGCCCCTTAATGTTGTATTGTGTTAATAACACCGTCTCATGCTATAAACACCACTTAATACAAAAAATCGAACACAGTATGTCAGGATCAGTCTGCTAATTCACACAGTGCTCACTACTCTTCTAAGAATACTTGATAATGTAGCACAATATGATAGCAGCATAATGTCAGCAGGAGAAGGGTTGTTTTTATTTTATATTATTAGCTCACCTGCACGAAGTGAGCTTATGTTATGGTGTGTTGTCTGTCGTCCGTACGTCCGTACGTCAGTCTCTGTCCGTCAACTTTTTTCTTTGAATGCCTTCTTCTTAAGAACTGGAGGTCCTAGGGTCATGATATATGACCAGAAGATATCTGGGATAGAGTGCTATAATTTCCTCAAATAAATGACATTGACCTACTTTCAAGGTCACAAGGGTCAAATATATGAAAACATTTAAACAACTTCTTCTGAATATCTAGAAGGTCCAGAGTGATCATATTTTGCCAGTAAATACCTGACATGAAATGCTTTATAGTTTCCTTCAATAAATGACCTTGAGCTACTTTTAGGGGCACAAAGGTCAAATCTTGCAAGGGTCAAATATATGAAAACCTTCAAACAACTTCTTCTGAATAACTAGGAGACCTAGTGTGATGATACTTTGCCAGTAGATACCTGGCATAACGTGCTACATAGTTTCGTCCAATAAATGACATTGACCTGTTTTCAAGGTCGTAAGGGTCAAATATATGAAAACCTTGAAACAACTTCTTCTGAATAACCAAGAGGCCCTGAGTGATGATAGTTTGCCAGTAGATACCTGGAATATAGTGCTATAAAGTTTCCTCAAATGGATGATATTGGTATATAGCATCCTTGCGAACAAGAGACTCAATGTTGCATAAACTCCTTGACAATGGGTAAACAGATCTGAACCAAATTTGGTCTGGATAATTCCAGTGCAAGACCAACATAACAATTAAATGAAGGAACCCTTCTTAAGGACATAGGACCAGAACAGGAAACCAGAGAAAACCCATTTAACTCCATTTTCATAACACATTAAGTAATCTAGATCATTTAGTGTGGAGCATTATTCACCATAGAAATCTCCAGATGTGAAATTCAAAATTCAATTTTCTTTATAACATTTTCCCATGATTTCTCAAATATCCAGGTGAGCGATACAGGCCCCCAGGGCCTCTTGTATATATATTTGTATTTTTGTTTCGTACTTTTGTCTTTTTTCTCCCTCTCACTTTGTTTTCCTCCATATGAATGATGTATACAGCCTGGTATTCACGTTTGGTAAACATGTATAATATTTATCACATTTGACATATGTATTAAACTTTCCAACTTTAGGTATTACCACTGTTCATGTTCATCTATGTATTTGCCATGTACGTTTAGAAGTTACAATCAAGCGTGTGCATGCGATCATTTGTGAAGAATGACCAAAAGGTTTAAACGCTCACATTTCTTTTTCCAAACCAATTACACACCATAAACATCCGTGTTTAGTGGTCTCCTTTGAACAGCGACCAAAGGTCAATATTATCGGTCAATATCTATTAATTCATGAGTGACAGTCATTAACACGTATGCCATAAATAGAAATTACATGTAATGAGTATTCCGTGGTCTTGAGTGTATTATCTAACAACATTATTTCCAGGACTGACTACGCTAGTGTTACTATTAGGGAACATGCACTGCTTAGTATGATACTGTTCACAGACTAGTGTCTATATACCTATAGTTGGATGATGGAGTCACACGATAAAGTGATATCGTGTTTTAATGCAATCTGCTTTGAATTTGATTGAAGGCAGAAACATGACGTCTGCCAAATTGGACGTTACACTTTGTGTCTCCATGTGGAAATTATTTGAATTGACCAGATATATATAGATAAATACATTCGATGCTTGTATTTTTATTCTTTTTTTGTTGTATACAATTGGTTGTACCATGCTGATAATTCGGTATACTTCTCGCATTTGAAACTATTATATTAACTGATTTGTAGATCTTTGGGAGCAGGTAAAGCAGATAATGTCACCTTTTAAAATATCTATATCTTTCTGTTCAATAGTATTTCTACGTTCAATAATATAGCCACAATAAGGTCTGTTGCAAAGTATCTCGTTGAAGCATTTCATGTTAGAAAGCATTTCCTTTAAAAATAAGGATACATTCAATGAAGTATACAGTTGTATGCCCGACATACATTACCACTTATCAATTTTGTTCAACGACTCACACATTCAACTACGCATCCACCAACCCATTCATTTTAACACCCACCCACAAACAATCTTACTCTCCCACTCACTCCACACACTAATTCACTCACTCACTCCAAACACTCAAACACACACACACATTCATTCACTCCGACACTCAATAAGCCATACACATGCATTCACTCATTCATGCTCTCGATCACCAACACATTCATTCACTACAACAGTTAATCAACCACATACTCATTCATTCTCTCACTAACCCGCTCATAAACACACTCGCTCCATCCCACGTTCACACTCACTTACTCACCCGCTCTCTCACTCACTTACCCATTCCTGCACTCACTCACTCACTTACTCACTAAAGCACTCACTCACGCGCAAACTTTAATGTAGTCATGCGTTCATTAGTTAATTGAATAACTATCCAATAACTGTTTGTAAAGTTCTTATTCATATGTACAACTCTTTAAAATGACTACATTTGCCTTACGTTTCGTTTTGGTAAGGCAATGTGATCATCTTGGGCGATAATACAAATGGTGATTATGGAAATTCTGCAACATAATTATTGCTCCTTTTACATATGTAAAGGGAGCTTGATAATGTTGTAAAACAAATACGGAAGACTTCATTAATAAATTGTTTGAATTGATTAAATCAAAATAATTTGATCTGAGGGTATCGAACATAAAAAAACAACTATATTTTTCCTGAATTATATCTTCAAACACGGTATTTGTTATAACAAAGTGACATTTTCAGGGGAGAATATGTCGAGTTTACCGATAGATTATTAGAATTAACTGTAGACAGTACATCCATTTGTATATTTTCAGTGCTACCACAAACACCCGTTATATCCAACCAGGAATCCCTAGATGAGGCTAGGAACGTTGTTAGAGGAACACAGGACCAACCTGTAGAACTAACATGTACATCCACTGGTGGATATCCAAAACCTAACTTAAAGTGGTACAGAGGCAACAACCAGACACAAAGTTTAGACTCTGTAGAGACAACCCAAACTATCAGCGATGGTAATTACGTTGTCAAACAGAAATATACAATAACACCGACTAGACAAGACGATCGGGTTTCGTATTTGTGTCAGTCTTCATTTGATCCACCACAACCATCATACACAAGTGTTCAAGTACTTCTGTATCTAAATCGTAAGTTGGCTTTCGATTCAGAATGTAAGTAAGTAAGTAAGTAAATAAGTAAGTAAGTAAGTAAGTAAGTTCTTTATTAATAGAGGGTAACCCAATTGGTTATAAATACCAATCTTCCTTGGGCCCCTATTAAAACAAATATAACATACAATACAATTAGTTATTGACAGTGACATTAAAATGGTTATGATGAAAAATGGTTGAAACAAACATGTGTAGTAAAACAAGAATATATATATATATGTCACTGTGGACCAAAACAAATTAATAATAACAAGTTGATATTTATTAACATGTTCATATATAGTGGAAAATAGATTATGTATTATATAACAATAATACACTTATACACACATATATTAATACTATCCCACACATTAATACAAACTGTGTGTGTGTGTTTGTGTGTGTGTGTGTTTATATACCTCTCTCTCTCTCTCTCTCTCTCTCTCTCTCTCTCTCTCTCTCTCTCTCTCTCTCTCTCTCTCTCTCTCTCTGTCTCTCTATGTCTCTCTATCTCGCTTTCGCTATCGCTTTGACCAAAACAAATTAATAATAACAAGTTGATATTTATTAACATGTTCATATATCTCTTCCCTCTCGCTATCTCTCTCTCTCTCTCTCTCTCTCGCTCTCTCTCTCTCACTCTCTCTCCTCCCATTCTCTCTCTCTCTCTCTTTCTCCCTCTCTCTCTCTCCAAACTTACCAGTAATTAATAAAGTTGATATATGGTTTACAAGAAGATATGTTAACGTTTTATCCATTCCGTGCATTTCTTTACAAATGCGTCCGATAACTGGCCTCTTTTACATTGAGTGGAAGACTATTCCAAACAACGACACCGAAATAAGAAAGACTACCTTTAAATAAACTGCATTTGGCTTGTGGTATAATTTAATTTGTATGAGCTACTGATCTTAAGTTTGAAGTTGCATTATCATTATTTAAATCCCTCATTTGGAAAAGTTCCTGCAAGTATGATGCAATGGATGGTGCAATGTTATTATATACTTTGTACATAAGCTGAGCTTTACTCAGGAATACTATTTGGTCAAAAGACAAAATGTCTAATACACGAAGTGTAAGCCACTGTATTCCTGTAATAAAATAAGCTTACAAGCTCGTCTTTGTAATTTATTGATTAAATTTACATTGTAGCACGCAGAATTACTCCATACAATACAGCAATAATTGAAAAGTGGTTTAATATGAGCATTATAAAAAATCAGTCTTTGCTCGTTTGTTAAATACGATCTTAGTTCACTTAATTTACCATATATATATGAAGCCAGATTCTTAGATAACTTTGAATATAGAATAAAAACTGATAACATTAGTAACAAAAATAGAAACAATGATAATATTAATAAAAATATAAACAAAATACTTAAAATAGTGGCTATTTTTTATGTTATTGTCGCTGCTGTTACTTATTTTGTTGCAGCTGTAGAAACTATGTATTGTAACATCAGGGATATTACTCTTAACACTCGTCTGTGTTAATGATTATCGTTGATGCCCCTCTGGATGCTCTGACTGAAATACGAAAGCAAACATAAGCAAAGGTCAAATCAGTAATAAAAATCCACTTATTCTAGGTGACCAAATAAAATTACAAGTCTCTAAATGTATAAATATCATATATAAGTGTAATTGCGCAGAATTTATTAGGATATCACTACGCGATTTACTAAATTTTGTACTAACACTGCATGAACAAATTACCCTTTGTGAGTTGTTCCCTATAGTAACAGAAATAGTTGAGCAAAATTAATTTGTTCTGACAAAGTATACTTTGTTTGTGATATGTAAATATCATTCTTTCCGTTTTGCACTTGTAGATGCATTTGCAACTGACAACATTAAAAGCAATATTTGCATTTGCCACAATGTTTTTATTCTATTCAGACACACTGACAAATTTGTGAAACATTATGGGGTAAAATCAATTACTTAGGAGAGTTGAAACATACTTGATCAAATGTATTAACATCAAAATTAAACGTGGCCAAGTCGTTATTGGTGTTGATTTGAGACAAGGTCATCCCAGGTTCAATCCCCATTTGCCAAATACATAGAGAAGTGCACTTCGGCAAAGCGAAATGCTAGGCCAAGTGTTGGTTGTGTTACCGTAATTTCACAAAATAAGTATTTTTGCGCCTTGCTATAACTGAAATAATATGTTGAAAAACAGCAAGAATCTCCATTTGAACTTTAAAGCAAATGAAATCCAGTGGCCCATATGGCAAACAAAATAAACTCGCTTTCGAGCGCTGGTACTCTTTTAAGGAGGAATAATAAAGTCCGATATGATATTATTTTTTTATTAAATTCGCATGTGCAAACGGTCAAGTGTCGTTCTTTAAAGCTAAGTTAATATTGAGATGCAACTAAAACAGATATGTGTCAACTTACCCCGTTATGCACAGGGACAATTTGCAATTGAAACATTAGCAAAAATAGCAAAGTATCGAAGATCCTGGGGTGATGTAATGTGTCAGTGGTCACATTCAATGAAATACATAAACTAATACACTTATAGTCTAGAGAAAGTGGAAATTTCCATTTATGAATGACAGTTGGTGATCTAAATTTCAGTCGCTTTAATATGGAAAACAGTTTGTTAACCTCAAATTGGCTTCGTGTAAAATACATTTAATTTATTAATTTTACAATTACATCTCTCGTTTATCTCAACATATGTTATGTTACCTAAAAAAGCTTTGATTCATACATATGGTTCCTAATCACCCATTTGCCACAAATTTGCTGCAAAGCTAATATGAAAAAATTGGTAAAACAAATATTTCTAAGTGGGAGCTTGGTTGTAAATAATAAATGTAAAACCGTCCTAGCAAGCTAAAATGGAGGTATTACAAAATTGCAACTACCAATATGTGTTGCAGACACATTGATTTAGAAATGTAATGATTCATAAATACACGTGACACTATTTCAAAGTGTATCTCAGGAAAACTAAGCTTATAACATATTTGTTATGGGTCTACCAAAGGAAAACTTGATTAGTTGAGCTACGAGTATTTATCATTTATTTACAATGTGTCAAAAACTGTCGGCTGCAGAACGTCTCAGAAGTTATTTATATCAGAGAAAGGCTTAAAACGTAATTGTTTCAACAAATTACGCAAACAAATATTTTTGATCAAATATCCCCTTTTACAATATGAAAAAATAACTCAAAGTCAAATAAAATCCATTAATGAACTTAAACTAAATTGCGTATTAATGAAATAAAATGGTCACCGATTTAGGTCAGTCACCTTAACAGTGCAGAACAACACAATCGTCATTAATACTAACCGATTATTCCGACACCTTATCGTATAGATATATAACTAACTTTCAACTTTGATTTAATGTTATAGTTAAGGCCTCCGGCCCATATACATGTTACAACATAAACACATATCACGTTTAGTGAGAAAAGTATTCACATAACAGTGATACAGACATGTAATACCAACAATATACATTATATTATAACTTCTAAAAGGTTAAGAATACGGTTCATGTTAGACATATTCCTCTACCCCTGTAGACGATTTCTGGAAAGATTAAGATTATGGTAAGCGTCAAACCAGTAGATCTTTATATGAGATCAAAGTCGAAAATATCTCGTCGTGTTCCCAAAAAACATGCGAACAAGCTTATAGCAATCTGGAGGTGAGTGTCCTTTAAGGAAAACCAAATATATATAGCAACACAGAATAATTAAAATATGCTTTTCTTAATTCAAAGGTATTATAGATCAACACAGTTAGATTTCGTATCAAAACAATATTTTCCGATGACATGAGATCGTAAAATTTATGAATACTAGATATCTCTAAAAAGAAATGGCAAATATCTACATCGCAAATTATAATGCAATCGACAAATCAATATAAAATAGCTATACAGACATGTACGGAATTATTTTGGGATATCTCTATTTCTTCCTTCCTCTATCATTAACAACATGCAGTGACGAGTACATGCCTTTGTTCCGAGAGGAATACTAAAAAAAGTCAATCATTCCAATGTGATTGTCATCTTCGTCGAATGTGTTAATCGGTCCTGATTATTTTCGAAAAATACAACAGAAGCAAACATAAATGTGACATTATGGCAGCAAAGCTCTGTCCATTTGACTGCTTTCGCCAGATCACATACTTGTATAGTGTTTATCACTGTGTGTTATGCCTGTCTTCCCCATTGTGTGTGATCGTTTAGTTGGAAGTTTAACATTTTAAACGTTTAAGCTAAGTTAACACATAATCTTTAATAAATTGCACGATAAATTCTTGAATACAGTTTCATAAAAAAATCTATACAGACAATATATTTTTGTATTGAAGAAAATATTACTTTAATTACTCCTTATTTAGAAGTTAATATAGGGCAGTTATAACCTCGGTCGGTTCAGATCGTATTTGTATATAACAGGGGTCATAATTATGTAAACAAAGTATAATTATTTATTAGATCACAATATACTAAAAGCTTATGTTTTCACTAAGGATTGTAAATTGGTACCTTATAGTTGGCAGTTACTTTTGTATGTATATAAGTAGCACAATAACGTAGAATAGTTTAAATCGAAGAGAAACAATGTTGCATCACATTTCAAATTTACCTTATTCTTAGGTGAAACTGTACATAAGGTACTATTGTGATATGAAATGAACTCGTGGGAAAAAAGACAATTTAGGATGAAGTACACCTTAAATGGCAGGAGAATACAATACACTATTTGTTTTATATATTATATCTGACACGGCTTGGATAATTGGAAATGTTCCACCAAAAGGTTGGATAATTATCAATTATTACAACCTCGACCGAAGAAGTTCATATCCAACCGTAAAATCACAACGCTCGT
Organism: Serripes groenlandicus; assembly: GCA_031761405.1. Classification (NCBI taxonomy): domain Eukaryota; kingdom Metazoa; phylum Mollusca; class Bivalvia; order Cardiida; family Cardiidae; genus Serripes; species Serripes groenlandicus. The sequence continues at coordinate 121,112,772 of JASEVX010000003.1, read as the reverse complement.
TATAATATATAAACATATTTCATCTTTATTTAAGTAAAACCATCGAAACCGTCGGTTACTTTATACCCAGTAACAGAAGGTGATTCAAATAAAGTAGCGGATTGTACAACAAGTCAGTTCAGACCGAACAGGACTCAAGTATGGTTACAAATAGAGGGAAACAATGTGTCTACTGTTCCAGACATTACATATGCTAAAGATATTATGAAAGAGACATTTAGTTTGACAGCGTCTTACAGTGATTCTCTTTCTAAAGAGAGCAATGGAAAAAACTTGGTATGTCATATAGCGCATGAGACCTTACAGACATCATTAATTGGATCAGGCACTATAGTTGTGAACTGTAAGTATTCATGAACTAGATTCGTGTATAAGCAAATTGAAATAATGCAATGTGCAATTTCTTACTGACACATGTTTATCTTTTCCGTCAATCACTAAAGTCATCAACTTGTGTTACATTTATAGTGCACGTTAAACTGAAATGAGTCATTCGTTTTTATATTCATCTTCAACGAACATTTAAATTTGAAATGAGCAGACGATTCCCTCGATAACTATTAATACTGCATAATAACCACAATATTTAACTATGTTCCAGTCCTACACCAGTATACACACATATTATGATACAAAATATATCTGTTTGCAGTTCGGCCATTAACCGTTCAGTTGACGGGGGCTACATCCAATATCGTCGCTGATGGTATCAACACAATTTCACTTAACTGTACATCCGGAACGTCTAACCCTCGGTCAATGATCAAATGGTTTAGAAATAACCACGAAGTAGTAAGTACAGGTGTTGTAAAAGAGGCTGATGGCGCTTACAATGGAAAAACAACGTCCCAAATACTTGAGTTTGTCCCATATCGAAGTATGGATAGTCAAGAGGTGTACTGTACTGTACACAACAGTGTAGATGAACTAACTCCAAAAAGCAGTGCAAGTAAAACAATGGATTTATTCTGTAAGTTTTGTTATGAAAATTATAATAAGCCTTATTTGAGCTAAAAACAAAATACAATTTCAACTTATAACTTAAATAATTTTTCCCCGTATTCAACCAACTCCCACCTTAAAAATAAATATAAAACGGATCATTTGATAAGTACGTGTATGATATCAACGTAAAAAGAGACAAACATACTTAGAACAAAGATGTATTTAAACAAGTACTCATGTTACGAGCTTAAAACTGCAAAATAAGAGTTTTATATACATTATAATAGGTAAGTACGAAAAGTAAGATACTATTTATACATTATAAAATGTATATAACATTTCAGATCATCCGGTAGTACATTTGTCTGATGGCGGCGAGGTCACAGAAGGTCAGGACAAGACACTCAAATGTGAAGCTAATGCTAAACCGAATCCTTCATTTACCTGGTATCATGATGAACGTATTATTACTAGTAATAGTGTAAACAATGGTAAAGGTTCAGAGTTAATACTGCAGAATGTAAACAGAACAAATGTTGGGCAGTATAAATGCGTTGCTAATAATCGTTACAAACCAGATGGTGTCAACCTGACAACATTATCAGTTAAATGTAAGTGAGTTTGATATTATCCAATATAATCATTTCGTTCCATAAAACACCACTATTCCCCTCCAAAGTGTCACATGATATTCGATTAAACGTTTTTACATAATTATATTATGCTCCCCGAATTGTTTTCAAGACGGGCATATAGTCCGTTCAGCTTTTGTTTGTGCTATTTCTCAGTTACTGCTTCCTTGAATCCAGTGCAACTTGTTTGGATGCTTCACTACAATAGGATATGTGCATATTATCTCAATGCTCTCGTAAGGTGATTGTTCACAGACTTATTGCCCTTTTAATTAATATAAAATATGACAAAGGAAAGTGCTGTCCGGGCTATTCCTCAACAACTTCAGACTTGAATTCAATGAAACTGTATTTGATGCTTTACTGCCAATAGGAGATGTGCATATTATGACCATGTTCCCGTTCGAAGATTTTCTATAGACTTATCGCCCTTTCGCATTATATTTACTATGACAAAAGCATTTGTTGTCCGGGTTCCCCAGCAACAACAGACTTAAATTATATGACACTTTATAGAAGCTTTACTAAGAAGAGGAGATGTACATATCATAACCATATTCCGCTTCGATGATTTTTCACAGAGTTATTGCCCTTTCGATTTCTTTATAATATGACATAGGAACATTTTGTTCCAGGTTATTCCTCAGCAACTACTTATTTGAATTCAATGCATCTGTATGGGAAGCTTCACTAACAAGAGGATATGTACATCTAATCACCATTTGTGTGTCCTCTCTATAGTTCGGGCAGCATCCAGCGGTTCCACTGATATCTTGTTGTTTAATGATTTAGACTCAATATACATCTGATTGTAAAGCTTTCGAACACATTATTGAACAGCACATTAATCGCGTGTGAATTCATTTTTTAAAGCGACCGAAAACGATATAAGTTCCATCTCCTTGAATATTTAGTAAGCATTAGTGCGTATGGAAATGCATTATCAAACTAATTTAACACCAGTGAGTGATGTAATTTAAACTAATTATACTTTGAACTTATTGCAGTTCGGCCAATAACCGTTCAGTTGACGGGTGCAACATCCAATATCCTCGCTGATGGTACCAACAAAATTTCACTTAACTGTACATCCGGAACGTCTAAGCCTCGGTCATTAATCAAATGGTTTAGAAATAACCAAGAAGTAGTAAGTGCAAGTGTTGTACAAGAAGCTGACGGTGAATACAATGGTAGTGTGACATCCCAGATACTGGAGTTCGCCCCTGATCGCAGTGTAGATGGTCAAGAGGTGTACTGTACAGTACAAAATAGCGTCGATGAACACACGCCCGTTAAAAGTGAAAGTAAAATAATGAATTTATTGTGTGAGTTCTATGACAATTATTTACAATGATTACGATGGTTTCCTTTTTCAAAATGCTTGATCTTTTGTTAATATCAACAGTATATTAACAGTATATTAAGTATTAAGTTCGAACAATACATACTTATTGTCTTTCGTAACGTGTCTAACATATATTTCAACTTTACATGTTGCAGCTGAGCCTATAGATTGAACATATATTAGAAGAGATGCGTGAGCATTGAGGAAAATGATGCATTTTCCTATCGACAAAATACGATTAGTTGTTGTTGGCATATGCTTAAATATCTTGGTCGATACTTTGACTATAAACATCAGGATTTGTCGTTCTAATTTATATGTTATATATGTTGAATGTCCCATTTATATTTTAGATCATCCAATAATAACATTGTTATCAGCTGTCAAGGAACTTGTAGAAGGCAATCAGATGACTTTCAAATGTTATGTACTTTCTAAACCCAGTGCAAATGTGACATGGTACCATGGTACTGATGTTGTTCAAACAGATGGACCAACAGTAAACAATATTGGTGAATTCGTTATTCCTCTTGTAAATAGAACTCACACTGGAAAATATAAATGCGAAGCAAAAAATGGGTACATGCCGGACTGGGTGAATGAGACGGAGCTAGTTGTACAATGTAAGTACCTGAACAAAATTACATTATTTTACAGGAAAACAATATACACGCATATATGTTTTCTGATTTCAGATTGTTTGACTTCAAGACAGGACACGTCGATATCTAATTAAAATACAATGTAATTGTTAGGTTTTATATGCTATTTGAGTCTCATCCATGTACAATCATATATATACATGTATTGTTTAAATGATATGACAAATAAAAAGCACATGGCCTATAATGAAATGAAATATAAGAGACTGGCATAAGTAAAGTATGTAAAACAACAATAGCTGATCTAAATCATTAGCATGTACTATATGGTACAATAAAGATAAGGATTCTATTTTCGTTTAAAATATAAGAAAAAGTAAAGAAAGTCGACTCCCGCAGGATTAAATATGCATTTACGCACGCATACGAAGTATTTTCAGAAATTAAATGTCGTAGTCCTTCAGATTGTAGGGAGACTAATTAGCAGCCTTTTCTTGTAATGCATACATGTATATTAACAAGAAAATGGACATGCCCTATTCTTTTTATATAAAGTATAAAAAAAGAAAGAAAAAAATAGCTTCACTTTTTGAGATAAAAAGACGACATTGTAGTATATCATAACAGGATGTTATGTAAAATGGCAGTCACGATTCATCTGTAATACAGTTGAAAACGGCATTCAAGTCGACCAATTAAAGAACCAACCAAAGAAAGATAACCTCGTTTAGAAGTTCAAAAGAAATAAAGCGCTGTTGTAAATACACTGTTGAAGAGGATGGTAAATTAAAAAAAAGAAATATATATATACATATAAATTTTGTCTGCTCAAATACTATATTAAAGATTGTTTTTGGTGAGTTAAATAACATTCATTAAGGTCAAATAATGTTGTAGTTTGCCCATTCATAAGTATAGTTGCCAATATACCAAGTAAATTGACATAGGCATAGGTATGCATAGTCCGTAAGAAATTCGTGTGATTCTCCAACTGACTGTATTTTATATATGTAAAAGTGTATTTACAGGTTATGTGTTTGTGCGCGATTGAAGTGGATATCTTGGAATATATGACCCTGTGCGCAAAGTACAAGTTAGGATATCGTGTACCATAATTTTACTGCGTTTGGAGCGGCTGCTTAACTGTTGCACAAGTTTATATGTGGCACGTTCATTGTATTATGATATATGACGGCTCTTGTTATTGTTTTCTTTTTAAAAGTGACAAGTAACTCTTTTCAGTGGGTATGTATGCCACATAGGATTTACGTTTCAGAATCTTGGGCTGAAATGTATGTATTTACATTGCAGTGAAGTAGAAATTAATTTAATATTCTCTGACTAATATATAGTGTCTTTTAAATTAATTCATTCAAGTGAAAACAATTACTGAACTCAAAATAAGAAACTTACTGTTGATGTTGTAATATGAACATGTTCGCGTTAAAGAGTGTCTTTTTTGTCACAATATAATGCAATGCAATTATAAGTTATCTTACTCAGCAACCAAACCATTGCAATATAGTCAATACAAGTAAATGGAACAAATTCAGCGAATATATCTGCGTACGAACATCATATTCTAATCAATACAAATATTACATATCTAACACTGCCTTTCCAGATTCACCAGATGTAGAAGTTACTACTAGGAACGTTACAGTCAATGACAATAACGCTTCATTAACTTGCACAGCAGCCGGTGTACCTTCAGTATATACGTATTCAGAATGGCAACACACGTGGCCAGGTTATGGATCGATAAATCATACCGTAAGGCTAGGAAATGAAACTACATTAACTCTGACGTCACTCACATACGAATATTCGGGCATATACAAATGTACAGTCAGTAATGGTGTTTCCAAAAGTTTAAACCCTAATGCTGGCTACGGAAAAGCGTATTTGAACATAGAAAGTAAGTTAACGAATGCAAGTATTGTTTTGTACTATCTTATTGTGTCGAACAATTTCACTTGGACTACAAGTACAAGTCAATACAAGAGCTGTCAGAGGACAGCATGCTCGACTTTTTCGTGCTTGCCATTAAAACAAAAATATTTTGGGTGGTACAGAAAACAAAAGCAATAACTTTATCATATTATTTATAAGCAAAGTACTTTATAAGTCGTTAAAGGGTCCTAATCCTTACAAAAACCTTCGCTGAATTATGCATTCTTGGCTGTTGGTGGAGGTATTGATGGTAAAAAGATATTGTAAGTGTTTAAGCTATATCTCTATTTTTTTTTTTTTTTTTATTTGGTATGAATAACTCAACCAAAATTCTAAATCGAAAAAGGGCCATAATTCTTTAAAAAAAAACCTTGACAGAGTTATGTACTCTTGTCTGTGAATGGAGGTTATGATGGTAAATAAGTAGTGTAAGTGTGTAAGCTATATCTCTAATGGTTTTGAACAAATTTGGGGTGGTACGAAAAACTTGACCAAAATTCTAAGTTAAAAAGGGCCTTATTTCTTACAAAAACATGGACAGAGTTATGTACTCTTTTCTGTTGCTGGAAGTAACGATGGTGAAAAAGTGTTGTAAGTTCAAAGCAATATCTGTTATGGTTTTGACAAAAAGTGAATTGGTACAAAAAACTTAACCAAAATTCTAAGTAAAAAAAGGGCCATAATTCTTACAAAAACCTTGACAAGAGTTATGTACTGTTGATGGGGGTAATGATGGTTAATAAGTAGTGTAAGTGTATAAGCTATATCTCTAATGGTTTTGCAAAAAAGTGGGGTGGTACAAAATATTTAACCAAAATTTTAAGAGGAAAAAGGGCCATAATTCTTGCAAAAACATGTACAGAGTTATGTTCTCTTGTCTGTTGATGGATGTAATGATGATGAATAAGTGTTGTAAGTTTCAAAACAATATCTGTAATGGTTTTCAAAAAAAGCGAATTGGTACAAAAAAACAAATGTCTATGTCAATAAGGGCCATAATTCTTACAAAAACCTTGACAGAGTTATTTTCTCTTGTCTGTTGATGAAAGTTATGATGGTGAATAAGTGTTGTAAGTTTCAAAGCAATATCGGTAATAGTTTTGACAAAAAGAATTGGTACAACAAACTTAACCAAAATTCTAATTCGAAAAAGGGCCATAAATCTTACGAAAACCTTGACAGAGTTATGTTCTCTTTTCTGTTGATGGAGATATTGATGATGAATAAGTCTTGTAAGTTTCAAAGCAATATCTGTAATGGTTTTGACAAAAAAGTGAATTGGTACTAAAACCTTAACCAAGGTGTGACACCAATGCCGACGCCGAGGCCTGGGCGAGTAGTATAGCTAGCCTTTTCTTCGAAAAGTCGAGCTAACAACGTCAATAAATAAACCCGTATGTAATCATAATAGCGTTAAAAGTTTCTATATATCAGTATAGTCGTTTCAATGATACATTCACGCCATAACAGTAAGTCTTATTATAACCAACATATACATAGGATCTTCTTCTCTGGTAGAAATATATAATGTTGATGTTAATCCCAATCGTAATCTGCAATGATGCATATACAATTTATAAGTTTATGTCGGGCCTATGTAGCTCGGTAATTTCGATAGCTTGCAATTTACGGTTCGTTAATTAAAACGGCCTGGTCATTGATTTTTCCAAATGATTGTAAACACATTCTGCTAGCGTCATGTGTCTACCACCAATGCACGATTGTCTTAAACGTGTAAACGGGAAGCTAGCCAGTTTACTTGGAAGAAATTTATGTGGATTGCTTAATTCGGAAAGTCAGGTAATACATGGATGGTGAACAGGCTGCCGTGATATAACTTAAAACAAAACAAAACAAAAAATGATCTGACTGACTTTAAACCGACATGATCAACATCGGCAAAACAACGTTTGTAATGCATATTAATTCGCGATAATGAAATAATAAATGTTTAAACTGAAAATTAAAAATGATTACAAAGGAGATCTCAACATACATCATTGGTAAGATTTTGGACTTTCGTTCGAACTAAAACGAATGAGAATTTTAAGTCGTAAACAAAATTGAATCCGCTTCAAAAATTGAAGGAGGGAGTAAACAGATCATCTGTCATTTTAAAACATTTAAATATGAAGTGCATAGCGTCTTTATTTAAATAGCGTAGTTGTGCAGTCAGGCTATTTTTGCATTTCAGCCTATCCTGTAATAACGACACCGTCTTTTACGAAGGTTCCTGCACGACTTAACATGAGCACGAGTACCACTGTACATTTTTACTCGAACCGAAACGATAATAAGGTGGAGTGTTACCGTGGGGAGAGCAAGCATGACTGTTCCTATGTGATACAAACGGGGACAATTAACTTACCGGTGTTTGGTTCTGTCATACAAACTGAAGGATTAGCCGCAAATATAACCTTTGCCATTCAGCATATGGATCATTTCGGAGCTATAACAATAATAATTAGTAATGGTATTGGTGAGACACCGATAGATATAACGGTTGTTCCTGAAGGTAAATATTTAATAGCCCCAGGCATAGAACACATTAAGAAATATAGATAGATAGATATTCAGTAGGAGATAACAACAAGAAGAAGGAGGAATAAAATAGATTATGTGCCGATTTGTAATGATGCAAAACACAGCAACACCACACGTTGCGTGCTGAACGATTAAGAGCTGATTTATGATAACTTCATCATCGGTAATTCAATTGTCTAAATCCATTATCATTTGAAAGTTCACTTTATTTATAAGTTTGACAAAAGTCACCGTGACAAGTGTTGTTCGTCTTTCACCAATGTGCTTACAGTCTATGAGCAAAAGCAGCCAGTTGCTTGGTAAGTATGTTGTGTGGAATACTGGTCTGAGAAAGGTAGGAAACACATAAGAAGGTTAACTGGCAGCCGTGATATGCCTGAACACTTGTTGAAAACGGCGTTAAACCCCAATAAATCAAACAATAGATCAACATATATATTGTTATACTGTATTGTAAATATGTAAAGTATGTGTATGTGTTTACACCCCGCCAACGAATATATATAATGATTTGATTTGATTGTGATTAGATCGTAAATATGAACGGTTTGTTAACTACAGAAACGTATATGGTCCCCTTATGTATTACATTAGAAAAGTATGGCCTCGTTTTACATCAAGCATATCATAAAAGTTAACTATACTGTTATCTATACTGATATGTTATTGTCTTTAACAGAGAGGACTCGCTTAATCTATATAAAATAGTTGATAGTAAAATGCGTTCTTGCAAAGAGATATTGTCGTATTCTATGTAATATGGAAATGTTGGTTTTGATACAGTCAATGATTGCAAAGACAATCCACATTTACAGCAAATATTGTGTTTATATTATATTTAATATATATATTATATATTGTTTGTTCGTACATGTACATATACTTGATAAACTTATATGTAAAAGCTTACTTTTGCCAATATTTTTAATATATGTAAAAGGGTCGCTATTCGTTTCCGTAATTAACTGATTGTACTTTTGCGATCTGAATGCAACGGTTACATTGATTGCAAATGTGCAACGGTGTGCACGCTTCAATCGGACTGAAGCGCTGCTTTACTCTATCGATTATTATTTAAGAAAGTATGAACTTGTAGTTTACAGTATATAATGATAGGACATTTAGCAATTATGCCTCATTTGGAAAGAATACCAAGAAGATAGTAAATACATGTTTTAATAGCAAATACATAATTAATGAGTCTGAAAATTGCTAAGTGTTGATTTAGTCATCAGGTCAAATTAGGGTCATTTCAAAGGAAGTCTTTGTTGGTGTTTTGATAAACCCCTACTTTAAAACGATTTATGTCACAGCTCTTATGTTTGGCAGTCACCTGGTCCCAATTTTAGATTTCAGTTAATGTATCAACTTTTATGAATGTTAAATAGAAAGCAAGGTATATAAAGTACAAACTGTTCTAACAAAATACAAATGTTTTAAAGCTTACCGGAGCGGATTTTGAGCGAATACATTGGATCATATATAACTCTGACCGCTCTATTTTTAATGAGAACAAATATTTATGATAAATATTATGATATACGTCTAGTTTTAGAAATTAATTTATATTCGACCTACATCCAAACACTCGACTGACAAACAATATTTCGAAAGGAAATGATCGGTCGTTATACACAAGTCCTGACATCTAGTTATGGTCCTTACCTTCAGAGTTCGTAGTTCGACTAATTTCTAGTTTATACATTCCCTTTAAATCTGCTTATCATGGATATAATGTATTCATACCTTTTTAGGACCCCCGGAAATTCCACATTCGATTGAAATTGGGGACATCTCTTCTACTTCTGTGACGATATCATGGATATCGGGATTCAACGGCGGCTTTGATCAGACGTTTCTCATACAGTATAGCACAAATGCTGACACATGGGATCAATATAATAATGAAACAATACATGGTGGGGAAAATGAGGGACTATTGAATACAACCATAACCGGTCTTCAGAGTGGGACTCGACACTACTTTCGCTTGTTAGCATACAATATAAAAGGGGATAGCAGTTACACAGATGTATACAACTTTTCGACAGCATTTCAAGGTAGGCATTTTTAAACTCTGTCAAATACTAACTAAATAATTGAACTATCTGTCTACTTAATAAATCAAAGCGCCAATGGCACTGTAGTGGCGATCGTATGGAAAATCCTGCAAAGTAACAAGCAGTATATCGGTGTAGGGCTTGCGATGACTCTAGTGTGGCTAAATTTGAGAATGTATCAACCCTGCATCTTTTGACAGTAGAATAATGTTAGTTTGCTAGAATGTTGTCTTGGTGATTTTTCAAATTTAGGCCATTCCAAAGTTATGAAAAATCTAGTTGGTATTCGATAGACTACCGTTTTAGCTCATTAGAATGGCTATTTGTAATCTAAATTGTTCGGGTAATCACATGTTCATCACCAGGTCGCTAGGCCATATTAAGATAAAATATTTTTTACATTTTAGAAAATGACTAAATTATCAAGAAAGTAGAGAAAATAGTATCCATTAGTTTGGTATTTGTTTCAATGATGTCCCATATTAAACAGGTCTGTTCAATTTAGTCCCTTCACATTGCATGATTGAGGGTTGTCAGGGGCATATATAAACACAGTGTATGTATATGTCTCTGAGGTTGTTAAACTGCTTCGAATAATGTGAGAGCAAAAACAAACACAAAACATGCTCAAAAAGCACAATTTCACTATTTGCCAAACTGTTCAATTTATAAAAATATAGGCATATATTATAATGCTCGATCTCCAAATAAAATAGGCTATACTTTCAGCATTGATTGCTTATTGACTCTAGAACGTGCAGACGTGTATACACAACGTGTGTACACACTGACATCGTGTGTCCTTTAAACCTTTGTAAACCAGTCTTATCATCTAGACGCTTTCATATATTTAAACAACTACACAATAAAGCGTTTATAATATTGAGATTTAAGAATACCGGTCTCGCGAGCTATTTATAGAACCTTTTGTAATTTCCAGATTTGAGTATCATCAAGAGTTATTTGCAAGGCAGATAGAACGCGCAATGATATTTATTATCTGCCCAATCATGACGAAGACAATATTTACATATTTTAACTCTATGTAGATAATGTCTCGATAAAACTCAAATATTAGAAACAATCTGGTACCAAAGTAGCACTGACATAATTATTATTAATCACGTCTCTGCATCAATGATGGAACTATAACGGATGTGAGTAAATTAGTTTGCAGTAAGGAAAAAAAATATCAACCGATTGTTCAAAACCGACTATGTAAATATTTTTCGTTGTTGTTGTTTCTGTTAGCATTGTGGCGATTGTCAAACCAATCGCCACAAAAATGAATTGAATCTGTAGATTTGTTACTTATTTCGCTCTTAATAGATTGCCGGTATATAATGAAAGAAATATTACGTATGCACCTGGATAATTAATACGAGATAATATGGCAATCAGAAACATCACTTAATATTATAGTATCATGGATGATCAGATACAAGAAAGACAGCCCGAAACAAGCATCATACGATAAGCTAACGTAGTGTAGTGATTTAAAAGAAATACAAGTCCGACTTATTCCGATCTTCATTATATTACCTTGTTTATTTGATCATGAATAAGTAAAGTTTCAAAATTGATATGCATCACATTAAGAAAGCGTGACTTGATCCTGCTGCATGATTAGTATATGACATTAAAAAATGTAAGCCATTTCGAGTATTTCCTTAACAAAGTGCCGACGCCTGGGCGAGTGCAATAGCCTCCTTATTCTTTGAATGTCTCACAAGCAATATAATTTGAAAGACTGATGAAGAAATCTTAATAAATGACAAAATTATTGCTGACTTTAAGTTATCTTGACAAAATATAAGTACAAAAAGGGGAACGACTTGTCAAATGAGATCTTGACACAAAAATATTAGTTGCATAACAACCCTGTTGTCATAAATAAAATAATTTAAAAGCTTGATGAAGAAATATTGAGACATTGCAAAGTAATAGTTTAGGTAATGTATTTCTAAGCAATTACATGTTGAAATTCAATGGATCTTTTACGGATGCATCATTAACAAGAGGGAATGCGCATAGTATTACTATTTCCTCTTTTGTACTGGCATTTCCTATTATTTCTTGCAACTGCCAATATAGGACGTCAAATTCTCGTTCGAAGTTGCATTCGATAGTTTGAAGTATTCAGGTGTTTGTTTAAACTTTGACACATGATTGTCAAATATGAAACATATCAGTATGACGATTTATGATTTACTTAGTAGGTTGTACAACCAGAACAAAACTTTCTGTTTTAGAGCAGCCCTCGTAAACATGAATGTTTATACTTTGCTCCAAGTTTAACGACATACTGACATGTTAAACATAAACATCGGATTTGAAGCTAACACAAAAAAGATTTGTAATATTATAGTTTCAGGGACTAAGGAAACCACTTCTGATATTATGAATATAGTAGCAGGTGTTGCGGCGACTGGTGTGGTGGCTTTAATTGTATGTGCTGTCGTTCTGGTTTTAGTTGTTAGATATCGTAGAAAGAAAGGTAGGTAATGGCATATAGATAAAAGTGTATAACGCCAAATACCGTAAACAGAAACAATATCAATACAATTCGTGATTAGCCACACATGAATTTTGCATAAAGTAAGATTTCTGAACCTGTTCATGCCCATGCCCCGATATTTCAAATTTTAATATCATAATTGTGCAAATTAAGTATACTTGCAGCTGCAAAGAGTGAGTTAAAATATATAGGTTACCGCATGTTTTTGTAGATGAAGTCATAGAAAATTACATCTATATCTGATAGATAAGTGTAAAGCAGTCTTATTATTATGTCTCCCCTTCTCCGAAAGGGGGGACATGCTGTATTTGTAGTTATTACGATTCCCCAACAAAGTTGGGAATCGTATTGTTTTTCTATTGTTTTTTATTATTACGATTCCCCAACTTGTTGGGAATCGTATTGTTTCTCTATTGTTTTTTATTATATCCCCAACAACAAAGTTGGGGGATATATTGTTTTTGCACCGTTTCTTATTATTAATATATCTATAGGTGCTACCTATTTACGAAAAAACGCAAGATAATTATAAACAAAAATTAAAGAGCATACTTTGGCCATAAAAAAGGATTTATAAGTAATTGACTAGACAATACTAATGTTAATGTCATGTTTCGTGCATTATCAAAAAATATTTGGAATTCGTATTGCTGTCGTCTATTATTACGAACAGAAAATAATACAGTAAAGACTTTCAAAAAATCAAGGAATACATTTATAATGAACGAGGTTAAAACATGATGGCCAAGATGATCCTTAATCGATCACCTGCATTATGGTAAAGAAGCAAAAAGATCAGCCCTTTGCTGATGCCACCTGGCGACTGCCTTTTTCAACCAGTCAATATGACTGGAACAAATGATGTAAGGCGTCACATTTCTGCTAAACCCTTTCCCTATTAGATATGGTTTATGGGGCCTTTGCAACAGACGATTTGGGGAAAGATTGTCGCTAAAAGAACAATTACTCCTTATGAGAAAGTTATCCTTTTGCCACAATGTTTGATAAATAGCTCATGTATAGGAATTTGGGGTATTTCATGTTGATACCACTTTTTTGCGGGAAACGACGTCGCTCCATTGACGTTACGCCAAGATGAAGTGTTACGGAAATGACATCACGTCCTTCTTTGGCTACGATACAGTCAAAATTTAGTTTCGGGCGTAGAAGTCTAATGCTGTCAGAAAAACATATTTCTTACAAAGTTCCATTTATTTTTAACTTTTCGTACAAATGTTAATCCCCACAAAACACAGCACTTTAATGATCTTAAATGTCGATTTTAAAAAAAAAATATTAAAAAGACGACAATAATTTTAAAAATCCGTGTTTTTCGTGTCATTTTTATACATACCCAAAATATCGTTTCAAAAAAAAATATTAAAAAGACGACAATAATTCTTTTTCAATCCGAGTTCCATTTATTTTTAACTTTTCGTACAAATGTTAATTCCCATAAAACACAGCACTTTAATGATCTTAAATGTCGATTTAAAAAAAAAAAGATTAAAAAGACGACAATAATTTTAAAAAACCGTGTTTTTTCGTGTCATTTTATACATACCCAAAATATCGATTTAACAAAATTTATTAAAAAGACGACAATAATTTTTTTTCAATCCGTGTTTCTCGTCTCATTTTATACATACCCAAAATGGCGGCCCCCATGGAATTGGCCAGTTTCATTTCAGAAAGCTTCATGGGTTATTGAAAAAAAAAAAAAAAAAAAAAAAAATTCTCACACCCGTTAACCATAAGCGAAAAAACCCATTCATGGTTTTTTTTCGTATTATTATTTTTCTTCTTCTTTACCTCCAATTTGTCCGGAGTTTTTCTAGGAGATGTATGGAGGGATCTTTATGAAAATTGGCACAAACAAAGGTTTCCGCCTGTAGTTGCGCAGGTGGGTTTTAGAATTTTCAAGATGGCCGCCATTTCCGAACGGGAAGCCGTCAAAAATAAAAAAAAATTAGTCCGTCATTTGTCCGGCCTACTGCTCCTACACCGTATAACATATTCATGCCAAACTTAGTAGAAATAATCGACAGCACATAATATTGTGTGTGCCAAAAAAGGAGGTAACTCTGTTCCTTTTTCCTAGAGTTATGCCCATTTTTAGACAACCGCTGTCAAACAGCAAGAAATTTCCGTCCGTATTGTCCGGCCTACTCCTCCTACACCGTATAAGATATTGATGCCAAACTTGGTAGAAATAATCACCAGCACATGATATTGTGTGCACCCAAAAAAGAGGTAACTCCGTTCCTATTTCCCGGAGTTATGCCCCTTTTTATACTTTAAAATATGTTCGAAACCTCAACAAATCTTAAAATGCTCCGATTTCGATGAAATTTAGTTTTCAAGTATATGTAGGTGTGGCGACTTCTTTTTCCGGTATCGAAATTTTATCCCGCGGCGGCCATTTTTTAATCAAAATGGAAGCCGAAACCTAAAAATGCTCCGATTTTGATGAAATTTGGTTTTCAAGTACATATAGGTGTGGCGAGTTCATTCCCGATATCGAAATTTTATTCCGCGACGGCCATTTTAAATTCAAAATGGCTGCCTAAATCTAAAAATGCTCCGATTTTGATGAAATTTGGTTTTCAAGTTGATATGGGTGTGGCGAGTTCATTTCCGGTGTAACGTGAAATTTTAAAGTCCATGATAAAAACGAGACGTACTACAAATGCGCATGCGCACCGGAAGTGTAAGTCAGCCGGCATGTAGCCATGAAATTTTCGAGACGGAAGAATATGTTGTGCATAGAATACGGGTTAAACTATAAAGGTAGGTGGATTCATGTCCTTCGTTATGATATATTTATGGGAGTTTATCCATTACTCCGCCCTCAATGATTTATGTGTATGTTACTGTACCTTTGGCTATTATCAGAATAATATAATTCATCTCCAGTCATTTTACCTGGAAACGCCCAGCTTTAAACATTTATAAACAGAAAAACTTTTCATGCTGATAAGTTTCGACTTATTTGGTCTCTACTACTACATCATACATGAACTACACTGATTGATTGATTTATTGGGTTTAACTGTTAACGCTGTTTTAAAAAAAAATCAGTCATATCATTCACAGCGGCAAGTTCATCTACTCATATGTTTCCTAGTTTGCTCACACAACATACTTTCCAAGCAACTGGCTGCTTAACCCTTTCCCTCATACGACAATTCTGAAGCAGACAACTTTGAACATATTTTGTCAAAAAATAGAAAATCTCTTAAATTTATATATACTAAAAGTTGAAAACATTGTGTCAAAAGGAGAAATTGCTCGTGTTGAGCTATTTCTTCTTTTGTCGCAATGTTTTCAAAAAGGCATCAAAAAGCGTCTATATGAGGGATAAGGTTAACAGCTTTTCCAAATAGGATGTTTTAGTCTGTTGCAGATGCGTAAAAATGTGGCTACAGACCTGTGGGAAAGAATGATCTTCAATAAATGAAGCAATAATCTGATTTGAAGTTTAATAGTCAAATTTATTTTATTTGCTTTGTCCAAGAAAAGACATTTTAGTCTGTAATTTTTGTTTAAGAATAATCAGACGAAAATGTATAAATATGCAGGTGATTAACAGATATTTATCTTCATGTATTTGTAAAAATTACGCTACGGTTGTTTTTCATAGAGCACCGCTTATACAACGACCTCATTTACCCATTTATTTCCATACAGCACACATAGCAGTGAACAAATAATACAGACGTTTGATTGCTCACTTTATCATCTGTTATGAATTTGGCACCAAGATAGGAAAGAAGTGAACAATGAGTTTACAGGATTTCTTTATATGAAGGACTAAAAGTGATCAAGGTAAGCAAGTACAAACCTGTGCCATAAGATAAACACAATTCAACGGAAAGTTTTAGACTACCATGTTATGTATGTTTCATGTAAATCATACATACTTCAAACTGTAACATTACTACACAAACCTGTACCCCAAAATATTAAAAACCAGCATGTAAGGATGTAAAAGTCTAAGTAAACAAACCAGTGCAGAAGAAGACGGGCTAAAAAAGGAGATTATCCTTACTTTAGAGCCCAAAAACCATCATAGAGGTATCATCATCATAGAGGTAAGTTATTGTGTATCCGTGTCCATCTGTTGTCTTTGTGAACAAATAGATTTTTTTTCGTATGAACCTTTGCTAAAGTTCGTGGACAGATTTATGAATTATTTGGTCTAAGTAAATATGTGTTACTGGTATATCTATCCTCTTTTCACTTAAACCACTACGTCTAGATTATTGCTTTGACATACTGCAATACTTTTTTTCATCATATTGAGTAGTAATCACTCCTGAAAATGATGAACAATGACAGAGGACTATCAATCTAGTGGTCGTATTTAATTGATTGATTGATTGGGGTATAACACCGTTTTTAACAATTTCTCAGTTATATCACGGCGGCCAGTTCACCTATTCATGCATTTCCTGGTTTTCTCACACCAGTACTCCACAACCATCTTCCCAAGCAACTGGCTGCTTTTCCACATAGACTTAGCCCATTGGTGGAAGACGAATGACGCATGTCACATTGACTTTTGTCAATCGTCGGAAAGAAAGTTGGCCGCGCCAGGATTCGAACTCACAACCCTTGATTGACAGCCCGCGTTGCTACCGACTGAGCTACCGGGGCTCGGCTGGTTGTATTTAAACGCTTGCTCTATCATTCTTTCTAGAACATCTGCTTCAAGAGCAGCAGACCTCTGTTGGGTCATAGGGCTGCATATATAATTTTTTTTAGTGAACTGGGTATTTACCCAAATGATTCTCAGATAATTGCATTTTTCTAAATTGAGTAGCAGAGATAATTTCACTAAATTGCATTTTTGTACAGCTTAAGAGACATAATGAGCAAAGTCTCCTTTTCTCACAATATTTCAGTTTAGTTAAACAAATGCTTTCTGGCAATTCTATATATTTGGGGATTCCTCGTTTTAACTTTTTTTTTTTAAATTAGGTTTAATCTGTATGAGGCTATCAATTTGTTTTCTTTGTGTATAGCTTTGACAATGTGAATGGCCAAGTTACTGTGTGATAGGAGGCTTTTTCATACGTTTAATCAAGTTTATTGGACAAATTAGTGTTATGACCTATTAACTGGTGTTGTTAATGTCAATTCAAGAGACACTCGGTTAACTGTTAGCTTTTTAGCTCTACTGGCAGCTTATGGGATGGCATTGTGTGCTTCTGTAAACAATTGCCTGTGAACACAATAAAGTCTTTAGTTTTAATTGTATCTCTAACAAGCTTATACAGTAGTAAGATATCCATGAGAGCTCGGTTCCTTTTGAATACCAGCCAGAGCAATAGAGGCTCCATTTACTATCTGATCTTCACCCAATTTAGATAGAAGTTAAATATTGATGAGAGCTTGGTTCCTTTCGAAAATCAGCCAGATGTTGTTGCATGACTGGATTATGGCCCTTGAAATTGTCAAAATTGTCATCATACAGCTTGTGAACACAATAGTTTAGTTTAAACATATTTTATTCAATATAGTAAGGACACAAACAACAATACAAACAATAAGTGAGAAAAGGATTGGAACGAAAGCTAAACGCCTATATAGTTCCTCTCCATAAGGTGATTGAACAGTTGTTTACAGAGTGCAATATAAATATACAAAGTGTATTGAGTAACTAACCATGAAAAGAAAAAAAATAGAGAGATCTATATATTGCTTTTAAACAAGTGAAAGATGGAGTGGGGCCAGATTATGATATATTATAGTTGTATCATAAACTGATATATTTATAAGCAGATATCTTTCAGCATCCCTTGACCTTGGTTTTCAAATAAATATAATATACTATATATTGATGTAGTAATTGGTTCTTATTTTGGTATTTATGGCCCTTAAAATTGTCAAAATTGCTATAATACAGCCTGTGAACACAATAGGGCCTCCATTAACTATCTGTTTTTCACCATACTCTTGATTGAAAATGACCAAAGAACCATGCCAGTAGAGCATAGCCCTCATGGACCTCTTGTTTGGTCTTTGATTGGACATATTTGAATTATGAATATAGACCAGACTTGAAATTTCACTGAAAAATAAGATCTCTAATTCCTCATGGCTATTTGAATTATTTTTATTCTGATTTCACCTTTAATTATCATAAAATGTTATTGGTTAAATCTTACCTGAAGTGATTTGTTTATAAAATAGTGAATGTAATGCAACAACCTCCATATTATAAGGATTTTATACCATTCTTGAATTATATATATATATATATATATAAATATGAGACGTGAAATTTCACCAAGAACAAGGATGTCTATTTTCTCATGACTATATGAATTATTTTATTCTATATTTAACGGTAATTATTATAAAGTATTATTGTTAAATTCTGAAATGAAGCCATTTCTGTATAAAATAGTCATTATACTAAAACAAATACCTTTACATGGCTTGTATAACAATCTTGAATTATAAACATACATCTAAGACTTGAAATTTCACTGTAAAGTAAGATCTCTCATTCATCATGGCTATTTTAATTATTTTTGATCTGATTTCACTGATAATTATAATAAAATGTTGTTGTTTAAATCTGACCTGAAGTGATTTGTTAATGAAATAGTGAATGTAATGCAACAACTATCCATATTATAAGGTTTTTATACCATTCTTGAATTATATATATTTGGGAGACGTTAAGTTTCTCTGAAAATTATGATCTCCCATTTCTCATGGCTATTTGAATTATTTTTATTCTGATTTCCCCATTATTTATAATCAAATGTTATTGTTTAAATTTCACCTGAAGTGATTTGTTTATAAAATAGTGAATGTAATGCAACAACTATCCATATTATAAGGATTTTATACCATTCTTTAATTATACATATATATCAGACTTGAAATTTCACTGAAAATTATGATCTCCCATTTTTCATGGCTATTTGAATTATTTTTATTCTGATTTAGCTGATAATTATAATAAAATTTTATTGTTTAAATGTTACCCGAAGTGATTTGTTTATGAAATAGTGAATGTAATGCAACAACTATCCATATTATAAGGATTTTATACCATTCTTGAATTATATATATATATATATATATCAGACTTGAAATTTCACTGAAAATTATAATCTCCCATTTCTCATGTCTATTTGAATTATTTTTATTCTGATTTCACTGATAATTATTATAAAATGTTATTTTTTAAATCTGACCGGAAGTGACTTCTGTATAAAATAGTGATTGTAATGCAACGACTATCCATATTATAAGGTTTTTATACCATTCTTGAATTATATATATATATATGAGACAGGAAATTTCACTCAAAATTATGATCTCCCATTTCTCATGGCTATTTGAATTATTTTTATTCTGATTTCACTGATAATTATAATAAAATGTTATTGTTTAAATGTTACCCGAAGTGATTTGTTTATGAAATAATGAATGTAATGCAACAACTATCCATATTATAAG
This sequence comes from Serripes groenlandicus, assembly GCA_031761405.1. Lineage (NCBI taxonomy): Eukaryota > Metazoa > Mollusca > Bivalvia > Cardiida > Cardiidae > Serripes > Serripes groenlandicus. The sequence continues at coordinate 121,092,691 of JASEVX010000003.1, read as the reverse complement.
GATTTGATACCATTCTTTAATTATACATATATATCAGACTTGAAATTTCACTGAAAATTATGATCTCCCATTTTTCATGGCTATTTGAATTATTTTTATTCTGATTTAGCTGATAATTATAATAAAATTTTATTGTTTAAATGTTACCCGAAGTGATTTGTTTATGAAATAATGAATGTAATGCAACAACTATCCATATTATAAGGATTTGATACCATTCTTGAATTATACATATATATCAGACTTTAAATTTCACTGAGAATGATGATCTTTATTTTCTCACGACTATTTTAATTATTTTATTCTAAATTGTCCGGTAATTTGTATACAATGTTATTGTTCAATTCTGAAATAGTCATTAATACTGAAACAAATACCCTTACATGACTTTTATACCAATCTTAAATTATAAATATACATCTAAGACTTGAAATGTAATCCGCTAAGTACGATCTCTCATTCATCATGGCTATTTAAATTATTTTATTCTGATTTCACTGATAATTATAATAAAATTTGATTTGTATGCCCCGGCATACGAAGTATGAGGGGCATATAGTTTTCCGGTCTGTTAGTCCGTCCGTTCGTCCGTCCCGCTCAGGTTAAAGTTTTTGGTCAAGTTAGATTTTAGTGAAGTTGATGTACTATCATTATGAAACTTCACACAAATGACAATCAACATATCATTGTTTAAAAAATTGTATCAATTTGAGGTTGGACCAACTGTTCGTCCGTCTGTTCGTCTGTCTGTTCGTCCATTCCATTCTCAGGTTAAAGTTTTTGGTCAAGTTAGATTTTAGTGAACCTGATGTCCTATCATTATGAAACTTCACACAAATGACAATCAACATATCATTGTTTAAAAAATTGTATCAATTTGAGGTTGGACCAACTGTTCGTCCGTCCGTTCGTCTGTTTGTGTGTCTGTTCGTCCATTAACAACCGGGGCATCCGTGTTCCATGGACACATTTTCTTGTTTAAATCTGACCTGAAGTGACTTCTGTATAAAATAGTGATTGTAATGCAACGACTATCCATCATATAAGGTTTTTATACCATTCTTGAATTATGTATATATATATGAGACAGGAAATTTCACTGAAAATTATGATCTCCCATTTCTCATGGCTATTTGAATTATTTTTATTCTGATTTCACCATTAATTATAATGAAATGTTATTGTTTAAATCTGACCGGAAGTGACTTCTGTATAAAATAGTGATTGTAATGCAACGACTTTCCATATTATAAGGTTTTTATACCATTCTTTAATTATACATATATATCAGACTTGAAATTTCACTGAAAATTATGATCTCCCATTTTTCATGGCTATTTGAATTATATTTATTCTGATTTCACTGATAATTATACTAAAATGTTATTTTTTAAATCTGACCAGAAGTGACTTCTGTACAAAATAGTGATTGTAATGCAACAACTATCCATATTTAAGTTTTTTTATACCATTCTTGAATTATATATATATATATGAGACGTGAAATTTCACGGACAATTATGATCTCCCATTTCTCATGGCTGTTTGAATTATTTTTATTCTGATTTCACTGATAATAATAATAAAATGTTATTGTTTAAATTTTACCTGAAGTGATTTGTTTATGAAATAGTGAATGTTATGCAACAACTATCCATATTATAAGGATTTCTTTAATTAAACATATATATCAGACTTGAAATTTCACTGAAAATTATGATCTCCCATTTCTCATGGCTATTTGAATTATTTTTATTCTGATTTCACTGATAATTATTATAAGATTTTATTTTTTAAATCTAACCGGAAGTGACTTCTGTATAAAATAGTGAACGTAATGCAACAACTATCCATATTATAAGATTTTTATACCATTCTTGAATTATACATTAAATAAAATTTTCATTTGTGGAAATAAGTTATGTTTTTCACTATGTTTTCAAAGTCGTCTGCTGCAGGTTTGTTATATGTTGGACAAGCTTAGGGTGTTTGAATATCAATTTTATAGACAGAATAATTAGAAAAGGTAAAAACTATAAAATTTATTGTAAATCATAAAAAATGTTCTTAAATGCTGCTTGTGGATTGTTGGCAAAATAGTATAGGTTAAGCTCATTTTTTAACTCAAATCTGAACAAGTAAGTTTGTCGAATTGGTAGCTGTCCCAAAATAGATGTAAAAGAATGATTGGTATCAATTTTTAAAAAACATATTTGCCAATGTCTCTTTTGGCCACAATGTTTTTAACTGTATTTAATCCTTTCCCACATATGGTATTTAATAGAATAGAAACTTAAACCCTTTCCCTCATATAGACGCTTTTTGACGCAGACAGCTCAGACAAGCAATTTCTCCTTTTGCCACAATTTTTGTCATAGGTTATCCATTAAATTATAGAGATTTTCTATTATTTGACAAAATATGTTCAAAGTCGTTTGCTGCATAATTGTCGTATGAAGTAAAGACATTTCCAAATGTTTGCCTACATGATTTCAGAGTTGTATGCTGCAAATATATTGTATGGGAGAAAGGGTTACTTTGTAGTAATTTTAATTATAATTATATATTTAATTACTATCTAATCATTATCCTGTTATCATCAGACATGCTTTGTTCCAATGACTAACCTACATGTGCAAAGCAATATACCCCCTTATCAATGTTTTCAAAATAATCTGCTGCAGATTTGTTGTATGTGGGAAAGGGTTAAAAAAGAGACATGAATGAAAATATATATATATATACCGTTTTAAAATAAAGTAGAAACTTTGAATAATTGCTCTTCATGTGTAATTTCTCCTATTGCCACACTGTTTCCTATAATTGTCTTGCTGCAGTTGTGTCCAAATACGCCTAAATGCTGGAACGGGTTTAATCATTACATAAAATGATTTCTTCATTCATATAATAATGATCGTGAAAGGTATGTCATATAGAACATCACCAATAAACATTACACCAATTTTGCACAGGGCACCCCACTGGGTTGATAGATAACATGTATACTGGACATTATTGGTCATTGATAACAGGTAGAGTAATAGGTCACATATTGCTTACCCTTTCACTCATGAGGACTCTTTCTGTAAACTTGACAGCAGATAAACCTTTCTCGTTTTGCCAAGTTATATTAATTTTTTGTTAATTTATAGATTTTCTTTTTGATTTTTTACTTAATATTTTCAACAGGGTCTGCTTTATAATGTCAAAGGTTACCTAAAACTCAGCGCACATACTTTCTTTTGTGTTTGATCATTCATATAAACAGAAAATCAGTTTATAAATAAATGGAAAATAATGCAGTTATCTTGGTATTATAACTTTCCAACAACAAATCTGAGTCAGACGTCTTTGAAAATCAAAGGGCCTGTAGTGGCGATTGTATAGAAAATCCTGAAAAGTAACAAGCAGTATCTCTTTGGCCTTGCAATTTCAATAATAGTGCACTCTGGTGCGGGTAAATTTGAGAAAAGCTGCATCTTTTGACAGTAGAATAATGTTAGTTTGCTAGAATGTTGTCTTGGTGATTTTTAAGTAACGTTCTAAAATTGGTCATAATGTGTTCAAAATTAGGCTATTCTATATTTAAGAAAAATCAAGTTGGTATTCAATAGACTAACATTTTAGCTCAATGAGACAAATGAGATGCATGTGCACATCATGATGAATACGCAGAGAGAGAGAGAGGGAATGAATGAGATGCATGTGCACATCGTGTGATGAATACGCATGCAACTTTTCGTGCACACATGTAATAAAACAACAATGTAAATAAATCAAATTTAAATATGAAAAATCTCGTTAGCATTCACATAAACCCTTTATCCAGAGGAACTTTTTAATTCGATGTTTGATTGTCTGGAATTAAATATTAAATGACAGAAATTTACGCATGTACAAACAATTGTGGCATGGAACAAATATTGGAGCTATTTGACTGAAATAGCATTGTATAATGATGATATTTTTTTTAGTTTAACATAGAAGAAAAAGGGTTATGTGAATGAATAGGACAATTGGTATTTTTAACTTTTATGCTATACTTTGATCTTACAATCATCATTAGGAAAACCAAACCGCATTCAATGTGACATGAAATGATTACATAATATTATGTAATATAGGTTATTGACCCTGTACTGTGAAATCATCGTTGGACCGAGTTCTTGGGTTGACGTTGCCGAGCTTGCGAGGCTACATTCGCCAAAGAACGAGGTCCAACGATGATTTCACAGTACAGGGTCAATAACCTTTTTATTGCATACTTTCATATTGTCTAAATAGTTTACAATGTGTTTTTTTTGCAATTCAACCAATAATCTTGTACTGAAAGATGTAATTGATTAAGGTTTTTTTCCATATGTTTACAGATGGCCATTTATACAAACAGTTTAAAGGACAGGCAGCTGGTGTTAAAGTTATTCTGTCAGGAGAGGATGTTGCAGTGCTGCATGAGTTCCATGGCAGTTCTCAGGGTGGCCACAGTGGTGTTAACAGGACTTATGATGCTATTAAATTGCATTATTGGTGGCCCTCCATGTCGGATCGTGTAAGAAACTATGTAAGTTGAACTTTGTCTAAATATCAACAGGAACGATTTCTTTTACCCTTTCCAACATGCTGATGGACTAGGGTGCATCTACAGCAGATTACTGTTGACAATGGGTCAAATTGCCATAATGAATGCTATTTGACAGAGATCTGTTTAGAAGCTATAATAAATTAAGGGTAGGATACTTAGTGCATGAAGCGTGTGGTAAACTTTAACTGTTGAAATATTTTATGTGTAGCTTTGTCTCATGGACCTCTACTAAAATTGTTTGAATTATGCCCCTGGGGTCATAATTTGCCCAGCCCCAGAAGTCATCTGCTTTTCATAGAGATATAAAGGGTATTGCTTTATAATTCTTCTTATCTGAATCAAAAGGCTTATAGCTTAAGATAGTTAGTATGTAGTATTGTCTAGTGGTCCTCCTCCAAGACTGTTCAAATTATGCCCTTATCAAAATTGGCACCACCCTGAGGGGAAGAGAGATATAGGAAAAACTTTGAAATCTTCGTATATGAAACAGACATTGGGCCTTTTGTATAAGCTTATATCTAACCCTAAAACAAATCATATTGCATAACTCAGGTAAGCAAGCCAGGGCAGGGCCATCATGACACCCCTTTCATTCAAATTAACCAGTTATTCATGTTTCAAAAAACTTAGTAAAATATTATTAAATTTTCCAGGTGAAGTCTTGTGAGAAGTGTCAGAAGGCAGTTCCATTAAAGCCTCCTAAAAAGCCAGAACTAACACAGATTCATGTAAGCTATATTTGTACTCTGACAACCTCCTTTCTAACCTGACATCACTTTATAAATATTTATAAAGGGTGTCCAGAAATTACCAAATATTGTATAAACTGCTGTTCTAAATGTTTTTACACAATTCATTGGTATAATTAAAAAATGGCAACAATGTTTAAGCTTGACAAAAAAAAGATAATCAGAATAGCTGGTATTCAGCATTTCCGTCCATTATTGATTTGTGGCTGTTATCTTGTGTTACAATATAAGCATGTTGTATTGATTAAAAAAGAAAAGGTTTATGTTATTATTAGAGTGAATTTACCTTTGGCATACTGCGAGGTTATGAAATGCATATAAATAATAAAAGACCCTAACTGGGAAGAGAGGGAAAAATAATATGTCACCTTCAGTCTCTGCTCAGGTGATTTAAAATGTCTGCCAGACTTTTTTGGCAGAAATGTTACTTGAGATACCAAGATTGTTAAAAAATTTCCAATCTGTTGATACACATTGTCAACAGAATGTTTCTAGTCTTATTAATACTTTCCCACATGTGCCAAATATCAGCATACAGCTTTGAATATAAGCAATATTATTGAAAATCTGCCATTTAAATAGAGTTAAAAACCTTAGACGAAATAGAATTGCTCATCATGAGCAATTTCTTCTTTATTCACAATTTTTAGCATGACTCTTCGAAGAATATAAGAGCTATTACAGTCACTTGTGCGTCAGTGTTGCAACATTGGTTAAAGTTTTGTATGCAAGAAATTTTCTCAAAAACCACACATCATGACATGCCCATAACTCTATATCAGATTCAGTTTGGCATGAAGGCTTTTTCTCACAAACCACAGATGCTATTGCTTTAAAACTTCACACATTTATTGGAAATCATCAAATGACCTTGGATAAGTCCTAAAACTCTCTATATCAGATTTTAACACAATAATGCCCCTGTTTCGGCTTATAAATTAAGGTTAAAGTTTTGCGTGCAAGGACATAAAGAGTAACTACTTGATGCATTGCATTGACACTTTATACATCCCTTTCCAACCATGACACCTATATAAACAATCAAGTTTAATAACTCTTTCCAGCATATAATGCAAATTATGGCTTTTTATTACTTAAAAATTCTGGTTAATGTATTTTCATTGATATAGCTCAGTTAACCATGTGCACTAATGATATTGACTTGAAACTTCATTCATGTCTTCAGGGGTGTCAGACAGTCAAGTTAGATAATTCTTGTATGAATTAAGTACAAATAATGGCCCATGTTTGACTTTGACAATTTGGTTAAAGTTTTGCATGCATGGTACTTTCATGCACATATCTCAGTACCACCCTCAGGGATTTATTTCAAACTTCAATATAGGCTTTAACCCTTTCCCTCATATAAACGCTTTCTGACGCCTCTGCAGCAGACAGCTTTTTGAAAACATAGTGACAAAAGAAGAAATTGCACAAAACGTGCAATTTCTCCTTTTGACACAATGTTTTCTACTTTTAGTCATAGGTTATCCGTTCAATTATAGAGATATTCCATTATTTGAAAAAGTATGTTCAAAGTCGTCTGCTGCAGAATTGCCGTATGAGGGAAAGGGTTAAAGGTATCAAACATTCAAGTTAGGTAACTCCTGACTGATTTTAATATAAATTATGGCCCTTGTTGAAGAAATTTGGGTTAAAATCTCACAAACAGCAGATGCTATTCGATCAAGACTTATCCAACTTAATTTATAGTTCTATACTATCAACCCACTATCTCCGTAACAACTGTTAAATATAGTATCAAATGGCCAAATAGTCAAGCATGTTGTCTTGAAGACAGCTCTTGTTAAAAAGTATTCTACTGCATTTATTGTCAAACGTCGTCTTCAGGTGGGAAAGGATTAAATCCGGTGAGCAGTTTAAGGCCACAATTTGAATACTTGTTTACAGGATTCGAGTTATTTGGTATATTATATTCCTTATGCTACGCTTAACTATTACTAATGAGTAAATTAATAAATACAATCATTAATGTAGGTCAACAAGAATCAATAAGTTAATTTAATAATACTGCACTAATTTATCTTTATAACCCATCATAAAGCTTGAAATGATTTCTTTTTATTCTTTTTTTGTAGACTGCTGAATGTCTAGTTAATGACATGCCTTCCTGGTTGTGCCGGCAGGTCCATGTTACTGACAGTACAGAGAGTATGTTAACCAGAGGCTCCTCCGAGATGGAGAAAGACAGATGGATAAATGCAGTGCATTTAATTGTTTAAAACCTCGTGGAAAAAGCAAGTGGTTTCAGTGTGACATTTGTGCCCGTTTAATGCACCAACGTTGCAACTCAAAAGTGTTTGCAGGGGAATATTTTACATGTGTTATTTGTGACTTACAATATTCTTAGGAAAATAAATTGTTTGTATGTATGTTAAGTATTATTATAATCAGGGTTGGCAAAGTATTGAAATGGGCAATACTGGGCAATACCGGGTAATATGATTTGTTAACCTTTTTTTTACAGAGAATAGTTCAGACATGCTATGATTACATTGTATTATTGCTAAATATATACACAGAAACAACCTTAGGGAAAATGCAGGCACAATTGTATAGATGAAAGGGCTAAATATTGTTAAATAAACATATTTTTTTGACATTTCCTAATCTGTATAATTAGTCATGTACATGTAAGTATCTATGGTGTGAAAACATTGTTTTACAATTAAACAAAATTTGGTTATAACTCATGATTTCATTCAACATGTTCAAGTACAAAAAGTGCATGATTTAGATTTTCTTGACCAATACTCACTAAGATTAATACAGTATCTAATAAGGGCCTTAGGCAGACTTATAAAACACATCTTTATTGAAGTTTTAACTTTACAAAACAAGTAAAAAATACTAGTATTTCATATTGCCCAGTATTACCCAGTAAAACCCGGGTTTTCCCAGTATTGCCCACTGGGCTGGGCAATACTCATAAAACCCGGGTTTTTGCCAACCCTGATTATAATGATTCACTGTTTTAACCCTCTCCCTCATACGATGATTTTGCAGCAGAATTTATTTTGTCAAAACATAACCTATGACAAAAAGTGAAAAACAAAAAGTGAAAAACTGAGGCAAAAGGAGAAATTGCATCTCTTGTGCAATTTCTTCTTTTGTCACTATGTTTTCAAAAAGCTGTCTGCTTGCAGAAGCACCAGAAAGCTTCTATGAGGAAAGGGTTAACACATAATGAGAAAACATTTGTTTTGAAAAAAGCAGGGCTTTAGTAAATCGTGTTTTCAGACAATTTCTTTTTTTTTTAAATTTAAGTTACAGGGATAATTCTACACCTTAATTTTTTTATATATAGGAGTCACTGTGTCGGTTGGTCGGAAGCCATATTGAAGCCGAAGCCATATTTTGTCAGGCCTATTTCTTACAAACCACTGGGTGGAATTCAATAAAATCTTGCATGAAGCTTCTATACCATGAGGAGATGTGCATATTCTAAAGGTCCTACAATTGCAGGTTATTTGACAGAGTTATGGCCCTTTTACTTATTTAGTTATGGTGTAGGTCAAGGTGCTGTTTTGGGGGTATTTGTATCATCTTCAGTGATAGTTCTAGTTAAGATTAGTTTTTGCTTTAATCTGTATGCACAATAAACATCTAAGCTTAGATACTTTATATTCATTGGATCTTGTTTGATTTAATGTAAACAACTTAACCAACACAAATGTTAATAGTTGCTTTATTTAATTTTAATTTGCTTTTGAGTACTCATCATCTCAAAAATAATTTTTGTGACAAATCATTTTGCTTTTTTAGTAAAAAGACTTCTTATCTGTAGCCCTAAAATCGATAGCCATAATATTTAAATATGTCATTGGTTGTTAGTAGAGATGGGAACGAGTATTGATATTAGTACTCGGTTACTCGTATACTCTTCTGATCGAGTACTCGGGTACTCGCAAGAAATCAAAATGTGTTCACTTATTCATCGATGACAATTGAAAACACAATTACGACAAAGGTGTGAAATTTTGACATCCCATTTTGACATATTGTTGCAAATTGACTGGAGATAACATTAAAATCTCTATTGACTCGTGATTGCAATCAAGTAGCCATTTAAAACGGGTATCAATGGATCAGAGAGGGAACAACCAATTCATTATTTTTTAAGTTTTATTTAGCTTATTTTAATCAGATGAACAACAAAAAATGGCGAAATTATAACCGAGTACTCGAGTACCTAATTTAATAACCGGTACTCGGACGTCCGATCGAGTACTCGGGTACTCGGGTACCCGGTCCCATCCCTAGTTGTTAGACATACCTTTTCTCGGAATACATCTTTGTTATTATTATATGAGCCGCCCCATTAGGAAACCAACATTAGGGACTCTGCATAATGTATGGACCCAGATCAATCAGTTCAGGCAGGCTAATCCGGGCCAACACATTCTGCCTCGGGAGCATAGAGGTAGAGACTCTAGAGTAATGTATCATGAAACAGAACATCCACAGGAGAAGCAAAGTGTCTGTCCTGGTTAGCCTGTGCGGCATGCTTATGCTGATCCCGGTTAATGCTTTACGTAGAGACCACAATGTTGGTAAATTTCACGGTGGAACGCTCATATATTTATGGGTTTATTAAGGTTTAAGTATATACATTTTATATAATTGCCAAATTATTAAACAATATAATACATTTTAGGAAAATACTTGTTATAGTTTTTTCTGTAACCCAAGTTTTTACCACCAACAACTGGCATCAACTTTCTCTTCATGTACTCCACCTGACATTTTCCCTATGCAATTGGCTTTCCTTCCCACATATCCAAGCCCCGGTAGCTAAGTCGGTAGCGACGTGGGCTGTCAATCCAGGGGTTGCAAGTTCGTATCCCGTCATTTGTCTTTCACCAATGTGCTAAGTCTTATGTGGAAAACCAGCCAGTTGCTTGAGAAGTTTGTTGTGTGGAGTACAGGTGTGAGAAAACAAGGAAACACATGAGTAGGTGAACTGGCCGCCGTGATATGACTGAAACAATGTTAAAAACGGCCTTAAACCCCAATCAATCAATTTCTTCCCACATATACTAGTTAAGTCTAGCCCAGTTGGTCAAGCTTGTTCAAGCGTGTTCGATCACCTGCAGGGGTAACCAAACAAATAAATTACGCGTTTTACTCTTTGCCTCATATAGACGCTTTCTGACGCCTCTGCAGCAGACAGCTTTTTGAAAACATAGTGGCAAAAGAAGAAATTTCTCAAAACGAGCAATTTCTCCTTTTTCCACAATGTTTTCCACTTTTAGTCATCCAGGTTATCCATTCAATTAGAAATTTTCGTTTTTTGACGAAACATGTTCAAAGTCGTATGCTGCAGAATTAACGTATGAGGGAAAGGGTTAAAAATGGCAGCAATGGCTGCTTTCCTTGACGCTCAGGTTTACGGAGATTACATTACGACTTACTGCATGGCAGTTGTCCGGATAAATGGACCAATTGTACTCGTAACATAATTGATATTATAATACAAACTAGAGTACTATAGTATCACATTTTAATGTTGAAAGCGGCGTAAAACCCCAATAATATATAAATAAATAAATAAGAATCACATTTAGGTCCTTTTGCATGATTTTACGCATTAACATGTAATCTCTTTTTTCTCACGGCGATAAATCTTGTATTTCTCACGACGTAGCGTGAATTTCACGAGACTTCCGGTTGGTCTCGTGTTTTTCATGATCTCGACAAATTCACGCTACACCGGTATCAAATTTTTATCCCGTGGCGGCTATATTTGATTCAAAATGGACGCCAAAACCTAAAAATGCTCCGATTTCGATGAAATTTGGTTTTTAAGTAAATATAAGTGTGGCGAGTTCATTTCCGGTATCGAAAATGTTATCCCGCGACGGCCATATTTTATTCAAAATGGCCGCCGAAACCTAAAAATGCTTGAATTTCGATGAAATTTAGTTTTCCGCTATAGAAAATTTTATCCCGCGGCAGCCATTTTTTATTCAAAATGGCCGCCAAAACAAAAAAATGCTCCAATTAAGATGAAATTTAGTTTTCAAGCAAATATAAATTTTATGCCGAGGTGTCTATTTTAGATCCAAAATGGCCGCAAAAACCTAAAAAGGCTCCAATTTCGATGAAATTTGGCTTTCAAGTAGATATAGGTGTGGCGAGTTCAGTTCCGGTATCGAAATGTTATCCCATGGTGGCAATTTGCCGGTTGGGGATATATATATGACTTGCTTGTAATCACAATCAGCACTTGTTATTATTATTTTTTTTTTCTCCTATCCAAATTTTTGTCCGAGCGATATCAGATGAACAAATGATCAGTTATTATTGAAACTTGGAATATAGATAGATGGCAATGTGAAGTTGTGCAAGATGTAAGAATAATAACTCTGCGCCACTTTTTTGCAAAGTTATCTCCCTTTTTTTTAAAACTTAGTACATGTGTTTCTTATCAAGTAGTACTACTTTCTCAAGTGTATTAGCGCATGACCGAATACTCATTTCTGATTGGTCGATTTTTCGAACTTGTATAACTAAAAAACGCCAAGTGACAGGAGACTTTAAACTTAGTACATGTGTTTCTAATCAAGTAGTACTACTTTCTCAAGTGTATAAGTGCATGACCGAATACTCGATTCTGATTGGTCGATATTTTTGGACTTGTATAACTCACTAACGACCAGTGATAGAGACTTGAAACTTAGTACATGTGTTCCTAATCAAGTAGTACTACTTTCGCAAGTGTATTAGCGCATGACCGAATACTCTTTTCCGATTGGTCGATTTTTCGAACTAGTATAACTCAAAAACGACAAGTGCAAGAGACTTGAAACTAAGTACATGTAGTACTACTTTGACCGAATACTCGTTTCTGTTATATCCCTTTGTTAAATAAAATGGCAAGGGAATCGTTCGTAACTGTTGCTACAGTTACAAATCTCTAGTTACGATTCCCCAACAGAGTTGGGAATCGTATTGTTTTTCTACTGTTTTTTCTTATTATTATTATTGTTTATTCTCTTTATTCTATCCAAATGTTTGTCCAGAGCAATACTCATAAACTACTTGATGGAATTGATTGAAACTTCCAACATAGATAGATGGCAATGTGAACTTGTGCAAGAGGCAAAAATTATAACTCTGAGCCCCTTTTTTGCAAAGTTATCTCCCCTTTTTCAATATTTTAATCAATTTTTGTCCGAGCGATATCTTGTGAACGCATGGTCAGATAATATTGAAACTTGGAACATAGATAGATGGCACTGTGCAGTTGTACAACATGCAAGAATTATAACTCTGGGCCACTTTTTTGCAAAGTTATCTCCCCTTTTTCAATATTTTAATAATTGGGTGATTTGAACTTGTATAACTCGATAACAAAAAGTGATACAGACTTGAAATTTAGTGCAAGTGTTCCCAATCAAGTGATACTACTTTCTCATGTGTATTTCCGCATGACCGAATACTCGCTTCTGATTGGTCGATTTTTCGGACTTGTATAACTCAAAAACGACAAGTGATAGAGACTTGAAACTTAGTACATGTGTTTCTAATCAAGTAGTACTACTTTCTCAAGTGAATTAGCGCATGACCGAATACTCGTTTCTGATTGGTCGATTTTTCGGACATGTATAACTCAGAAACGACAAGTGATAGAGACTTGAAACTTAGTACATGTGTTTCTAATCAAGTAGTACTACTTTCTCAAGTGAATTAGCGCATGACCGAATACTCGTTTCTGATTGGTCGATTTTTCGGACATTTATAACTCAATAACGACAAGTGTTAGAGACTTGAAACTTAGTTCAAGTGTTCCCAATCAAGTCATACTACTTTCTCATGTGTATTTGCGCATGACCGAATACTCGCTTCTGATTGGTTGAATTTGTATAACTCAAAAACGACAAGTGATAGAGACTTGAAACTTAGTACATGTGTTTCTAATCAAGTAGTACTACTTTCTCAAGTGAATTAGCGCATGACCGAATACTCGTTTCTGATTGGTCGATTGTTCGGACATGTATAACTCAGAAACGACAAGTGATAGAGACTTGAAACTTAGTACATGTGTTTCTAATCAAGTAGTACTACTTTCTCAAGTGAATTAGCGCATGACCGAATACTCGTTTCTGATTGGTCGATTTTTCGGACATTTATAACTCAATAACGACAAGTGTTAGAGACTTGAAACTTAGTTCAAGTGTTCCCAATCAAGTCATACTACTTTCTCATGTGTATTTGCGCATGACCGAATACTCGCTTCTGATTGGTTGAATTTTCGGACTTGTATAACTCAAAAACGACTAGTGATAGAGACTTGAAACTTAGTACATGTGTTTCTAATCAAGTTACTACTTTCTCAAGTGTATTAGCGCATGACCGAATACTCGTTTCTGTTATCTGCCCTTGTTAAACGAAATGGCAAGGGAATCGTTTGTAACTGTTGCTACAGTTACAATCTCTAGTTATTATTATTTTTCTTCTTCTTTACCTCCAATTTGTCCGGAGTTTTTCTAGGAGATGTATGGAGGGATCTTTATGAAAATTGGCACAAACATAGGTCTCCGCCTGAAGTTGTGCAGGTGGGTTTTAGAATTTTAAAGATGGCCGCCATTTTTGAACGGGAAGCCGTCAAAAATCAAAAAAATACCGTCCGTCAATTTTCCAGCCTACTGCTCCTACACCGTATAACATATTGATGCCAAACTTAGTATAAATAATCGACAGCAAATGATATTGTGCGTGCCATAAAAGGAGGTAACTCCGTACCTTTTTTCCAGAGTTATGTCCATATTTAGACAACCGTCATCAAAAACAAGAAATTTCTGTCCATATTGTCCGGCCTACTTCTCCTACACCGTATAAGATATTGATATCAATACATATAGGTGGTACTAGTTCATTCCCGGTATCGAAATTCTATCCCGCGGCGGCCATTTTAGATTTAAAATGGCCGCCTCAAACTAAAAATGCTCAGATTTCGATGAAATTTGGTTTTCAAGTAGATACAGGTGTGGCGAGTTCATTTCCTGTAACAGAAATTTATCCCGCAACGTCCATTTTAGATTCAAAATGGCCACCTTAAACTAAAAATGCTGCGATTTTGATGAAATTTGGTTTTCAAGTAGATGTAGCTGTCGCGAGTTCATTTCCGGTATCAAAATTTTATCCCGCGAAGGCCATATTTTATTCAAAATGGCCACCGAAACCTAAAAATGCTCCGATTTCGTTGAAATTTGGTTTTCAGGTAAATATAGGTGTGGCGAGTTCATTTCCGGTATCGACATTTTATCCCGTGGCGGCCATATTTTATTCAAAATGGCCGCCCCAAAAAATAATGTTTCGATTTCGATGAAATTAAGTTTTCCGCTATAGAAAATTTAATCCCGCGGCGGGCATTTTTTATTCAAAATTGCCGCCAAAAAAGAAAATACCCGATTTCGATGAAATTTGGTTTTCAAGCAAATATAAATGATTTACTCGGAGATGCTTTAACCGATCTTAATGAAACTTTGCACAAAGATAGGCCACCACTCACAGATGTGCATGTGTGTTTCGGAATTTTTAAAATGGTCGCCATTTCAAAATGACAGCCGACGGGGCGAAACCTAAAAGAAAACGCAAAGTGCTACGATTTCGATGAAATTTTGTTTAAAGGTAGATATAGATGTTGCGAGTTCAAACCGGTATCGAAATGTTATCCTCGCATGCGGCTTTCAATATGGCCGCCAAAAAGGCAGGAAACTTGAATGTGTCCGATTTCATCGCAATTTGATTTAAAAAATAGATTTTGATTTGGCGACTTCATTTCTGGAATCGAAATTTTATCCCTCGTCTGCCATTTTTTATTCAAAATGGCTGCCAAAACATAAAAATGCTCAGATTTTGATGAAATTTGGTTTTCAGGTACATATAGGTGTGGCGAGTTCATTTCTGATATTGAAATTTTACCTCGGTGGCCATTTTTTATTCAAAATGGCCGCCAAAACTTAAAAATGCTCTAATTTCGATGAAATTTGGTTTTCAAGTAGATATAGTTGTGGCGAGTTCATTTCTGGTATCGAAAAAATTTCCAGGCAATTTTTATTCCAAATGGACACCCGAAAACTAAAAATGCTCCGATTTTGATGAAATTTGATTTTCAAGTAGCTGATATTTTATCGTCGCCCGCCACTTTCAAAATGGCGGCCCGAAAACTAAAAATGCTCTGATTTCGATTGAAACTTGGAACATAGATAGATAACTCTGGGCCACTTTTTTGCAAAGTTATCTCCCCTTTTTCAATATTTTAATAATTGGGTGATTTGATCTTGTATAACTCGATAACGAAAAGTGATAGAGACTTGAAATTTAGTGCAAGTGTTCCCAATCAAGTGATACTACTTTCTCATGTGTATTTCCGCATGACCGAATACTCGCTTCTGATTGGTCGATTTTTCGGACTTGTATAACTCAAAAACGACAAGTGATAGAGACTTGAAACTTAGTATATGTGTTTCTAATCAAGTAGTACTACTTTTTCAAGTGTATCAGCGCATGACCGAATAATCGTTTCTGATTGGTCAATTTTTCGGACATGTATAACTCAAAAACGACAAGTGATAGAGACTTGAAACTTAGTACAAGTGTTCCCAATCAAGTGATACTACTTTCTCATGTGTATTTGCGCATGATCGAATACTCGCTTCTGATTGGTCGATTTTTCGGACTTGTATAACTCAAAAACGACAAGTCATAATGACTTGAAACTTAGTACATGTGTTCCTAATCAAGTAGTACTACTTTCGCAAGTGTATTAGCGCATGACCGAATATTCGTTTCTGATTGGTCGATTTTTAAAACTTGTATAACACAAAAACGACAAGTGATACAGACTTGAAACTTAGTTCATGTGTTCCTAATGAAGTAGGTCTACTTTCGCAAGTGCGCATGACCGAATACTCGTTTCTGTTATCTCCCCTTGTTAAATAAAATGGCAAGGGAATCGTTCGTAACTGTTGCTACAGTTACAAATCTCTAGTTATTATATCCCCAACAACAAAGTTGGGGGATATATTGTTTTTGCACCGTTTCTTATTATATCCCCAACAACAAAGTTGGGGGATATATTGTTTTTGCACCGTTTCTTATTATTATTATTATATCCCCAACAACAAAGTTGGGGGATATATTGTTTTTGCACGGTTTCTTATTATTATTATTATTTTTCTTCTTCTTTACCTCCAATTTGTCCGGAGTTTTTCTAGGAGATGTATGGCGGGATGTTTATGAAAATTGGCACAAACATAGGTTTCGGCCTGAAGTTGCGCAGGTGGGTTTTAGAATTTTCAAGATGGCCGCCATTTTTGAACGGGAAGCCGTCAAAAATCAAAAAATTTCAGTCCGTCATTTGTCCCGCCTAGTTCTCCTACAATGTATAACATATTGATGCCAAACTTAGTAGAAAGAATCGACACCACATGATATTGTGTGTGCCAAAACAGGAGGTAACTCCGTTGGTTTTTACCAGAGTTATGCCCATTTTTACACAACCGCCATCAAACATCAAGAAATTTCCGTCCGTATTGTCCGGCCTACTTCTCCTACACCGTATAAGATATTGATGCCAAACTTGGTAGAAATAATCAGCAGCACATGATATTGTGTGCGCCCCAAAAACAGGTAACTCCGTTCGTATTTCCCGGAGTTATGCCCCTTTTTATACTTAAAAAATCTTCGAAACCTCAACAAACCTTAAAATGCTCCGATTTCTATGAAATTTGGTTTTCAAGTACATATAGGTGTGGCGAGTTCATTTCCGGCATCCAAATGTTATCCCCCTGTGGCCATTTTTTTTTAAAAATGGCCGCTTAAACTTAAAAATGCTCAAATTTCAATGAAATTTATGTTTTCAAGTAAATGTAAATTTTATTCCGCTATGGCCATTTTTTATTCAAAATGGCCGCCTTCAACTAAAAATCCTCCGATTTTGATGAAATTTGGTTTTCAAGTAGATATAGGTGTGGCGAGTTCATTTCCAATATCGAATTTTTATCCAGCGGTGTCGATTTTATATTCAAAATGGCCGCCTTATACTAAAAATGTTCAGATTTTGATGATATTTGGTTTTCAAGTAGATATAGGTCTGGCGAGTTCATTTCCGGCATCCAAATTTTATCCCCCGGGTGCCATTTTTTTTTAAAAATGGCCGCTTAAACTTAAAAATGCTCAAATTTCAATGAAATTTATGTTTTCAAGTAAATGTAAATTTTATTCCGCTATGGCCATTTTTTATTCAAAATGGCCGCAAAACCTAAAACCTTAAAATGCTCCGATTTTGATGAAATTTGGTTTTCAAGTACATATAGGTGTGGCGAGTTCATTACCGCTATCCAAATGTTATCCCGCGGTGGCCATTTTAAATTCAAAATGGCCGCCGAAACCTAAACATACTCCGATTTCGATGAAATTTGGTTTTCAAGTACACATAAGTGTGGTGAGTTCATTCCCGGTATCGAAATTTTATTCCGTGACGGCCATTTAAAATACAAAATGGCTGCCTTAAACTAAAAATGCTCCGATTTCGATGAAATTTGGTTTTCAAGTACACATAAGTGTGGTGAGTTCATTCCCGGTATCGAAATTTTATTCCGTGACGGCCATTTAAAATACAAAATGGCTGCCTAAAACTAAAAATGCTCCGATTTCGATGAAATTTGGTTTTCAAGTTGATATGGGTGTGGCGAGTTCATTTCCGTTATCGAATTTTTATCCCGTGGCGGCTATATTTTATTCAAAATGGCCGCCAAAACCTAAAAATGCTCCAATTTTGATGAAATTTGGTTTTCAAGTAAATATAAGTGTTGCGAGTTCATTAACTGTATCAAAAATGTTATCCATCAGCGGCCATATTTTATTCAAAATGGCTTCCGAAACCCAAAAATGCCTCGATATCGATGAAATTTAGTTTTCTGCAATAGGAAATTTTATCCAGCAGCGGCCATTTTTTATTCAAAATGGCCGCCAAAACAAAAAAATAGTCCAATTTCGATGAAATTTTGTTTTCAAGCAAATATAAATTTAATGCCGCGGTGGCCATTTTAGATTTAAAATGGCCGCCAAAACCTAAAAATGCTCCAATTTCGATGAAATTTGGCTTTCAAGTATATATAGGTGTGGCGAGTTCAGTTCCGGTATCGAAACATTATCCCGTGGTGGCAATTTGCCGGTTGGGGATATATATGTGACTTGCTTGCAATCACAATCAGCACTTGTTATTACGATTCCCCAACAGAGTTGGGAATCGTATTGTTTTTCTATTGTTTTTTCTTTTTATTATTATTATTATTGTTTATTCTCTTTCAGCTATCCAAATTTTTGTCCAGAGCAATACTCATAAACTACTTGATGGAATTGATCGAAACTTGCAACATAGATAGGTGGCAATGTGAACTTGTGTAGTTTTCAAGAATGATAACTCTGAGCCACTTTTTTGCAAAGTTATCTCCCCTTTTTCAATATTTTAATCAATTTTTGTCAGAGCTATATCTTGTGAACGAATGGTCAGATATTATTGAAACTTGGAACATAGATAGATGGCACTGTGCAGTTGTACAACATGCAAGAATTATAACTCTGGGCCACTTTTTTGCAAAGTTATCTCCCGTTTTTCATTTTTTTAATAATTGGGTGATTTGAACTTGTATAACTCGATAACGAAAAGAGATTGAGACTTGAAACTTAGTACAAATGTTCCCAATCAAGTGACCTACTTTCTCATGTGTATTTGAGCTTGACCGAATACTCGTTTCTGATTGGTCGATTTTTCGTACTTGTATAACTCGAAAATGACTAGTGATAGAGACTTGAAACTTAGTACATGTGATTCTAATCAAGTAGTACTACTTTCTCAAGTGTATTAGCGCATGACCGAATACTCGTTTCTGATTGGTCGATTTTTCTGACTTGTATAACTCAAAAACGACAAGTGATAGAGACTTGAAACTTAGTACATGTGTTTCTTATCAAGTAGTTCTACTTTTGCATGTGTATTAGCGCATGACCGAATACTCGTTTCTGATTGGTCGATTTTTCGGACTTGTATAACTCAAAAACGACAAGTGATAGAGACTTGAAACTTAGTACATGTGTTTCTTATCAAGTAGTACTACTTTTGCATGTGTATTAGCCCATGACCGAATACTCGTTTCTGATTGGTCGATTTTTCGGACTTGTATAACTCAAAAACGACAAGTGATAGAGACTTGAAACTTAGTACATGTGTCCCTAATCAAGTAGTAGTACTTTCGCAAGTGTATTAGCGCATTACCGAATACTCTGGGCCATTGTGTTATCTGCCCTTGTTCAATAAAATGGCAAGGGAATCGTTCGTAACTGTTGCTACAGTTACAATCTCTAGTTACGATTCCCCAACAGAGTTGGGAATCGTATTGTTTTTCTACTGTTTTTTATTATTATTCTTCTTCTTCTTCTTCTTATTATTATTATTATTATTTTCTTTCTCCTATCCAAATTTTTGTCCAGAGCAATACTCATAAACTACTTGATGAAATTGATCGAAACTTGCAACATAGATAGATGGCAATGTGAACTTGTGTAGTTTTCAAGAATGATAACTCTGAGCCACTTTTTGGCAAAGTTATCTCCCCTTTTTCAATATTTTAATCAATTTTTGTCAGAGCGATATCTTGTGAACGAATGGTCAGATATTATTGAAACTTGGAACATAGATAGATGGCACTGTGCAGTTGTACAACATGCAAGAATTATAACTCTGGGCCACTTTTTTGCAAAGTTATCTCCCCTTTTTCATTTTTTTAATAATTGGGTGATTTGAACTTGTATAACTCGATAACGAAAAGAGATAGAGACTTGAAACTTAGTACAAATGTTCCCAATCAAGTGACCTACTTTCTCATGTGTATTTGAGCTTGACCGAATACTCGTTTCTGATTGGTCGATTTTTCGGACTTGTATAACTCGAAAATGACTAGTGATAGAGACTTGAAACTTAGTACATGTGATTCTAATCAAGTAGTACTACTTTCTCAAGTGTATTAGCGCATGACCGAATACTCGTTTCTGATTGGTCGATTTTTCTGACTTGTATAACTCAAAAACGACAAGTGATAGAGACTTGAAACTTAGTACATGTGTTTCTTATCAAGTAGTTCTACTTTTGCATGTGTATTAGCGCATGACCGAATACTCGTTTCTGATTGGTCGATTTTTCGGACTTGTATAACTCAAAAACGACAAGTGATAGAGACTTGAAACTTAGTACATGTGTTTCTTATCAAGTAGTACTATTTTTGCATGTGTATTAGCGCATGATCGAATACTCGTTTCTGATTGGTCGATTTTTCGGACTTGTATAACTCAAAAACGACAAGTGATAGAGACTTGAAACTTAGTACATGTGTCCCTAATCAGGTAGTAGTACTTTCGCAAGTGTATTTGCGCATGACCGAATACTCGTTTCTGCTATCTCCCATTGTTAAATAAAATGGCAAGGGAATCGTTCGTAACTGTTGCTACAGTTACAATCTCTAGTTATTATTATTATTATTACGATTCCCCAACAGAGTTGGGAATCGTATTGTTTTTCTATTGTTTTTTCTTCTTATTATTATTCTCTTTCAGCTATCCAAATTTTTGTCCAGAGCAATACTCATAAACTACTTGATGGAATTGATTGAAACTTCCAACATAGATAGATGGCAATGTGAACTTGTGTAGTTTCCAAGAATGATAACTCTGAGCCACTTTTTTGCAAAGTTATCTCCCCTTTTTCAATATTTTAATCAATTTGTGTCCGAGCGATATCTTGTGAACGAATGGTCAGATATTATTGAAACTTGGAACATAGATAGATGGCACTGTGCAGTTGTACAACATGCAAGAATTATAACTCTGGGCCACTTTTTTGCAAAGTTATCTCCCCTTTTTCATTTGTTTAATAATTGGGTGATTTGAACTTGTATAACTCGATAACGAAAAGAGATAGAGACTTGAAACTTAGTACAAATGTTCCCAATCAAGTGACCTACTTTCTCATGTGTATTTCAGCTTGACCGAATACTCGTTTCTGATTGGTCGATTTTTCGGACTTGTATAAATCGAAAATGACTAGTGATAGAGACTTGAAACTTAGTACATGTGATTCTAATCAAGTAGTAGTACTTTCGCAAGTGTATTAGCGCATTACCGAATACTCTGGGCCATTGTGTTATCTGCCCTTGTTCAATAAAATGGCAAGGGAATCGTTCGTAACTGTTGCTACAGTTACAATCTCTAGTTATTATTATTTTTCTTCTTCTTTACCTCCAATTTGTCCGGAGTTTTTCTAGGAGATGTATGGAGAGATCTTTTTGAAAATTGGCACAAACATAGGTTTCTGCCTGAAGTTGCGCAGGAGGGTTTTAGAATTTTCAAGATGGCCGCCATTTTCGAACGGGAAGGCGTGAAAAATCAAAAAATTTCAGTCCGTCATTTGTCCGGCCTAGTTCTCCTACAATGTATAACATATTGATGCCAAACTTAGTAGAAAGAATCGACACCACATGATATTCTGTGTGCCAAAAAAGGAGGTAACTCTGTTCCTTATTCCCAGAGTTATGCTCATTTTTAGACAACAGCCATCAAACATCAAGAAATTTCCGTCCGTATTGTCCGGCCTACTTCTACTACACCATATAAGATATTGATGCCAAACTTGGTAGAAATAATCACCACCACATGATATTGTTTGTGCTTAAAACAGAGGTAACTCCGTTTCTATTTCCCGGAGTTATGCCCCTTTTTATACTTAAAAAATGTTCAAAACGTCAATAAACCTTAAAACGCTCCGATTTCATTGAAATTTGGTTTTCAAGTAGACATAGGTGTGGCGAGTTCATTTCCGATATCGAAATTTGATCCCGCGGTTGCTATTTTTTATTCAGAATGGCCGCAGAAACCTAAAATTGCTCCGATTTCGATGAAATTTGGTTTTCAAGTACATATAACTGTGGCGAGTTCATTACCGGTATCGAAATTTCTTTCCGCGACGGCCATTTTAAATTCAAAATGGCTGCCTAAAACTAAAAATGCTCAGATTTTGATGAAATTTTGTTTTCAAGTTGATATGGGTGTGGCGAGTTCATTTACGGTACCAAAAATGTTATCCCGCGGCGGCCATATCTTATTCAAAATGGCTGCCGAAACCTAAAAATGCTCCGATTTTGATGAAATTTTGTTTTCAAGTAAATATAAGTGTGGCGAGTTCATTTACGGTACCAAAAATGTTATCCCGCGGCGGCCATATTTTATTCAAAATGGCATCCGAAACCTAAAAATGATTCAATTTTGATGAAATTTAGTTTCCGTTGTAGAAAATTTTATCCACCAGAGGTCATTTTTTATTCAAAATGGCCACCCAAACAAAAAAATGCTCCGATTTCGATGAAATTTGGTTTTCAAGCAAATATAAATTTTATGACGCGGTGGCCATTTTAGATTCAAAATGGCCGCCAAAACCTAAAAATGCTCCAATTTCGATGAAATTTGGCTTTTAAGTAGATATAGGTGTGGCGAGTTCATTTCCGGTATCGAAATGTTATACCGTAATGGCAATTTGCCGGTTGGGGATATATATGTGACTTGCTTACAATTACAATCAGCACTTGTTATTATTCTCTTTCTTCTATCCAAATTTTTGTCCAGAGCAATACTCATAAACTACTTGATGGAATTGATTGAAACTTCCAACATAGATAGATGGCAATGTGAACTTGTGTAGTTTTCAAGAATGATAACTCTGAGTCACTGTTTTGCAAAGTTATCTCCCCTTTTTCAATACTTTAATCAATTTTTGTCAGAGCGATATTTTGTGAACGAATGGTCAGATAGAATTGAAACTTGGAACATAGATAGATGGCACTGTGCAGTTGTACAACATGCAAGAATTATAACTCTGGGCCACTTTTTTGCAAAGTTATCTCCCCTTTTTAAATATTTTAAAAATTGGTTGATTTGAGCTTGTATAACTCGATAACGAAAAGTGATAGAGACTTGAAACTTAGTGCAAGTGTTTCCAATCAAGTGATACTACTTTCTCATGTGTATTTGAGCATGGCCGAATACTCGCTTCTGATTGGTCGATTTTTCGGACTTGTATAACTCAAAAACGACAAGTGATAGAGACTTGAAACTTAGTACATGTGTTTCTAATCAAGTAGAACTACTTTCTCAAGTGTATTAGCGCATGACCGAATACTCGTTTCTGATTGGTCAATTTTTCGGACTTGTATAACTCAAAAAACATGTGTTTCTAATCAAGTAGTACTACTTTCTCTAGTGTATTAGCGCACGACCGAATCCTCTTTTCTGATTGGTCGATTTTTCGGACTTGTGTAACTCAAAAACGACAAGTGATAGAGACTTGAAACTTAGTACATCTGTTCCCAATCAAGTAGTACTACTTTCGCAAGAGTATTAGCTCATGACCGAATACTCGTTTCTGTTATCTCCCCTTGTTAAATAAAATGGCAAGGGAATCGTTCGTAAATGTTGCTACAGTTACAATCTCTAGTTATTATTATATCCCCAGCAACAAAGTTGGGGGATATATTGTTTTTGCACCGTTTCTTATTATATCCCCAAAACAAAGTTTGGGGATATATTGTTTTTGCACCGTTTCTTATTATATCCCCAAAACAAAGTTTGGGGATATATTGTTTTTGCACCGTTTCTTATTATTATTATTATTATTATTATATCCCCAAAACAAAGTTTGGGGATATATTGTTTTTGCACCGTTTCTTATTATTATTATTTTTTTTTTTCTTATTTTTCTTTCCATTTACCTTTGTCCGGAGTTTTTCTCGGAGATGCTTCACCCGATTTAATGAAACTTTGCACAGACATAGGCCACCACTCGCAGATGTGCATGTGTGTTTCGGAAATTTTAAAATGGTCGCCATTGATGAAATTTGGTTTAAAGGTAGATATAGATGTTTCGAGTTCAAGTCCGGTATCGAAATTTTATTCTCGCGTGCGGTTTTCAATATGGCCGCCAAAAGGGCGGGAAACTTGAACATTGTCCGATTTCATCGCAATTTGATTTGATAAATAGATTTTTATGTGGCGACTTCATTTCCGGTATCGAAATTTTATCCCGTGGCGGCCATTTTTTATTCAAAATGGCCGCCAAAACCTAAAAATGCTCCGATTTCGATGAAATTTGGTTTTCAAGTAGATATAGGTGTGGCGAGTTCATTTCCGTTATTGAAATTTTATCCCGCGGTCGCCATTTTTTATTCAAAATGGCCGCTAAAACTTAAAAATGCTCCGATTTCGATGAAATTTGGTTTTCAAGTAGATATAGTTCTGGCGAGTTCATTTTTGGTATCGAAAATTTATCCCCGCGGCGGCCATTTTTTATTCAAAATGGCCGCCAAAACTTAAAACTTATTCGATTTTGATGAAATTTACTTTTCAAGTATCTGAAATTTTATTGTCGCCCGCCACTTTCAAAATGGCCGCCCGAAAACTAAAAATGCTCTGATTTCGATGAAATTTGGTTTTCAAGTAAATATAGGTGTGTCGAGTTCATTCCCGGTATCGAAATTTTATCCCGTGGCGACAATTTGCCGGTTTTGGGGATATATGTGACTTGCTTGCAATCACAATCAGTACTTGTTATTATTATTATTATTTTTTTTTTTCTTATTTTTCTTTCCATTTACCTTTGTCCGGAGTTTTTCTCGGAGATGCTTCACCCGATCTTAATGAAACTTTGCACAGACATAGGCCACCACTCGCAGATGTGCATGTGTCTTTCGAAAATTTTAAAATGGTCGCCATTTCAAAATGGCAGTCGACGGGGCGAAACCTAAAAAAAACGCAAAGTGCTCGGATTTCGATGAAATTTGGTTTAAAGGTAGATATAGATGTTTCGAGTTCAAGTCCGGTATCGAAATTTTATTCTCGCGTGCGGTTTTCAATATGGCCGCCAAAAGGGCGGGAAACTTGAACATTGTCCGATTTCATCGCAATTTGATTTGATAAATAGATTTTTATGTGGAGACTTCATTTCCGGTATCGAAATTTTATCCCGTGGCGGCCATTTTTTATTCAAAATGGCCGCCAAAACCTAAAAATGCTCCGATTTCGATGAAATTTGGTTTTCAAGTAGATATATAGGCATGGCGAGTTCATTTCCGATATCAAAATTTTATCATGCGTCGGCCATTTTTTATTCAAAATGGCCGACAAAACATAAAAATGCTCGGATTTCGATGAAATTTGGTTTTCAAGTAGATGTAAGTGTGGCGAGATCATTTCCGATAATGAAATTATATCCCGCAGTGGCAATTTTTTTATTCAAAATGGCGGCCAAAACTTAAAAATCCTCCGATTTCGATGAAATTTGGTTTTCAAGTAGATATAGTTGTGGTGAGTTCATTTTCGGTATCGAAAATTTATCCCCCGCGGTGGCCATTTTTTATTCAAAATGGCGGCCAAAACTTAAAACATCTGCGATTTCGATGAAATTTGATTTTAAAGTAGATAAAGTTGTGGCGAGTTCATTTCCGTTATTGAAATTTATCTCACGGTGGCCATTTTTTATTCAAAATGTCCGCCAAAACTTCAAAATGCTTCGATTTCGATGAAATTTGGTTTTCAAGTAGATATAGTTGTGGCGAGTTCATTTTCGGTATCGAAAATTTATCCCTCGCGGCGGCCATTTTTTATTCAAAATGGCCGCCAAAACTTAAAACTTCTCCGATTTTGATGACATTTGGTTTTCAAGTAGCTTAAATTTTATTGTCGCCCGTCACTTTCAAAATGGCCGCCCGAAAACTAAAAATGCCCCGATTTCGATGAAATTTGGTTTTCAAGTAAATATAGGTGTGTCGAGTTCATTCCCGGTATCAAAATGTTATCCCGTTGCGACAATTTGCCGGTTTTGGGGATATATGTGACTTGCTTGCAATCACAATCAGTACTTGTTATTATTATTATTTTTCTTCTTCTTTACCTCCAATTTGTCCGGAGTTTTTCTAGGAGATGTATGGAGGGATCTTTATGAAAATTGGCACAAACATAGGTTTCCGCCTGAAGTTGCGCAGGTGGGTTTTAGAATTTTCAAGATGGCCGCCATTTTCGAACGGGAAGCAGTCAAAAATCAAAAAAATTCAGTCCGTCATTTGTCCGGCCTAGTTCTCCTACAATGTATAACATATTGATGCCAAACTTAGTAGAAAGAATCGACACCACATGATATTGTGTGTGCCAAAAAAGCAGATAACTCCGTTCCTTTTCCCAGAGTTATGCCCCTTTTTATACTTAAAAAATCTTCAAAACCTCAATAAACCTTAAAACGCTCCGATTTCATTGAAATTTTGTTTTCAAGTAGACATAAGTGAGGCGAGTTCATTTCCGGTATCGAAATTTTATGCCGCGGTTGCTATTTTTTATTCAAAATGGCCGCCAAAACCTAAAAATGCTCCGATTTTGATGAAATTTGGTTTTAAAGTACATATAAGTGTGGTGAGTTCATTCCCGGTATCGAAATTTTATTCCGCGATGGCCATTTTAAATTCAAAATGGCTGCTTAAAACTAAAAATGCTCCGATTTCAATGAAATTTGGTTTTCAAGTTGATATGGGTGTGGCGAGATCATTTCCAGTATCGCAATTTTATCCCGTGGCGGCAATTTGCCGGTTGGGGATATATATGTGACTTGCTTGCAATCACAATCAGCACTTGTTACTATTTTTCCTCTTCTTTACCTCCAATTTGTCCGGAGTTTTTCTAGGAGATGTATGGAGGGATCTTTATGAAAATTGGCACAAACATAGGTTTCTGCCTGAAGTTGCGCAGGAGGGTTTTAGAATTTTCAAGATGGCCGCCATTTTCGAACGGGAAGCCGTCAAAAATCAAAAAAATTCAGTCCGTCATTTGTCCGGCCTAGTACTCCTACAATGTATAACATATTGATGCCAAACTTAGTAGAAAGAATCGACACCACATGATATTGTTAGTGCCAAAAAAAGAGGTAACTTCGTTCCTTATTCCCGGAGTTATTCCCGTTTTTAGACAACCGCTGTCAAACAGCAAGAAATTTCCGCCCGTATTGTCCGGCCTACTACTCCTACACCGTATAAGATATTGATGCCAAACTTGGTAGAAATAATCACCAGCACATGATATTGTGTACACCCTAAAAAAAGGTAACTCCGTTTCTATTTCCCGGAGTTATGCCCCTTTTTATACTTAAAAAATGTTCGAAACCTCAACAAACCTTAAAATGCACCGATTTCGATGAAATTTAGTTTTCAAGTATATATAGGTGTGGCGACTTCTTTACCGGTATCGAAATTTTATCCCGCGGCGGCCATTATTTATTCAAAATGGAAGCCGAAACCTAAAAATGCTCCGATTTTGATGAAATTTGGTTTTCAAGTACATAGTTCAAGGTGTGGCGGGTTCATTCCTGGTATCCATATTATATCCCGCGGTGCCATTTTAAATTCAAAATGGCCGCCTTAAACTTCTACTTGAAGGAATTTATTGAAACTTGGAACATAGATAGATGGCAATGTGAAGTTGTGCACCTTGCAAGAGTTATCTCCCCTTGTTCAATATTTAATAGCATTGACAAACTGCAATGGGGAGACATATGTTTTTTCATAAAAACAACCTTTCTAGTTGGATCTGAAACAATTAGTTTTGTGTCAGAGGTTATCAAAATGAAACAAGTATATGAGAGGTACTCTGCAAAGGACTATTTAAGGATATTCCGACCGATGCAGATTGGTCTGCGTATTTATGCAGACTGATCTGCATATGCACTTGTCGCATATAGGTTACTGAAGCTTTGTAATATACATTGAGCACGCAGTATGGACGTGCGTGTAGATAACAGTATTCACATTGTCAAACGTACTCTAAGGTTGCCCTTCCTAGAGCACCGATGTTATCATAGATACAGTTCAAACCAAAAAGAGTTTAAACAATAATGAGTTACGCCCTCAATAGTGTAGTGTGTCGTCGTAATATACATACTTAACCCTTTCCCTCATATAGACGCTTTCTGACGCCTCAGCAGCAGACGGCCTTTTGAAAACATAGTAACAAAAGAAGAAATTGCACAAAACGTGCAATTTCTCCTTTTGTCACAATGTTTTCTACTTTTAGTCATAGGTTTTCCATTCAATTATAGAGAATTTCCATTATTTGACAAAATATGTTCAAAGTCGTCTGCCGCAGAATTGTCGTATGAGGGAAAGGGTTAATGAGGGAGATAATTTTCCCAGATCATAAATAAATTTCTGTACGGTGTCCCCATGAAGGCCTACTTGAGAAGAAATATGTTTTTACATACAGAGTGGAATACAATAACGGCAAACATTAACGCATGCTTCGTTTTTGTATTCATATGAAAATATCACTCGGCATATAAAACCAGTAAAGAACCAGATTTGCTTGAGTATTCCAGTCTGTTCTTCATTTCAACTATTCGCCAATTATCAAAACTTTTAGGAAACATCTAACACAAGGTTATCATTTTATTCAGGCATCACGACTGTATTTACCGCATATACTGCTTCTTACTCACATGCTCGTACTACAAATACAAGTTTGTTTTTAACCGAGTCGGTTAATGCGTGGTAGAGCGTCTGCCTTTGGATGTCGTTGGCTCGATCACCGGCCGGCTCATACCAAAGACTTTAACATTAGTAGTAATGATTGCCCTCCTTGGCGCTCAATTGTGGGGGTAAGCATAAAGACTGACTGAATGGCTGGTGTTAGACAGCAAACGCCGTGATATAACTGAGATTTATTAAATGCAGCTTAGAACTCAAAACAACCATTCAATCATAACTTGTTTTCAAGTATCATGACGCATATATTTCATATCTAGGACTCTTTTGTTACACGCAGTATTTAGATTCACATTCTTAAATTGATAGAATATTCCAAAGTAGCCTTTAAAAGTATTCCACGTTGAGGCAAATTTTTTGTCGGAAATAAGTGTCTTCGGTAACCATTACAGTTAGTTTAAAAGCACGTATTTGAGATTAGTTACTTATCCCGTTTTCTGTCATCCATAACAAATATGTGAACTTCATGTGAATTCAGTGGTCATCCAGTTTATACCATGAATTCAAATCATTTGCCATTTAGTTGTACATGAAATAAGTAATATGTTAGGTAGTGGAACTTAATTCTCTATTTGTGTATAGTGAAGCATGTTAGGAAAATGACGCCCGGTGAATCAATACATGTACGTTTTATGCTGTAATTCGTTTCGGATAATTTTGGTTTAAACAATTCTTTTGTCAAATGGAAGACAATTTCGTTCGCATATTAATTTGTTCTAGCAGTTTTCATCACATCATTCATACCAGGCAACTGGCTACATGTCAGTAGAACTATGCGTTGCTCAGTCCATGTTTTGAAGTAGGTCTTTTCAATCATTTGAACAAATGGTCGAATAACGGATTCAATTGTACTTCATGAATAATGCACTCTTTTTATACATTATTAATACATGCAAAATGAAAACAAGAATATTCATGATAAAAACATGACGAAGACATAATAAAAGATACGCCTGCCCATGTATGTTTATTCTATCATTAAACCAAGATGTTACATAGAGTACAACGTGGGGCATGGATAGTTCCTTTGTACGTTGCATCACTTAATATATATATACATACTAAACATATAACAATCATATGGTATTTAATGCTTAAACGTTTACAAATAAGTGTTGTTATTTTGTAAAATTGGGTTATGGCATGGTAAAGAGCATGAATGTACGATAACAGATGCAGCTGCTCATTTATTCAGTCTGATAAGGATTGCCCTGGTCTATGTACTTATCTTGTGGATATTCCGAAGACAAGTATGCACTATGTGCGAAATTGTTATTACTTTGAAAACCACTGAAGATCGGGTTTAGTGTCACCGAATTTTCCATGGAGCTGCTCTAATAAATTAACAGCAATTTACATACATAACATTTACATATTTATATATATATATATATAGCAATATATAGTTTTGCCCCCTAATTTACACACATGTTGTTTCCTATATTGCTATCAAACCGCTAATATTTTCTAAACTATGCATAGATTTAAAAGTTTCACTTCAAACTTTCACGAGGGCCTAACTGTAACACAGATATGGTTGGATACATGTGTCATTATATCAAACGAGTTATTAACAGGGGATACTTTTACTGTAACTGAATCATTTTGTGAAACTATTTATTATATTTTTCAGGAGGTAGAAAAGAACAAAGCAGGTAAGTATTGTATTTTTAATCTCTATAAGTAAGCTACATGTAAAGCTTGATTAGTAGGACAAACAATACTGTTTCACCAAATTCACAGTCTTGATCACACGCTACATGGAGCATTCGATTTTGCAGAAGGTTATGCCTTAGACTGTTTTGGTAAATTTTAATTTTAAATATCCGACCGTATTACACTCTTAAATTAATATTATTATTCAAACTTGTAATACTATATACAGTCAAAAAACATAGCACCGATTCACTTTGACGAGATTATTTAAAGGTTTTCGAGTTATCTAGTTTTCACATTATTAGCATTGTAAAGTAATCATGTTCATTTTTAGCATTCATATGGCACTGAGATGATCTCTGGGACTAAATGTCAAGATTGTAAGCTGATCTTTGGATTCTCCCCTCTGAAGATTGTACAGTACAAATGATATATGTTGATAAATAAACATTCCATTCAAAAACAGAGACTTCATTTCCCTGAAGATTCATTAAAATAATGCGGACAGTAATTTATATATTCCTATATCATCAATCTATGTTCTTAAATAAATTCATTTATAATTAGACTTGATCGATGTTCTTCATTTCACCTGTACATGTGGATCAAACTACAACACTTCTTGCAGTATAGATAATTAACTTTAGCTTATTCGATAAATGTATTGTTACACTACAGATATTAATTAACGTCTGTCGATAAAACATACCAACGTGTTGTTTCTAGAAAGAAATTATAAGTGCGAACTATAAATTGAATTGAAAGGTCTGAATCTTTCACTGCTATAAACAACTATCTTCCCAACAAGTTGCATTATTTGCATTATTTGCGTAGTGAGTCCTTTCAGATTTTAGACTTACGTTATGACCCTGATCTGAAATGGTATTTGGGATGCCGAGACATATATAAGAGGAGATATGTAAATCAGTCTTGAGCAGTATTGACATCCATCAAGCTGAAAACGTTTTCAATGAATGCTACATCGCCTATGAGGACAGAATGAACTTGTCCTTGGGCTATTCCAACCATTACTAGTTATGTGATCGGAATGTCAATAGATATATTGGTAACTTTAGTAATTTTTTCCAACCTTCACGGATACAGTTCCATGGCAGGGCTTCTTGGAAAAGAGTCATCATGAAGGCTGTTTCCGCAATACTGTTAACACAGATTCTGGTTTGTGTACAGCTATATCTACTTATTTAATAATAATCAGTGCACATACGATCACACACAGTGGTATTACATTTTCGTGCGTTTTGGTGACATCACAATAGTAATCTGATAATATCAAGTATTTATATTTGGGATATATTAAATACTGTTTTCTTTCTCTGAATAACGTGAGTTATGTGGATTGGTTGATACATTCTAAGTATGTAAGGGTAATGAATGTTTCTAAAGAAGAACTCAGTTTGAAAAAATGTATGGCCGAGTCTGTGTAGTTGTAGCTGTGAAAGGTGTAGTTTTATCCTCTTTTTAAAAATAATCCTATAACTACCGACTCTTATCCAAGCTGCTGTGTTATGGTTACCGTTGATAAGGTTGATAGTAGTTAAATTAAGGTGTTATATGTAATATGTAGAATTATATACATTGAAACAAGCAAGTGAAGGGCAAAACGTAGTTAAATAAATAAGTCTACGATATTACCAAGAAATCATTGTTAGAAATTATGTTAATATAACCCTTTGCTTCACTCTATTAGTCCCCTACCTGCATAGGATTTTGAAGGAACTTTGCTCAAACGTTCACCATGATGAGGTGGCGTGTCGCACTAAAGAACCAGGCCTGTACCTCAAAAGTCAATGTCACACTTAGAGGTTAACGTCAAACTGAGTACTGTTTGATAGGACTGTACCTTGTCCGGCCCGCATCTCAACCATGCATTATAGGATTCCCAACTTACTAGGCACACACGTTCACCATGATGAGATGGCATGTCGCGCAAAAGACCCAGGCCTGTACCTCAAAGGTCAAGGTCACGCGTAGAGGTCAAAGGTAAAAATGAGTATTTGTTGATAGGACTGTACCTCGTCCAGCTCAAATCTCAACAATGCAT
Organism: Serripes groenlandicus; assembly: GCA_031761405.1. Lineage (NCBI taxonomy): Eukaryota > Metazoa > Mollusca > Bivalvia > Cardiida > Cardiidae > Serripes > Serripes groenlandicus. The sequence continues at coordinate 121,059,991 of JASEVX010000003.1, read as the reverse complement.
CTCAGGATTAAAGGTCAAAATGAGTACTGTTTGATAGGACTGTATCTTGTCCGGCCCGCATCTTTACCATCCTGCATAGGATTTTAAAGAAACTTTGCTCAAACGTTCGCCATGATGAGGCGGCGTGTCGCACAAAAGAACCAGGCGTGTACTTCAAAAGTCAATGTCACACTTAGAGGTTAAAGTCAAACTGAGTACTGTTTGATAGGACTGTACCTTGTCCGGCCCGCATCTTTACCATCCTGCATAGGTGGCGTGCCACGCACAAGACCCAGGCCTGTACCTCAAAGGTCAAGGTCGCATTTATAGGTCAAAGGTCAAAATGAGTACTGTTTGATAGGACTGTACCTTATCTGGCTCACATCTCAACAATGCATCATAGGATTCCTAAGTTACTTGGCACAGGGCTGTACCTTGTCTGGCCTACATCTCATCCATGCATCCATCAGAGGATTTCCAAGTACACATGTACACCATGATCAGATTTCGTGTCAAATGAAAACCCAGGTCTGTACATGGAAGGTCAAGGTCACAACTTGTTAAGATGAACATTTTGACAATTGATTGTTTGACTTCGAGACAACAATGAAATACGTCACCTTCATTTAACTTTAGTGTTTGTCAAATTTGAGGATAAGTACATGTGTCTTTCAATATATGTATCGGTTTGTAAAATTATTCCTATGTTAAATATGCCTTAATATATCAGAGACCGTTTTGGGGACTATAGGTGTGTTCGCATCTGTCCGTCCGTCAGTTCGTCAAGCCCACACTTTTGTGTCCGGTCTGTATCTTCCACATGCGTCAATGAATTTGGATATAAGTTCACACAAATATTCTCAATAATAAGATGAAGTGTCATGCACATCACCCAGAAACTTATTCAAAAGGTCAAGGTCACACTTTGGGCTCAAACATTGTCAGGCCCCAATTTTGTGTCCGGACTGTGTATCATCCACATGCCTGAATGTATTTTGATATAACTTAACACAATTTGTTTCCATAACAAGATGATGTGTCTTTCACATCACCCAGCTATCTACTCCAATGGTAAAGGTCACAGTATGCGCTTAAACATTGTTAGTCCCCAATTTCATGTCCAATCTGTATCTTCCACATGCTTGAATGGATTTTGATATTACTTCACACACTCATTCTCCATAAAAAGATCAAGGTCACAGTTTGGCCTCAAACATTGTCCGTCCGCAATTTCGTGTCCGGGCTGTTTCTTCGGGGACTTTTGTATAGCTTGCAATACGACATGAACTTGTTTCAGTTGAATATAAATGAATGTTCAAGCATTACTATTTCTGTTTCATGTGAAATATCGATTTCTTGCTTTGAACCTACGACTTTAAATGTGACACTTTCGGAGGAGTTAGAGATTAGGTCATCTGCAATATCACCATGAACCTTGTGCCGTATGCTTATCATAAACGACGTTTGATTGCAACGTCAAACATAAACACATCGTAAACATTCATTTGGTAGATTACAGTGCGCAAGTGTTCATATCTAGAAAAATCTGGGTCGACACCTATTGATTTAACAGTTTTATAGATTCACTCTTTCATACGCTTGGCCACAATTAAAATAGTTGTACATATTAATTCTTTCAGACGAAGTCTATATGGAGACGAAAATATATACGACGAAGACGGTAAGTATATATGTTCATGTCATACTGTCTATAATGTACACACGATTACTTGTTTTTAATAAACTAATCAAACGTTTAAAACACGCCACACAATAATAAGTTTCCGAATTCAAAAAAACTCAAAAAGGGTATCTTATTCAAATTGAGCCTCATTTGCGCACTGTGTACACAAAATCGAAGTGCGTTATATTTATTGTTATGCTATTCGAAATACTCCCATTATTCTGCGAAAGTGAGCAAACTAGTTAGTAACATTATTTAGAGAGGGTAACCCACTTGTATATGACATTTCTAAAGATCCTGTCATGGCAATTCAGGTGTGTGAACTGTACACACATAACGTTTAGTGGTTTCATATATAACAACTATACCGTTGTTTTTTCAAAAATAAATGTCGATACCGATCGCAATATTTTAAAATTGTCAAACCGTAGAAATGGTCAATTTAAACGGCGACAGACACCTGCCCTGTAAACACAACGTAAACATGTGTTGTCTATGAAGCGGAACGAAACCTACCAGCCCTGTGTTCCATAGTCACCAAACCCAAAACCTGTTTTGCGAAACCTATATAGGTTTCGTCGATAATCCGTGCATTAGTCGGTAAACCAAACCTGTTTGACGGGAGTACATGCATAATACAGGTAGGTTTCGTTCCGCTCCATAGACAAAACGTGTTTACGTTGTGTTTACTATGGAACACAGGGCTGTATTATGCATGTACTCCCGTCAAACAGGTTTGGTTTACTATTTGTTTTGTCATCAATATTGAGTTTACTTACTTTTTGATTAGGGATGGAAATTAACCAAGCCTATGTGTCCGGTGAGTCACTGGGGATTCAGTTATCTTCTACAACTGACGGTGCTAGTAACATATACGCTCAGGTTGATAAATCTAAAAAGCAGACCATGCAAGGTGAAGATAATACATATGCTGTAGTCGATAAAACAAAGAAAAAGGACGACAACTTATTAGGTACAGTAAACATTCCTTGCTATGTAAATATTTATCTAAATTCATGTGAAACTGTCTGCTGAATATAGAAACCTTAAATTGTTCGGTATGAAACAATTAGAAATCCAACTTTAGCTGCAGTTGCTCCAACAACTCCACTAGGGTAAACACATCCTTTTTAACAAGACGACATTGCTTTTTGTTGCTGGAATTTGTGCTACCTATTATTATATCACTCTTTCTAGTAGAAATGTAGTTTGTAAATCACAACTTATTTCGATGAATTTCTAAACTAAATTTTAACTCATACAATTCAAATACAATGCATTTGCTTTTCGCGTATTTATTTACACAGAAGGTCACTCGTTTTACCGAATGCTGTGATAATACATGTATAGGGCGTGATAACTAGTTCATGTTTGCTTGACGTTTTATCTCACCTGCACATATTGCTCTGCAGGTCAGACGGATATATATGCTACACCGATGAAGAAGAAAGGTGAGCTTTTACATATGACATTATGGAACTAATCTTAAAGTTTACTCAATATCCGCATTGCACAATACTCAGTTAACGTTTAGTTCTTTTCGTTGGTTTTGTAATCCCCAGAGGGTTAGACTTGATATGGTGACGTACGTTTCTTCAGAAATATGCATTTATTTGTATCGCTTACTATTTATACACTGTGATAAACTGTTTCAAGAAATGGCAATGTACTAGCGTCGAGTTATTTATATGGGTATACGTATGATTTCAACTTTATGTGGTTGTTTGTTTCTATGGTTTTGTATTATTATTGTTTTAAGCCGATCTTAAACGGTTTACTGGTCATTTCACGTTAATACCTGTGTTCATAATAAGTACCGTAAGCTTATCGTGACACCAGCACATCAGTCATAATGATATCAAGAGGAAAGTCGCTTATTTTATATAACTTATCTTGTTTATGACTAGAGATATAGTTCTAACTGTTGCACCACCTATGTGGTATATACTATGGTTCATAACACTGCGAGTAAAATGCGCAAGCATTATACTTCAAACATTGATTGTATTCATTTATTTCAGACAACAAAGAGACAAAGAATAATTATCAAATGAAGAAAGGTAAAATCTAATGCTGTCAGTTAAGACTTCTCGGTATAAGTTTCATTGCGCTGAAAGATATGGCCTCCGGTCTCGGAGCGGATGTTCTTACTGCTACACCACCTATGTGGTAGATAATATGGTTCATAACACTAAAGGCGTCCGAACTTCTATTACAGCAACAAATGCGGAAAATCACACATTACCAGGTTAAAATACTCAAAAAGTATCTCTATATTGTCTATACGCTATGATAAAAATGATCGTGACATCATAAGTTACAATATTCCGCAGCGACAGATTAATCATAACAAACCTTACCTTTCAATACAATATCGGAAAATGTATTATAATGCATACATTCTGCCTGTCATTGATTATTGTTTAACTATTTGGGGTAATGCACCAAAAGTACAACTTAATAGAATCCTCAAACTTCAAAAGTCTGCTGCACGAATAATTCTAGATAAACCGTATGACTCGCCATCCAAACCATTATTTGAGGAATTGGAATGGTTGGATGTTTATGAAAGACTAGAATACAACAAATCAATATTGATATACAAAGCTATGAATGGAAAAACACCTGGATATATAACCGATATGTTTTCTTCACAGTCAACCAATACTTACCATTTACGCTCGGTTTCAAATAATAACCTTTCTTGTCCGAAACCATCTACAGAACTATTAAAAAAAAGCCTACACTTTTCTGGTGTACATATATGGAATGCCATACCTTCAAACATTAGGTTCCTTTCAAATCTTACAAAATTTAAGTGTGCAATTTTAAAGCACATTGTTTCAAAACGTCATCTTCTGTAAATCACGAGTCTTTCTTTCTTTATTATAGTACTCACAAGTTAAAAAAAAAAGAAAGCAATTCAACATCATTTTGTTTTATCAAATGCATTAAGATAGATCCTTTGTAATATGCATTACTTCTAAAAAGTTAGTCACAGTACATATGGGTAACTTGTTTTTCAGCAAACACTTTAATTTCATGTATCACATACAAGGTTGATACATCATTTACTCTTGTTTACTTGTGACGCTTCTGTATCACAATTGAGGTTTTCATTTTTGATGTTTTTGGAGGGGGGGGGGGGGGGGAGGGGGGGGGGGGGAATTAATTGTTTCATCATTGTATGTTGCTTTATGATAGCTATTAAGATGGCCTCATTGTAAAATAGCCAATGGCTAAATGAGTCTATAAATAAAGTATTATTATTATTATTATTATTAATCAAACTATGATTTAAAACATGGTCTAACATATTTATGTTTTACTTCTTTCGAAAACGTACAAATAAATACCATATTTTTTATGAATAATATTATTTTTGGAAGAAAATGTTCTAAAAAAGCGCGTCATTTCGCGTTACAAATTCGCTGCGGAACTTGATTATTGTGACGTCAGCGTATGGCAGTCCGAAAAACTACAAATTTCAAAATATAATGAATATTAAGCTTAAAAACGCCGGCAAGCGGTTGGCAAATGTTGATGTGGTGGATCATGAGAAAAAAATCATTTATGAACCTATCTCTACCTGGGACCGGATCGTTTTAGACGTTTTTCTGCATATATTATTGTGCAAATCGAGCAAGGGGGTAATTATGTCATTATTATTACTCTATATGGACGTATATAGGGGCTATTTATAGAAAGACGTGCGGGATTCCCCAAATTACCAATACGATCAGTTTTATCTTAGCGTATAGACAATATAGGGAGACATTTTGAGTAATTCAACGAGGTATTGTGTGATTTTCCGCATTTTTTGCTGTAATAGAAATTCGGACGCCTGTGATTATACTGCGATATGCGTAGAATGCGCACGCATTATACTACAAACAATGATTGTATTCATTTATTTCAGACAAAAAACAGACAAGGAATAATAATCAAAAGAAGAAAGGTAAAATCTGATGCTGTCAGTTAAGACTTTTTCTGTATAAGTTTCATTGCGCTGCTTAAGTACAAATTAATATGCTTCTATCATTATTGCAACCAGGAGATTATCGATAAATAAATACTGCATATTAAACTTAAAATGTAGTGGTCTGATACATATAATGATTTGTTATTCGCATATGTAATACTGTCGTGACTTCTTTATTATTAGTTCCAACTAGTTCTTTTAATATAAAATGACACTAATGTTTACTAACGAGGATAGTTATATAATTTGAACAATTAAATGTCGATTTTACTATTTTACCTTAATTGGCCACTAATTTAGATAATTTTAATAAATATTGTGTTTCTTCAATAATTAACATAAGGGTTCTAGCGTGAATAGTTCATAGCATTTTAGTAAAGTACTTTGAGAAGTTTAAATGCTGAGAAAGATTTGTAACATCGACTGCATAACGGCTACGACAGCTTGTATGTAATTTGAACTTTCAATGAGTGTATACTGACAATACATTGAATGCAAACTTGAAAAAACAAAAAACAAATCCTCATTTTTATTTTCAGGAAAAAAAGATAAAAAAGACAAGGGGAACAAAAGAACTGGTATGTTTAAACTGTTCAGAAATTCAAAGGCAAAACTTCCTTCACAATGCTGCTTCATATGGCTAGGACTTGCTACAATATTAGCTATGGATTTTCTATTCATCTTACAAATATTGCATCCACTAAAAGTATTCTCTTTAACATATCGTCTTTGCATACCTACCGTAACAATGTATATACATGTCACATTCGCTTTTACTGAATAGGTGATGACGTGTATGAGAACGCCCAAGAGTTAGATCTTTACAGAAATAATGAGCAAACATATGAGAAGACAGATGCCAACTTGTACAATAACGGAGACGAGAACATCCCATACAAGGTATTATAAATACGAATTCAATACGGCTTCCAGATGTGAAGCACCTTTATTGGTATACATGCAAATATAGTTCATAACCATATACATTTGTGTTCTTGAGTTTAAACTGTACGATATTTACAGAAAACAGATACTTGAGAGTTTGTAGCGTTCACATTATGATTTGACATGATTTACACATTTTGTAGGTTGGACACTAATGTTAAAAGGGATATTTTATTACTATAACCAAATAACTTTAATAACTTTATGCATCTCGGGATATACCAATTCTTCCTACTTTTTCTCATGATTAGAATAAAGCCTTAATGATTAACACAACAAAATGTGTTGACAAACTTCTCATGTGTGTCAGTGTGGGCAAATCACCAAACAATGCAATTAATCGTTTTTAACAAAATATATTTTCAGCGAAACTTAAATAAAGATGGACTACTGTACGCCGATCTTGCATTCGATAACAATAATAAAGGACAGAAAAAACTTGTTATTCGTGGACTTGAAAATGCCACAGATTATGTTGAAGTTGACTTCAGCAAGAAGGCAGATCCACTTCCTGAAAGTGACGAGGAGACCTGCAATTCGCAAAATAATGTGTAACATGAACTAGTGCGTGCAATCTAGATAACGTTTTATACGAATGTTACACTTATATGAAATATATATTTTTGGATCGGTTTTGATAGATGATATCGTTATTTATACATAATTTGCTTTAAACTATTTTTATATTTTGTAATTGTATCTATAATTATGTTATATAGATATATTTGTTAATGTTTTAATGTTGTAAATGATTGCTGATTCCGCAATGCATATGATTAGAAATAAACATATAGCGAATGTTAGTCTGAGAAAATGAATGTGTATTGTTTTATACGAGAGTTGTTAGAAAAAGGTAAACCGACTCCATTTATCAATGATAAACAATAAATTACGACTGTCACTTCTGATATAAATATGATTTGTTTTTTCGTAAAAAATGACATAGCTTAATTGAAATAATTATAAATCAATAGATGTCAACCACTTAAACTAATATCAAAAATACTTTAAGATGGGCGTGTGTAAGTTATACACCGAAAGATATTTTCACTCTATTAAGATTTCATGTAGTATACAATATTAATTTGATAAGTACATGCGGAATGTAAAGAAATACCTATGTTCATTTGATAAAAGTTATGAAATTGCGCTAGGAAGCGGATGCAAATACGTTACGGATCACCTAGAATACAAAACGGAAATAATTATATGTGTTTATTTAGTAAATAATATAATTTGGCATGAAATGTGAAGGTTTGTTTTATTAGATTATTACAAGACGTCTGTTATTAATAATTTAAATGACATCTCCTAAACCGCTCTTTTGATTTTGACTGAACTTGATAGGAATGATCCTTGGGTGATCCTCTTTCAACGTTGGCCGACAGGCCTATATCTTATATATGTAGTGTCTAGCATTGGCTAATAGTCCTCTACACATATTGTTCAAATTATGCTATCCGGCTGAAAAGATATATAGTGTAAAACTTTGAAAGTCTAAGATAGTTCGTGTGTATCATTGTATCATTATCTCATGGCCATCTACACATTTTATTCAAATTATGTCCCTGGGTTCAAAATTGCGCTGTGTGATGTGGTAAAAACATTAAAACAAGGCATTATTTTTATGGAAGTGACGTTTTATTAAATGAATATTTCTTTAAAACATTTATATCTTTGTTTCTCAAATCTTTGACATTTTTAATCATATTGTGGATACTGGCCATTTTCAACAAATGTAAAGAGTGTGTTATAGTCTCCATTTTAAAAAGGATGATTTATGTAATTTGTGGGATTACTCTGGTAAGTATCTTTGCATGTGACGTATAAGGGAGTATTATGTTGCATTAGCGATACAGGTTTAGGTATCGTACATCTAGCGGCGTGGACTATTGCTATTTCGCTAGACCAAAGGTCGATAGAGATGTTAAATTGTCCACTCCCCGAGTAGACATTACTTGAACCTGTATCTCCCCTGTAATGTTCATTTTATTATATACTATGCATATCTTTTAAGAAAGAATAATGAAAAAGTGAAAAAGAATCACAAGTCATTATATTCTAAATAAAGAAATAACATAATTTACATATACAATATCGTTGATGACCACGCCAAACTGCCGCATTTAAACGACGTAAAAGCACATTTCAATGACGTACACTTGTCATATATAGGACTGTATTTGTAATCGTGTTTGAACTGCGCATGAGGACCGTCTCGGTGGTGAAGTGGTAGAGCGTCCGCATCGGCTGAGGGAGGTTGCTTGTTCCATTCCCGATCGGGTCATACGGAAGACTTTAAAAATGGAAGTAACGGTTGCACTTCTTGGCGCTCATGGTGTAGGGGTTAGCATTACGACTGACAGGCTGTGGTAGTACTTGTAACTTACCCAGGAAACGCCATGGTATTACTGAAAAGTTGTTCAAAACGGCTTATAACACCAAACAATCAAAGAACTGCAAATGACCATATGCATGTATTTGCGCCGGAATTAATGCCGGTATACAATAAATCAACGCCTAATAATATGTTGCAATCAATACAATACTGTATCCGATACACAGTATCCATTTTGTTAATGTCATGTTAAATACAATATGTTCATATTGCATTCTGTCGTTCTGTAGTATTTGAATAACGGTAAACGTTTATATTGTACATTCGTAGAATTAAAGTTTAAATAATTATTAAGAACATGTATATTCCTAAGTAGAATTGTGCATTATATTGCAAAATATTTTCACTGTTTAAACTTATTATACGATTTTCGCCAGAAGTAGTGGCTTCTTATCTAAAAGTAATGGTATTTCGCAACAGAGGCAAAGTATTAACTTATTTATATTTGAAGATTATGAACTTTAAAATGTTGACAATTTACTTGTGTACAGTTTTGACTCATTCTGGGAATTGAAGTAGAAATTAAAAAAAAACAGTTGGCGGTAAACAACTTCAAACTTTGAAAGTACGATTAATTAAATGCCTTAGATTTTATTATAAACCCCAAATTACTTCATCAATTGTTCGACCCTTTGTGTGGTGCTATATTAAAGGGACTGAACACCATAATGGTCAAAAATCATTATATTTTATACTTATTCTAATTAATCCAAAATACGTCGATATATATGTAACGGAATGTTGTAGAAGGTCGTACAAGTCTTGTTTTTCATTATTTCATAGGAAATAAGCAGTTAAAAAAACGTCCCATTTTTCCCATTTAAAAATACCGTGGAATTTCCTCTTGCTTATTTGAATTTGTGGATTCAATTCGGCATTCTCTAACACTATCGACTCATTACATTCATGTATGCGTGAGTGTAAGGAACGACAACTCTGCGAAGGAGATTGTCAATTCGGTTGTAGTGATCACGTGATAAATATACAGCGATATTTTTAGATTTACTGGGTTACTAACCTATTAGATTTTACAATGCAAAATAACGAAAAATCTCCGCAATAATAATAGTGTGCATATATTTTAGTACACCAGTCAGCAAATCTCAATGCCTTATATGCAAAAACATCAAGGTAATAGCAATTTTTAACAATTTTCTTTTTTTTTCGATTTTTTCTCATATGAGATTCAGTCCCTTTAAGGTACAGTATACAGCTGAAATTTCGGAATTTAAGAAATACATATAAAATTCTGTAAATTAATACTGAGTGTAATGAAACCTATATGCAATGCACGTGTCTATAAAGAGCATGAACTGTATCTATGTTTTATTAATAGATATGTTACAATTTTAAATATTGGTTCTAGCTCGTTAATAAAGCAATCATCTAACTGGAAAAGGTCTACGAGTCTTTACACGATAATTGCTTTTCAAATGTTAAACAATTGCTAAGTGACCATATATGTTCCAGCGTATGCTAAAAAGCATCATCAATTTACAAAATATCGTTCGTTTCTGTTTCTAACCAGCTGCTGTTTGATGAGAAAAACGTGCTTTCTAATGGACCTGTCTGCAACCTTTTCCTCATGTAAAAATGCATTTGAATATTAATATATTTTGATATTGAGTCGTTTGATTTACGTATATGTTATTTGTAGAATCTTTCAGGATCACATTCTTTGATCGTCCAAAAGTACCAAGAATTTAACGCATCTGCCTTTTTCGCAGGAGAGGTAAAAGACGAATGTTATTTTGTTTTAATTTGTCCTAATTTCATATTCATTCCACAAAAGTTTATGAAAAGGTTATTATGTCAGACCAAGTATGCTTAAATTGATACCACTTTTTAAAACAAAAAATAGAAAAGAACCCTTGCAGCTCATAATAACTGGAACTACATATTTAAAGAAAAACACCTTTTTCTCTTGGATGTGATTAATGACTCATTCCAACTCTTTTTACGCTAAAATGTTTAAAACGAAAAAAACTGTATTTGTATTGTTTGTTTTTCAATAAGAAATAATTATTTATTCATGAGTTTTTTATTCTTGATCTTTTTGTATTATTTGTGCATTAAAAATATGTTCATGTGACTATGTATTTATTTGACTGTCCAATAAAGGTATATCTCTCTCTATATATATATATAATATATCCTTAATTAAGACCTAATAGATATGTGTCAATGCATGATACTCAACAGTAACAGTGTGCTATACTGTCAGTGCTTAGAAATTGATTTTCCCCTTTGTCTGTCTTCGAGAACTACAAAATGTATCGGATTGGTTATTGTATTGACTATACTGTCAATTAAATCAACTACTTAGATGCTGTTCTGATTGTCTTACCTCCTGATAGTTGTTGGTCGAATAGTCGGATTCTGTATCGGTCAGGAACAGCCATTTCGTTCGATAGGTCTGCATACCGTCCATTAAATCAACGAATTGTGGAATATTTTGTTTATCCAAATGCAGAATGATGATATATCTCAAAGTAACTTCCAGCATCTAAATACTGCATGTGGATACAGGAGACACAAATAAGCGTACCAGGTTAGGGGCTTGTTCATATTGCACTGCTGTGTGTGTTTCTGGAGCAATGCCTTGTTGAGACATATATACATTGCGTGTACACAGCAATGGTTTTTTTTTGTGCATGCATGACGAGACAAGTTTTACTGAGGTTATCACGTCATCTAAAATAGCACATAATGTGCTTTGGTTTAACACTTCACCAATTGAAGTTGATACTTGGCTTATCTGCTGCAAAGGAATTGTCTTATTGTTTAGGGTCTTCTACCTTTCCATAATGTTTCAATCGTATTTGAAAAGTTCATCAATTATTCTTAAGAATTTTCACTTCGTCACCGGTTACTGTTATATTAGATAGAAATGCCATCCTGAATTAAGTAGACACAAAATAGATTTTTATTTCTTCTAAAAACGGATGTCATGATCATGAATTAACTATACAACCATACACACAATAAACAAGTAACATCTGCGTCATCCCAGCAATGTTTGCAACCGGTCCGTCGTTATTGAAAGGAAGGTATCACTAATTACTTTAACTCTATCTGATTTATCAGTTAACGGTAGTTTTATGAAGTCAATACATGTTACAATTATTAGTATTAGTCCATACAAAGTCAACAGTGGGAATACTTCCCATTAGTTATGTTATCCTTGCATTTGATATGTCTAATAACGTTCATTATTCATGGTCATTGGAATCATTATTGTGAATTGTATGACTGGTTTTAATGTACATGTTACGAACACTCATTTGACCGAAATTAAATATTAGTAATATTAGGTAAACAAGAAATAGAATCAATAGTGTGCAATGCGAATACCTTTAATCAGAAACAAAAGTATTTTGGAAATGCTCAGTTTTTACTACGTCTTACAACATGTTATCCATGCAAAACTCCCCAAAACTAATCAAATTAATGGTGTCGCATTGTGGTCCATTCTTTACAACGTTGAATATTACTTGTTGACTGAATTACGTTGAGACACAATAGTTCAAATAAGAATTTGAATAACGCCTTAATGTTTGGGTAAGCGTAAAACGTCAGTGCAGTTGTACGTCACCCGTACGCTACATGTATATCTGGTTTAGATTGAACGTATGCCTGTCACCACATAAGTACTAAGGTTGGAAAAAATTATGTTATACAAAAAAACACTTCTCTTATCACAATATTAGGAAATATTAGGACAGTACTATTCTGAATAACCAAACCATGTATATGTCATAACAAAAATGGTAGGGTGATCTGTCCCATAGAAATACAATATGTAAGAATGTGTTTCCAAAAATTATCAAATACTTGGTTCATGACTCATCAGCATATACTCTGATATTCACATAGTTGATAGATTTTAAAGAATATTCAGTGCTCCCAATTCTAACGTTTTTCAAATTAGTGTTTTAACAGAACGACTCACGATTATATGCTCTGACAGTGATTAGGAATTGCGACATCCAGTGAGTTCAAAGGTTCTTCTAAAGTTACACAATGTTCATCGTAACAACATTACCTAAATGTTTGACTAAGATATTTGGATTTAATGCTTATTTGCTTAAATAAATGAATACAGTTAACGTGCAAATTAGTGAATGAAAAGTACTTTACACAAAATATCCACAACACTTAGGTCGTCTTAGCTTTATCAAGTCACAGAGTCTCTGAGCAAATCCATTTTAGGGTTTTAGTGTGATAATCTTTGCTATGATATTCATAATGTTTTTCACGTGAAATCATGTTCAATTGAGTATGATATTAACTCGTATTTAAACAATAAGATAAACTCGACAAGTGTCATTTGTAATTTTGACTCAGTTAATTATGACAATATAAAACGAATGATCATATAAGATGCTATTAATGTATACTGATAAAAAAAACTATTTAAAATATAGAAAGAACTGAGTAGTTCCTTTATTATTTTATATTGTTTAGATGTAGTTGAAGTACTATTTTTACAATTAGGCAATAATGGGTGTTCAATTATTGCATTAATGCAGTGGACTCTTCAATATTCAAATCGTCACTATGAATGAGACACACATTTAAATTGTAGCATTATAATGCAGATTAAGTACACTTACATTATAGGAAAGGTTAACGGAATGAAATGGGAGGCTCTACGATAAACTATACCCATATGACTAAGATTTGTATGTTTGATATCGATATTTTTGCTTTAAAGTAGGCAAACACGGAAGTTATATGTATGTATCCAAATTTGATAAGAGCGTATAACATATACTTACATTATGTTTGTAAATATACCCAGAGAGTGTAGTCAATATCAGGGAATATTTATATACAGCATTATCAAAACAAGATTATGATGAAAGCATATATCGTTCCGAAGTGTTTGTCATTCACTCGACCAATCTGTCAACCAGCATATTGAAAACATACTTGTAGCAGGCGATTTTAATATCAATATCAATTCGAATTCGTCTAATAGGATGTGTAGATTGATAGACTCCTTAAATTCTGAACATCTCATTAACTCACCGACTCACTACACCCAGCACTCAAATTCAATTATTGACCTCACGTTTATCAAACACTCAACTTAAGTCGCAGATCCTTTTGTTACAAATCTTGTTCGATATCACTGTCCGACTGTTGGTGTAGCATAAAGCGACTTGAATCGAAATTTGATAAAATGGAAAATTCAATCGATAAGATAAGGCAAGATAACGATAAGTTAAAGACAGACAGCATTGAACTCTCTAAAAAGGTGGACTCTCTAAACACAAAAGTAGAACATTTAGAAGCTCAGTCCAGACGCGAAAACCTTAAGTTTTATAACGTCCCAGAGTCACAAAAGGAAACATGGGAACAAAGTGAACGTAAAGTGAGGCACTATATCAGCGAAACTCTTCACATGGATGACACTCGAATTAGCATAGAACGAGCTCAACGACTCCCGGCAAATAATAAACCTAGGCCTATAATTAGTAAATTCTCTTTCTTCAAAGACAAAGATAGAATTTTACAGGAATTTAAGAATTTAAAGAAGGAAAGAAGAAACCGAGGCTTACAAGGCGCATCGTCTGCAGAAATAGGAGTTGGTGCAGATTTTCCCCACAGGATAAGTCAGATTCGCCAGTCCTTATGTCCTTTTATGTTCGATGCAATAACAAGAGGACAGAAAGCCTACCTCCAGTATAACAAATTGGTTGTGGATGGTAAGCGCTTTGTTTTTGATAGTGAAACTAAGCAGCCTGTTCCGCTCAGTAAATAGGAAATGGGCCAAGGTCTATCATATTGTGACAAGGGAGGTAACTGTGTCGATATAACTAAGGGAAACAACTCTCCACTTTTTAATGACATAAAAATGTGTTGTTGGAATATCGCTGGGTTGATGAAATATGAAAACGATAAACACTTTGCACAGTATTGCGAGCAGTTTGATATCATTGGGCTAATAGAAACATGGGGCACTAATGCCAATGACTTTGAACATTTTCTAACAGGTTATATACAATTCAACTATTTTCGGTCAAAGAAACCAGGAGCATTTAGAGGCCGTGGGGGTGTGACCATTTTTATTCGAGACACAATATATGAACACTTTAAAATACAAAGAATTTGTCCACATGTTGAAGAAATTATAATATTATACTTGCATATCGACAGCAATGATCAGAAGGATATCGTTCTAATTTTTGCATATATTGCCCCTGAATATTCACCGATTTACACTCATAACCAGTCAAATGGTATTGAGCTATTGCAATGTACAGTCGACAGTGTAATATCTGAATACCCGAATGTAGATATTTTGATGGCGGGTGACTTCAATGCCCGGACCTCAAACTGTCTAGATTATATCCCTAATGATGATATTTCCTACATTTTCCAGGATGTTTATGCTGATTATCCTTCTGATGTGTTTGATTTAAATAGATGTTCTCGAGACCAAAAAACAAATAAATATGGTCTATCATTATTAGAACTAGAACATCCACATCATGAATGGCAGACTTTTTAATGATACATCTGGTAATTTCACCTGCTTTGCTAACAGTGGAAATAGCGTTGTTGACTATATGCTGGCTTCAACTGTTCTTTTTAAATATATAATTGACTTAAGTGTGGGAGAATTAGATTTGTCTGATCACTTTCCTATTTACTGTACTCTAAGAATTGAGGATCAAACTGAAACAGTGGTTAATAAAGGCATATCGAATGCAAATGATAATGTATCGAATTGCTATAAAATGAGATGGAAGCCTGATATAAAAGATCAGTTTATCACAGATTTTTCTCAACTTTTCCATAGATTTACCGCAGAACTAGATTCAAAGAACTATGAAACTGTCAGACTCACTATCATCTTTTACAGAGGACTGGAACAAATATGAGAACTCGCAACAAAGTCTCTGCGCCCTCATCTCAGTCGAAATGGTGGGATGAGGAGTGTTGTTTGGCAAAACGGGATAAATATAGGGCCCTTCAACACTACAGATCAAACAATACAGAAGAGACCCGTCTTCAGTATATTGTGCATCGAAAACGATTCAAGGCATTATGTAGAAAAAAGAAAAGAATATCTCTGTCAAAATAACGCACGAGTTTATTGTCCGCTACCACAAACCCCAAATAATTTTGGAGATTGCTTAGAGAGGATGAAATTAAATCACCTGTTATTGACAATATATCATCGCAAGAATGGTATAGTTATTTTAAAAGCCTACTTTCAAACAGTGCACCCGAATCTAGCAGCAAGCACAATAACAACTTTCTTTCTTACGTCAACAATGACTATGACTATAGCGCTCTAAATTTGTCAATAACTGAACAGGAAGTTATACACAGTATTCAATCAATAAAAAACAATCGAACACCAGGACCCGATGGTATAAATATTGAAATGTACAAACACTCTCTATATTGATACTGCCCTATATTACAACACTTTTTAACGAAATATTTGAATCCGGCCTATTTCCTTCAGTTTGGGGGGAAAGTATCATTACACCTATACATAAAAAGGGGTCAAGAAACGACCCTAATAATTAAAGAGCTATCTCTTTGATTAATTCAATTTCTAAAATATTCGTTACTATTTTGAACTCTAGATTAGATAAATGGTGCGAACATAATACAATTATAGATGAATCCGAAGCAGGTTTCAGAAAGGGATATTCTACAGATGATAACAAAAGTATCTTTCTAAAAAGGGTAGTCGTTTCTATTGTATATTCATAGATTTTGAGAAAGCTTTCGATAAAGTCCAGCACGCTCAACTATGGAAATCTTTCGAACGCATTAACATTAAAGGGACTGAATCCCATATGAGAAAAAAGCGAAAAAAAAAAAGAAAATTGTTAAAAATTGCTATTACCTTGATGTTTTTGCATGTAAGGCATTGAGATTTGCTGACTGATGTACTACAATATTTGCACACTATTAATATTGCGGAGATTTTTTTCGTTATTTTGCATTGTAAAATCTACTGGGTTAGTAACCCAGTAAATCTTAAAAATATCACTGTATATTTATCACGTTATCACTACAACCATATTGACAATCTCCTTCCCAGAGTTGGTGTTCCTTACACTCACGCATACATGAATGTAATAAGTCGATAGTGTTAGAGAATGCCGAATTGAATCCACAAATTCAAATGAGCAAGAGGAAATTCCACGGTATTTTTAAACGGGAAAACACGGAGCGGACGTTTTTTTAACTGCTTATTTCCTATGAAATAATGAAAAACAAGACTTGTACGACCTTCTACAACATTCCGTTACATATATATAGACGTATTTTGGATTAATTAGAATAAGTATAAAATATAATGATTTTGGACCATTATGGTGTTCAGTCCCTTTAACGGCAAATTCCTAAACATAATTAAATCAATTTATTGTATCACGAAATCAAGTGTTAAGGTCAAGAACGGATTCAGTAACTTGTTCAAGTGCCTAGTTGGAACACGACAAAACTGTACAGCAAGTCCAAAAATATTCAGTATTTTCATTAATGACCTGGTTAAATACTTACAACATAAATGTGAAAATGGGATCTTTGTTTCAGATGAAATATGCGACCTATATGCACTTGTGTATGCAGACGATGTTACAAGTTTCGCAGACACTGTTTTAACATTACAAAAACAAATCAATTATATATCAGATTTCTCAAATGAAATAGGAATGAAAATCAATGTAAGTAAAACTAAAATTGTCGTATTTCGAAATGGGGGTGTTGTTAAAAAAACAGAACGTTGGTTTCTTGACGGAAACCCGATAGAAATAGTTTCATTCTATAAGTATTTGGGGGTATACTTTACACCGAAAATGTCTTGGTCTGTTACTCTCGATAAATTATCTTTTCAAGCTACTAAAGCGTCAAATTGTATACTTAGATATCAAAAGAAATTTGGGAACATACCGCCAACAGAAATGTTTAAAATATTCGATTCAATGATGAAACCCATTCTCTGCTACGCTTCCAACATATGGGGTCATAAGTACAACCAAAAAATAGAATCTGTACACAAAAAGTTTTGTAAGAAATAGTGTCTATTGTATAATAACTGCATGGACGCATTTTCTCTTAGCGAATGTGGACGCCTCCTATTGTGTATTACTTATATGTCTAACTGTATAAAATACTGGATACGCCTTCTCCGTCTTGAACCCTATAGATACCCAAAACAATGTTATTACCTATTACTGCAATTAGATTACGCTGGAAGAGAAACGTGGGCTTCAAAAATTAAACACTTATTATTCACGTATGGTTTTGGATATGTATGGATTGTTCAAGACGTTGGAGATCACGATCAATTTATAGCTACTGTCAAACAGAGACTTATCGACTGTTCCTCTCAAAAAATCCATAGCGACATTGAATCATCACCAAAAGCAATTCACTACAAACACTACAAATCATTACTAACCGTTGTAAACTATCTGTCAATTGAATTAAGTTATAAATTTAAAAAAGTTTTGTCAAATTCTAGGTGCTCTTGTCATGACTTGATGATAGAGATAGGACGGCATCGGAAAATAGATAGAGACTTAAGACATTGTCCATTATGCATTTCTAAAAATGTAAGGGTAGTTGAAGATGAGATACATTTCTTTTGCTACTGCTCATCGTATGAACACATACGAAAAATATATTTTTTGCCCTACTGGTTAAAGAACAGAACACACATGTCCTTTTACAATATCATCTCATCAGGAAATAAACACATCATAACCCGTATAGCCTATTTGTTGTACAATGCTTTTCAATTACGAAAAGAATTAATGAAGAATTAAAAGAAGAAAGAAAAACAGAAGTAAATGTACTTTCATATAAATATAAGTACCATACTTTTCATGTTATTCGATAGATCAGCCCAGCCCGTCCAGCACGAATGTGTATTATATGTCTTATGTATATATAAGTAATTATATTATGTATTGTTTTCTTGCTAATGCGCAACAGACTCTTAACTAATTGTTGATTGTCAAATTTCAAATTAATCCTACACTTTGGATATATTAATCGCTATTTAGAATAGATCTACTAAATGATATATCTTGTACTGTCAGCAGAGGGTGCTAACTGCGATCGGATTGCACAGTAGTGAAATATGATGTTAGTTTGCATCTTCAGCATAAGTAATTTGAAAAGATTTAGGAATGTAATTGCTGTTGAAATTAAGACAATATTAATGTTAATGTCTTACAAATGTACACATTTACCAAATTTATACTTCAGATTTCGGATATATTAAATGCAATTTGGAAATGATCTGCTATATGAGACATCTGCTCTGTCAGCTGATGGCGTTTACTCAGATCAGAGTGCATAGGCGTGAAATCTGATGTTGGTTTACATCTTCATTATAAGCTTTTGTTTTGGCGAAAAATCCATACTGAATATGTAAAACACTCTAAAATGTAACTGTTGCCTGGATCTAGTCATGATTATTGTTGATGCCACAACATTTTACATGTTGATACCCTCACATAATCACATAATACATAACTTCGCAAAAATACTGAAATTTAGTCTTAATCATTCAAAAGTCTATGTATGTAAACACATTATGTTAAATTACCACCTCTCTCTATGTATATGATAATTTGTATGTATATTATGGGCCGGAGGCCAGAACTTTTGAATAAACAATTTGAATTTTGAATTTTTGTCTTGCAATTCACTAAACCTAAACAGACTTATATTCAGTGAAAAATTTGGATATATGACTAAGACGACTATGCAAAATATAATGTCAAACTGAGATCCACTGACTGGTCATTTACCGAAAACAATCAACACCTTGATGGTACTGCATACACAATCGCTAACTCAATTTAACAAGCAGCTATCGAAAGCATTCCAAATAAATATGTAACTATTCGTCCCAGTGATGTTCCTTGGATAATCAATGAGGTAAAACAACAAATAAGAAAACGTAATAAATTACACAAAAAAGCCAACGTTCAAATAATGCGCAGATATGGGAACAGTTCAGAAACGTTTGAAATGAAACAACAAACATAATTCGAAAAACTAAAAAGGAATACGAACATAACATAATAATTAAAATTAACTCTAATAATATAACAACAAAAAAGTGGTTCAAACTTGCAAAACAACTCTCTAAAAAAACCAAACATCTTCACCAATACCAACTCGTATTGGGGAAACAATTACGGCAGAGTCTTATGAAGAAAAGGCCGATCTTATAAACTCGTACTTTAGCAAACAATCAACCATAGATACCCAGCAACATCCTCTCCAAACAGATGAGAACGTTCCTTCCCCTTTCCTTTCAGAAATATCTTTGATGAGTCAGGACGTCCGAGACGCAATTTCCTGTATCAATCCTAGTAAAGCCTGTGGTCCTGACTCGGTTAGTCCTAGAATTATTAAAGAAGGCAAATAAGAACATGCATTACCCCGCTCAAATTAGTTTAACACATTGCTGACAAACTCTACGTTCCCTTCTCCCTGGAAGTTGGCGAACGTCTGTCCCATTTTTTTTTAAAAATCTGACCCTTCCAAACCTTGCAATTATAGACCAATATCTCTTCTAAGTTGTCTTGGCAAACTCATGTAGCGCTGCATCCACAAAAACCTCTACAACTACGTCGTATCGAATAGGCTTCTTACACCATTCCAATCTGGTTTCATCAAAGGCGATTCTAGCGTCAATCAACTAGATGTCTTGTACAATGACGTCAGCAAAGCCTTAGATGAAGGAACAGAAGTACGAGCTATCTTTTGTGATGTATTAAAGTCGTTCGATCGAGTTTGGCATCAAGGTCTCATTCATAAGTTGTCACCCATCGGTATTAGATGTTCTCTTCTCCATTGGTTCACCTCTTATCTTTCTGATCGCAAACAACGGGTGGTCTTATCAAACTCTGCTTCAAGAACCCTTACTTTCAACGCTGGTGTTCCTCAATGATATGTCCTTGGACCGTTACTCTTCCTCATCTTCATTATTGACATTGTCAATGACATTGAAGCAAACATTCGCCTATTCGCAGACGACACCAGGTTTTTACATTGTCATCGAAGACCCCGTTACCTCAGCAGCTGTCCTCAACCATGATCTGTCACAAATATCCTCTTGGTCGAAGAAATGGCTGATAACTTTTAAACCAACTAAGACTGAATCTGTTATTTTTCTCGTAAGCATCATAAACCAAACCACCCCTCCCTGTATCTCGACAACGTTCCTATACGGTCAGTACCCATAAACATATTGGGGTAACTTTCTCTCCAGATGGCAAATGGAAATCTCACATATCATCAAACATCAACAAGGAATGGCAGAGAATTGGATTTCTTAGGACTCTAAAATTCGTTGTTTCTCCTTCAGCGCTAGAGAAAATGTATGCCCAATTCATCATTCCACTACTCGAGTATGCCAATGTTGTCTGGGACAATTGTAGTAATGCACTAATAAATGACATCAAAGCTGTCCAACACGAAGCGGCTATAATTGTAACCGGAGCTACCAAATTTTGTAGTATTGACCGACTCATATCTGACCTTAACTGGGATACGCTGGCGGGAAGGAGACGCAAACATCGCCTCATCCTGTTCTTTAAGATGAAAAATGGTCTTTCTCCCGAGTATTTTACACATTTGATTCCCCAGCAACCAGAACAACCATATGCCCTACGTTCCCGCTCAGATGTTCCAAACATCCCGTGTAACACTCAAGCCAATGCTGCGTCATTTCTGCCTCATACTATTCGCCAATGGAATGCACTTCCTGAAGATGTCAGAAACACACCTACTCTCAGCGAATTCAAAGCCAAACTTAACACAAAACCCAAACAATCTCGAAACCTGTATAACGTTGGAAGTAGACAACGTCAAGTCAGTCACGCTCGTTTGCGATTAGGATGTAGCTCATTAAACTATGATCTTCACAGAAAAAAAGATTGTCCCTTCCCCCAACTGTGCTTACGGTGCCGTTGAGACTGTGTCGCATTATCTCACTCAATGTACAATATATCAAGTAATGCGTGATCGTTATATCCATGGTCTACCTTGTGCTCCTACATTAGAAAATCTTCTTTTCGTTAATGATTGCAATACCCCAGATACAAATAAAAGCGTGTTCTTAAAAGTCCAGGGAAACATTGCAGCAACAAAGCGTTTTGACGCTTAACATTTGACCACCTGTGGTGTATCGATATTCTTCCTCTGGACGGTGTGTGTGACATATTTCTTTTACATTTTTTCCTATTCCGAAAATATTTAAGATACATTTGAAAACTACTTTAACAGTTCTTTTGAAATTTACTACTAGGCTTTATTATATGAATAGCACTATAACTGGTATATATATTCTTTGTGATAATTATCACTTTGCAATCAAATGCTCAAACATACAAATATATCCTTAATATATTTCGTCTGCTAACGTAGTATTCCTTTGCCCCCAACAACATGGGTTTTAGAAAAAGCATAGCTGTATAACTACATCCTTTAATATTCAAAATGCGATGTACTCGTATAACAATGTTGGACATCAAAGTAACGTTTACGTTGCCTGTATTGTCCAACATTTGTTTTGATAGCGTCAGACAAAGATCAGTATTCATACCACTTGGCCGAATCGAATTGGACTTGTTTGTAAACTTCTTATGCTTTTACAATTCTTCTACACCAGCCTTAAGTGTGTCATACTTAACGCTACGCAACTTCTATCACGTCCAACGTAGTATGCGATGAACACAAGGGAGGGGTTATGTCGACTTTCTTATACCTGTGAAATAAAGACTGGCATCTGATGTATGTGCCGTGGTAATTACATTAGGAAGTACCTCGTTAAAATATCCATAAATACGCACGTATACTTTTGAATCATTATAGTACAAACAGTGGTCTAATGGTTAATACTTTAAACAAGAGCGTCAACTGTCACGAAATATGCCCGTCCTGTTTTTGTGAGACCAAGTTTAGTGGTAATTGGTTGTACGTCAGACACTGTTTATACAGTTTTGGCCTTTTGTAGGGACATAAGTGTGGAGTGACTAAAATAACGTGGTTGATTATCGAACCTGACCAAGATATTCTGCCCATCAACATATTGTCTAAATTTGCTGATGATAAAATAAAATATATTTGAGTTACAGCAGGGACACCATAAACTTTATGTAATTTAAGTACCACAAGGGCCATAATTCTAGCTGGTCATATAGCTTGTACGAGATATTATGCCCATATACATCCTGCCTAAATTTAGTGATGATTGGATAAAGGCTTCAAAAGTTATTGATCGGACAAGACCGATTTGAGATAATTTCTATAATTAAAGGACAATAACTCTAACGTTATTGAGCAGACAAGACCAATTTTAGGTGATTTCTATAATTAAAGGGCGATAACTCTCTAGTGACTAAAGCGATATGGCAAGTTATCGAACTTGTCCAAGATACTATGCCAATACACATTTTGACCAAATTTCGTGATGATTGGAAAAGACTTCGAACGTTATTTAGCGGACAACATACTGGACGCCGCCTGTCCGCGCCAGCCCGCCCGCTCGCTCGCAAGCCCGTCCGTCCGCCCGCCCGCGCCAGCCCGCCCGCTTTCTCGCACGGCCACCCGTCCGCCTCCCACTCGCCCGCCAAGTCATCCGCCCGTACGCCTTAGGTAAAACTATAATACGTCCCGTTTTTTTTAAAAAAATGCCGTAAAAAACCCAAAACCAAAGTTATGGTATTTTAAAAGGTAGGTAATTTGTCAGAGAAGGAAAGTGGTTTTATGGTGATTGTCGGTTAGAAGTGGTACCGAAGTATTCATACGTTGGACTCACATTTATTGAACGCCTGTCATTATTCAGTATGGAGACAGAACAGGCAATCAAAGGGAAAAGAGCATTAATATCGGTTCTCTCGAAATTGTACAATTTTGGTCAGTTTGCGTCTAGAGTTTGTTTCAATATATTTAATACAAAATAGTGCCTATCCTGCTATAAAGTGCTGATATTTGGTGTGTACATTTACAAAATTATATAGAAGCAGTGCAAATGTACGCCTTTCGTAGATAATTAGCATTTTTTGCTGATTATGGGCAATAACCCTTACAGGAAACCAAGAATGACATTCAAATACGCGATAAATATGTAGGGAAAAGTCATATAAATCTAATGTGATAAGACTTTTCATTGAAAAATACCAAAAAATAACTTAAATAAGCATTTAAAATCTGGGCTCAAAATAAGCTAGGTCTCGATTAACGAAAAAAAAAAGGATCGGCAATTTCCGTAAAATATACCGGAAATGACGTGGTAATGAGGAATTCATGCAGGCTTTCGTTATGTTGACAGTGTAAATCGTGAACGCATCGATATATTTGGAATTATTAAAGAGAAATAAGACGTGAAAATTCCCTTGCAAATCATTTATCCTTTTCTTCATATTAAAAAATCTGGAGCAGACGACATTTGAAAAACACGATAGAAATTGCTCATAATGACAGCGTAATGATCTCACAAAGAAGCAACCGTGTATGAATATAGTCTTCTGCTGCAGAAATATTAGTTAAAGAGATTTTTCACATTTTTGTCAAAACGTTTTTAATTTCGTCGGCAATTGTTTTGAATTGGAAAAAAGGGTTAACGAACACGTGCAAAGTCACTTCTTTTGTTTTGACCGTCTAGGAGCTGTGAGATTTTTCCGGTGTGAACTGGTTTATAAAATATAAGGTAAATACCCTTTCACAAATACAGACGCTTGTGTACACAACTACATGTGGCTGACGACTTTGATTGTTTGATCTAGTTACGCTGCCGAAAGAAATCAGAAGGGCAATACAATAGGTCATTTACGGGTGCAAATTAGAATTTTGTGTTATGACACTTACACAATACTGGTCAGTTCTTTTGAGAACACCTGTTTAAGTAAGATGAATAAGCACTTCATCTATTTTTAATTCTTGTCTGCACATTGCATTGGTCAACATATTTCGTAAAAAAATAAAAAATCTCTATAATAGAATGGATTACATTGTGGCAAAACGAGAGATTGCTCGTTTTGAGCAATTTCTTCCTTTGCCACTATGATGTCAAAAAGCCGTCTGCTGCAGATGCGTAAGAAAGCATCTACATGAGGACTAAGTCATACAGAGACAGTTTAGACACCTCTGCATCAAACGTCTTTTGAATTCCATCCAACATTTAGTGTTTATGTTATCATTTGGGTTACACATACAGCTTAGTCGTTACAATGACAAAGCTGTCATTATGAGTAATTTCTACTTCTGTCACGAAGTTTCCAAAAGTTGTCTGCTACAAAGGCCTCAAACAGCGTCTATAAATGGGACAGATTCACGCAATTCAATGATGCCGGCCTCGGTATTATGACACTCATTCATATGATGATATCAGTTTTATAAAATCAACCCTTTCCCATAAAAGTGCAACAGGGGAAAACATATTGGAACTCTCTTCACATGAAATTGAAAAGATTGTGCCAACAGGAGAATTATCTCCCTTTTCCCCTTTTGTCATAATGTTTCCAGATATAATCTGCAACAGAGGCGTTACAAATATGTTTATGTGTGAAAGAAAAGTCACTTCAAAGATTTCAGCATCGATATATAACAACACTTCTTAAAGACATTCTGCTTGACAATTTAGTAAAATATTGGGTATTCACTCGATCTATCTTCAATATTCAAAGCTAATCTGCAATTCGTACTAGACATAGTTAGACTGAATAGTTCGCATTGTGAACAAGTCTTGTTTTTGCAGTGTTTAGTGTGACAGAATACATTTTGCTACGCCCGGATCTTAATTGTCTTGTTTTGTACTCACGTTCATGTAAATGTCTTGAATAAATTGTGTATTTGGCTTTGATTGTCTCGTGCCTCTGTGAGACTTGTCAGTGTGAAAGCGTGTGATATGGCTCTCATTTTCTCGCCTTAAACCAAATTCTCTTGTTTCAATCCCTCATGGTAAAGTGCTCTTAGCATTACGTTTAATAATAGATACACTTATAGTATAGGACGGGTTAACGAAATAAAATAGGAGGTTCTACGATAAAATCCACTTGCTTGCTTTATGACGTTGTTTACCCTCGCGCTCGGCATTAAAGCCATTTGGCAAATATAACATCCTCGTGACGAATATCTATTTGATATCACTAGGTGTGCTAAAAAATAACAAGGAAGTTTTAATCAGTGTTCTAAAATTAGATTAGAGCGTCACGTTATATGTACATATATATGCTATACTTTATCTGTGTAAATATACCCATAGATTGTAATCAACAGCAAGGGTGATATGTACACGATAATATAAAGACGAGGAAATGGTGCAGGCATATATTGTTTCAGAGTGTTTCTCATTTCATATCGCATGTCAAATTGTTGGATTTGTACTGCTACGTAAGTTCAAATAAACATTTTACTTATAATTGAGCATGATCTATCAGAATACACGTTCATGACACTGTGCTTTAGCTAGATATGTTTTAACTGTTTTAACAATTGCATGTTATATCCACGCTGCAATGAAATGATCAAACATAGATTCCAACATTAACTAAAGCTATCACTAAATGTGTATTATACCCCCGAACGCCGCCCTGATAGGAAATGTAACTGAACTATTCAGAAATCCTACCTATAGATGACACTGTTATGGATCGGGTCATTTTTGTTTTGTTCATTTTTTGTTAACATTACAAATTAAAGATTGTTTAATTGTTGCGCAGTACGCACGTTAACATTGCAATTTAATAAATGATAGAAGAGAATTAAACAAAAGAGCACTAGGGAAATACAATGGAATCACCTTTACTTGAATTACATGTAGTCATCAACCTAGTTCTTCCATGAATTTAATTAAACTGTTATCACTGAGGGCATGTTATATTCCAGTGTATACACATTTGACGTTGTGGGGTCTTTGTTTACAGTTTCATTACAAACGATACTACACTGATTTTGAGAACTGCTGGTATCATCGTGGCATTTTCAATCCTTTTAAACTTTCTAGTGTCATTTACTCGAAATGTTATTCGGCAATGTGATATAACAACACTGAAATGGCGCTAGCGTTTTTATACATAATGTATGAATGTTCATTAAATTCCATCCACAACTTTTTAACTTATGCTGCATACAATGAAAAGTAACAAAGAGCAATAAGTCTCTTATAAGTCTCGAGATACTCAAGGTTCTTATACACTGCATTTCTACTTATCATGCTTATGCTATTCTATCAAAATCCATTGAGCAATTAAGCAGTAATGCTGGTGACAAGAAAACGTAACAAAGGGCAATAGCTCTGTAATGTTATCGATAAAGTTATGGTTCTCTTGTACTTTCTCTCATTTTGCTTTGTCATTGTATGAAGTTTTATAAAATTCCATCCAGTATCTTGAAAGTTATGCTCTGGATGCGAACACATACAAAGGGCAATACTTCTGTTACTAGCTAAAACAGACCTGTAGTTCTTTAATAATGCACGTCCAGTCATTGTGGTTAACCACTTTATGAAGTTTTAATAATCTCTTTCTAGTAGTTTTAAAAGTATGCTCCGGACAAAAGTTAGACAATAAAAGACAAAACAAAGGCCAATTGCTCTGTAATTTGCTCCAATATAGTTATTGTTCGTTTACACTGCACTTCCTATCATGGTGTTTTACCATTGACTAAAGTTTTATCATATTTCACCAAGTACTGCTCCGGACAAGAAAACTGTAAAAAAGGGAAACAACTAGAGAAAATACACATATGGTTCTTGAACACTGCACTTCCCCATCATTGTGCTCTATAATGTATGAAGTTTTATTAAATTTCATAAAGAAGTGTTCAAGTTATTCTCCGTCCAAAGAAAATGTAAGAAAGGGCAATGACTCTCAATTATCTTAAATAGAGTTATGGATATTATACACTGAACTTTCTATATCATTCTGTTTTACCATTTTATGCAGTTTTATTAAATTCCATCAAGTAGTTTTTAAGTTTTACTCCGGAAAAAGAAAAGTAACAAAGGGTAATAAGCTCATATATTGTTATAGTTCTTGTTTACTGCACTTCCTTTCATTGAGCTTTACCATTTCATGCAGACACAACAAAGCGCAAAAACTCTGTAATTTGCTAAAATATAGTTATGCTACTTTTCCATTTCTTTTCCTCTCATTAGGCTCAACCATTGTATGACCTTTTATTATATTCCAGTTGGTAGTTTTTTTTCGTTATTCTCTTGACAAGACAAAGGTCAATAACTCTGTAATTAGCAGTAATAGAGTAATGATTCTTGTACACTGTACTTCCTGTGATATGTTTTACCATTGTATGAACTTTTATTGAATTCCTTTCAGTAGTTTTCAAGTTATACTCCGGACAGGAAGAAAAACAAAGGGCAATAACTATGTAATAGGATCAAATAGAGTTATGTTTCTTGTACACTGCACTTCTTCTCGTTGCGCTTAACTATTTAATGAAGTTTCAGTATTTCCAACTAGTAGTTTTCAAGTTTTGCTTCGGACACGAATAAGTTACAAAGGCCAATAAATCTGTAATAAGATAAAATATAGTTATGGTTTTTGTTCACTGCACTTCGTTTCAATTAGATGTACCATTTCATGAGGTTTCAATAACTTCCATCTAGTAGTTCGAAAGCTATTGTCCGGACAAAAGTTTGACAACAAAAATAACCGATCAAAGGGCATCTTGTCCATTTCACTTCTCTTTAGTGTACTCAACAATTAATTGAAGTTTTATTAGATTCTTCTTGGTAGTTTTCAAGTTATTTTATAGACAAGAAAAATGTAACAAATGGCAATAACTCTGTAATTAGCTCAAATAGAGATATTCGTCTTGTACAATGCACTTCTTCTCATTACGCTTTACCTTTTTATGAAGATTCTACCTCTAGTTTGCAAGTTATTGTCCGGACAAAAGTTTGACAACAAAAACAAAACAACACAGGGCAATAACTCTGTAATTTGCTAAAATGGAGTTAAGGTTCTTGAACACTGCACTTCATCTCATTGGGCTTAACTATTGTATTATGTTTCATTAGATTCATCTGTCTATAAAATGGCTATTTTTAGCTGCCATATGATCTACGCTGTCTTGTTTACTATCGTAATGTCGAAGTTGCTCTACGGATAAACTGTGCCTTTCGACTGACAAATCAAAACATGGGGTAACGTTATCATCACACAAAAGTACATTGATAAATGCAAGTGAATAGTGGGAAGAAACATTAATACAGTTATCATCAATACTGTTATACTACTTGTTGAACTACAATAAATCAACACTAACAATGTAGTGTTTTTTCTAAAACGAAATATAGCTCCATTCTGCACCGGAGCAGAGCGTAAATTTAATTGAAGACAGAGGTTAATTCATACAATAAGTCAATTGACGGTATTATATATTTGATCCGTATATGTATACAGGTAATACAATTTCAGTGAACACATTATCTATGTGTTCATCATTCTACCATCTGTTCTGTAACTGTAAATATTCTATGTTCTATTGTTCCCATATAATACATTTGTATATGTTCCAATGTTCCCATATAAAACATTTCAATATATTCTGTATAGTGGCATGTAACTGGACTAGTATGGGAACATGATAACACAGAACATTTAATTGAAGTTGAAATTGTGAAATTGGGCAGATTATTATTTAAAATGCCTTAAATTTAATTAAATTCATAATAAAATATATGAATATGAAAATACTTTTCCATATCTGGGCGAAAAGACAGCCGGATATGAAAACAAAAAAAGCATAGATAGTAAACATAAACTATTCTATGTACATAAACAACAGAACAAATGGAGATTAAAAGGGTGGTGGAGGTTAAAAAACAGAGTTCCTTCTCGACGTATCAATTAGTTATAAACAATGGAAGTCTGCACACTGAAGATGGAGGCAGATGATTGGCTGATCTCGGTAACCTGACCCAGTCTCTAATTTAGACAAATGCAGAGGTCATTGATTGGCTGACACTCGTCACATTACCCAACCCGTCGGCTTGTTCCATCACGTGACTGGCAGATTGCCCAGACCGACCACCTCTACCCCACTCGTTGGGGATTAACCGCTGCAGATAACAACGGGTCTCCAATACCATAAATACTTTTATGTAGGCATACAATCTATTTATGTTCCAATGTTCCCATATACTACATTTTCATATATTCTGACAAGGGGCATATAACCGGACTAGTATGGGAAAATGATAACACAGAAAATTTAATTGTATTTTAAAATGGGCATTTTAGTTTTTAAAATGCTTTAAGTTTAATTAAATTCATAATATATTATATGAATATGAAAACATGTTTCCATATCTTGGCGAAACAAACACCAAAGTGAAAGGGCCGACACGCCCAGAGATGGGGTGAGCTTCTTGTCAGGAGATTAGGGAAATTTACATTAATTCATACAAGCAAAACAAAAGAAGAAAAACAAAATATGATAAGTAGGTACTACCCTACCTGTTGAAACACTACATATAACAATATTCTAATAGTTCATAAACAATCCACCCGAATTAAAACTTCGTTTGCATGAACCAAAATAAGAATAACAAAAAGACAATTGTATTGTAAAATTGACTAGAACAAGCGTAAAGTCATGACTAGTTCCATGACTTTGAAAACACAAGTAATTATTTGATGGGATTACACATCTGGTTTGCCTAGGTGATGTTGAGAGATAAACGAGTCAGCGCTTCAGACAGTTACTACACAACTGGCCATCAAGTAAATTGAAAATTTAAATAATGACATGGAATAGAAAACCTAGTCTCAGCCCATCAAACAACATTGGTACAGGCAAATAATGGCAAAACAAAAACAAAAACAAATATATAATGTAGTAAATAATGTACACACATTTAACCGAACTATACTCGCTACCTCAGTCAGTCGAGTTCAAAAGCAAATCCAATGTTTATACATGTTTTTTGAATGCATAGATGACCTTTTAACAAGGTCTAACATAAAACATATATACAAAACAAAATCTGACGACGAAAGGGCCGTTGTTGTGGAGAGCTTTGAACATGACTAGGAGTGTAGAGGCTAACAACCAGAACTCCATATGTAATCTTTCCCACGGGTGGGGAATAGTCTGGCGCAGCATCCTGAACTGAATGTCATAGAAAACGAAGGCTGCACCAGGACAACGTTGAGATAGATCGCGAATTATTTCGCTATATTTCATCAATGCCGGCGTTTCAAAAGGAAGACGCGCGGCATAAACAGAGACAAATCGTAAAAAGGCGGTCGTCCATGAATATATGGAAGTAATTGTTCTATTCTTTTGTGACAGAAACAGACTAATATTAGCCTCGGAATCGACTTGCAGTTGAAACTTTGAGTTGCCCTGGGATATAGAATCCGAGGTCAGCAGATTCTACAAATTTATTGTCAAATCTTTAATGAAGTGCATTAGAGATTTGAGTATTTATTGGTGTATACACAGAGGTTACATATGTAGGATACCCTATACCTAAAAGACTGTCTGTGTGTGACATAACATATTTTGAAAGGATAAATATACATCCTCTGTTTCCTCATCATCGTCTTTACCTTCAGATATGTTTGTAGACGCTTGTAGTGGCATATGTCTGTGAAGTGTATCAATGTGTAACTAGCTGCTTGTATCAGTGGTTGGGCACCGGAGTACATGAAGGAACATCTATTGCGGAATTTAAGTCCGAGATGTTTGCGTACTTGTCCATCTGGTAACCTGTCGTAAATGTTTTGTTGTTATACGTAAGCAACCTTTAAATGTGTCTGCTAACAGACCATTTCCATACCACTTTGCGAACCACCCGAGTGACAAGCAAATGATGCAAGGAGCCAACCACAGTATTGGTTGCGCCAAGATCTATTGTTCAGATAAGCCAGGCTGCAAAAGTTAGATCCTGGTGATTTTTTTATATTGATAATTACTCAACAAGGACCTCTTCTAAACATGGCATAAATAGGGCATTGCTACACTTTTTTAGATTTTCTATACAACCCGAGCAGGTTTTGAAAGTCAATAGTCCGTACTTGACCAAATCAACATATGTGACAGGTGTACACATATGAAATCAATTATTACTTTGTCTATGATAATACACAATCTAGACATAAGGAAGACATGGAGGTGAAGCATAGTTAAAAATAGTTTGAAGGGGCCACACTCTGCACATTATTCAGTGGTTCATTTGAAGTGAAGCACACTGTAGGGACATGCTTATAAAAGCTGAACGCTGCTTGCCAGAGACTGTGCAGAGTAATAGCAGAACCCTGCGTTTAAATTTGTAAATAAATAGGCAAAACCCTGCCAACTTGTGCAGACCCTGCATAAATTGTAAAGCAGAACCCTGCTTAAAAAGTATAAAAAAGGGCAGAACCCTGCCGGCTGCAGCAGACCATGCATGCAGCATAACATTGTAAATAAAGACGGAAATCTGCCTTATAATTACAGACCATCCAACACATTTAAAGCAAAACCCTGCTAATAAATGGTACATAACATATCTATCTAATAAATGGCGAACTATTTTGTCGAGCATTGAAAACCATAAAACTGTAACACAACTTGAACTTCCTTTTAACTCAAAGGGGTGCAACTAATTTAAACATACCAAATGTGTTGCTCTACAAACAATTTGTAAGATTTGCTAGGTACATTCAGGGTAAGCTCTTATGGCAAATCAACTTCATACAAGAGTCATGAGATGTTGACTGTTGGCGCATCTTGGGCATCCAGTAACTGCGATATAAGCTGATTCGTGTTGTCGACTCAGGAGTTGGAACAGTCTGGATTGATTGGATATCGTGTAAAAACGGCTGGCGTCCTGTGAATAATTTGACTGACTATAACATATTGCACTCCGTGTTTCGTTAAAAGTCTTCCAACTAAACTCACAATGTCACTAGCAACATCCAAAGATGTGTTGACATCCGAATATGTCATTGTCCCAATCATAAGCACTACAATATCAGGAGCAAAATCGTCGATTACTTCTAAATGTTAGTCTAAAAAAAATATTTTCTCTCCTAGAAATCCTAAATATTGCACAAGCACTGATTGTTGTAGACCTAAATTATAGCGTAGGTTCGATTCCGAGATGAATCGCTTGAGGCAAGGCACAAACGAATGTCCTAAAGTGTATCTTCACAGGCGCCATTTTTTTCTTTTTAAGCTTACGAAGACAAACAAGCCAGTCAGAGATGTTAGAAAAGCATATAATACGATGAAGAATTTAATATGCCAAACTAGATACGGGCTGTAACGTTGACGTTCACTTATGTTAAATACATTAATGTAAAAGGCAAATCACAAAAGTAACGATAAAAGGCATGAATTAAATAAAATAGCATTACAAAACAGAATTCCTTCTCGACATATCAATTAGTTCTAATCAATGAAAGTTTGCACACCGAGGATGGAGGCAGATGCTTGGCGGATCGGGTTAACCTGACCCAGTCTCTATTTTTAGACAAATGCAGCGGTCAGTGATTGACTGACACTCGTCACATTACACAACTTGTCGGCGTGGTGGAAGCTTGTTCTATAACGTGACTGACAGGTGTCCCAGAACGACCAGCTCTAGCCCACTCAGTGGGGAGTAACCGCTGCAGATAGAAACGGGTCTCCAATACCATAAAGGCATAAATACTGTTATCTAGGCATAAAATCAATATACCGAATCAAAGACACTGAAACTGGACATCAAGCGAGTAGAAATAACAGCATACCTCATTCAAGGGTAGATTAATAAAGCACACAAAATTACGTAACAAGTATTATGGTTTTGTTATTATTTATTGGCATGTAGACGATCTTACGTTAACGACATTTTCGAAAGATCGTGTTGTAACTCTCAAAACCACAGTGTTAACTTGAGCATGTTGAAATACTGTCAGAAAGATTGTCAAGATGCTTCTAGGCTCATTTAAGAAATTTAATTGTGAACGCTCCAGAGGCAGCATTTTGTTTACTATAAAATGCTGAAGTCTTGTCAGAATAATTGTCTGAATGATAGATAGACTAGTATTGAATGTAGGTCATGTATTGTAAAAAGACCAGGTCAATGTATAACCTCTTGTTAACTCTCAAGTTTAGTTTACCTGACCACAATATGAGTTATTGTGATTGATAATGTTGTTGGCATGTCAAATCACATTTCATTACTGAATTGAGCGATGAAGGGCCACCATTGGTCTCTTGTTTCATATAAGAGTTCCACAACATTCACTCACTATTGTTTCGGGGTTGAAGGTTTGGCTCCTGGATCTTATTCAAGTCATCGTCTGATCTGACAGTTTTGTTAATTTGTTCAAGACGCATCTTATTTGTCTTTGTCCTTGTCCCTGTTCAATTGTTCCGCCGTTTCATTCATATAACTCATAGATAACCGTAACCCTTCTTCTAGTGATGCTAGTATTACTTCATACGTTGTCTGATCAGATTACTCTGCCCATGCAACACATGTCTGACTGTGTTGTACATCTGTGACGATATCGTGAATTTTGTAAACATTGTAAAAAAAAGGAAGATTCACGTAATTCCATTTCCTTCAACACAAATGGTCTCTGATTCAGATGTAGGGGAATAAAGTTGTTCATGTCTGTATTACGGCAATTCAATTCGCATCGGTACCCATGAATACATTGTATCTATATGTTCGATAATAAGACTATGGTTGACATTTTGAGAGGTGTCAATGCGATAATACCACAGTTATTAAAGCTGTATTACGTTCTTTTGTCGTGTCTGTATATAAACAAGCTAATGGAGTATTGCAAGCAATACAAAAGTCCCCTTACACAAAATTATAAGTTGAAAATGGCATATGTTTCTGTCAAACTGCACTTCAGAGTTATGTCCCTGACAAACATGGTCTCCTAATGATCCTGATTACATTTTTAAAGATCTAGAGTTCTATAGTTGTATACTTGAAATTGCGGAACACAGTCTTCAAGTATGACCTTGACCTTGGGAGTAAGTGGCTGGTTATTGTGCATGAAACATTATCTTGCTATGAAGAACAATTGTGTAAAGTTATTTTAAAATCCATTCATGCATGGTGAAGACACAGCCCGGACTCGTCAGAAACGCCTGAGAATATTTGAGCTCAAATTTTGACCTTGTTGTGCATGACAAATAATCTTGCGATGGATAATAATTGTGTGAAGTAATATCAAAATCCATTCAAGCACGTGAAAGAAACAGCCTGGACAAGAACTTTCGAAAAGAAATGTTTGAACTTAAACATGGACCTTGACCTTGGAAGTAGATGGGTGGGTGATGTGCATGGCACACCATCTTGTTATAAATGTGTTAAACTAATACAAAATATATTCAAGCATGTGATAGATACAGCCCAGACACGACATTACGGATGGACAATGTTTTAGCCCAAACTTTGATCTTGACCTTGGGAGTAGCTGGCTGGATAATTTGACTGATACATATCTTGTTAAGGAGAATATTTGTGTGAAGTAATATACAAATCCATTCAAGCATGTAGAAGATCCAGTCTGGTCACGAAGTTGCGGACGGACACTTTTTGAGCCCAAACTGTGACCTTGACATCGGGAGTAAGTAATTAATACGGTGATGTGCATGACACATCATCTTGTTATCGAGAGTATTTGTGTGAAGTAAAATCATTTAAGCATGTGGAAGATACAGCTAGGCACGAATTTACAGACGGACAATGTTTGAGCCCAAACTGTGACATTGTCCTTGGGAGTATTTGTTTGAATTAACATCAAAATCCACTCAAGCATGTGGAAGATACAGCCCGGAGAAGAAATTCCGGACGGATTGACAGCCGGACTGACAGACAGACTGACGGACTGACGAAAGCGAGCTAACCTATAGTCCTCAAACGGTCTCTGACGGGTAGGGGACTAATAACAGGGTTCATTTTTTTACTTTCATAATTCATTTCCGAATTTAAGTTATATCAATATTTGTTTTCCTGCTCTTAAACTGATGTCGATATATAAGAGCGTACACACGTTATAAATACTTCCGTTGTCATTACAAAGATACCATACACCTTGAGTAGAAAGTTACATTAGTAGTATGTACAACCAAAAAATACCAATGTGTATCGTTCGTCTTTCTTTTAGAATCAGCAGTCGGAGCTTTCGCACTGGTAGTTTTGGAAGGAGACGATGTAACCCTAGCATGTACAGTTAGTCAAAGCGTTTACCCAGGATGGTCAGGGCCAGACCAAAATGGTCTTGTTAAAATCTACACTTACATGAATGATCCAGCCTTTTCCCCTAACCTTGGAGAAAAGTCCAGCAGACTAGCATGGGACCCGCAGAACAATAAGAGTCTAATAATGCAGAATGTAATAAAGAACGACAAAGGAGTGTATACCTGTGATGTTCGTACTAACCAAATGATATACAATGTCTCGATTAGAGGTAAGCTGTGGTTTACAATTACCTTTTATGTTGCATGGCGGTGTTCTCGGATCTAAACATCACATTTCACTCAGTATGGGGAAAATGATGACGTAACACGGAGTTGAATTGAAATAGGGCATTTTATTTTTTAATGCCGGTTAGATAACATGTTACATCATTTTTAACATATCTGGGCAGGACAAAAAAGCGCCTGCCCGGCAACTAAATCAAGCAAAATTAACAATGAAATAGTAGAGCAATAGTAACAACAATTGAATAATAAACCAAGTACCAATCAGAGAGCGGGACCAGTATGTCGGGTTAAGTGTGTGATGAAGGGAATTATATTTAGAGCGGTGGAGGAAAGGGATGGAGGTGGTTATCTTCGATTATCAAAGGAACTGCGTCGATCGAAATATTCCACACACTGAAGAGACGCGTGATAGCTGCTCGCTGATTGGTTATTGGTAACAGATAGTTTCCAGAGAAAAGCGTTTATCGTTTTCCTGATTGATGTGACCTAAATGAAGGCGTCGTTTCTTCTTAACGACGTTTGACAACGCAGATCCACTAAATAGTTTTTATTGAATCTATTAAGTTTGATACACCGCAATGACATAAATCATTTTATTTATCATAAAATACATTTATGTGGCATGGCGGTGTTCTCGGATCTAAACATCACATTTCACTCAGTATGGGGAAAATGATGACGTAACACGGAGTTGAATTGAAATAGGGCATTTTATTTTTTAATGCCGGTTAGATAACATGTTACATCATTTTTAAAATATCTGGGCAGGACAAAAAAGCGCCAAAAGGAACGCCGCCCAGATGAAATGTGTAAGTTTGTTAAGAGATACATTTTTGTATTCATACGCTTATATTTTGATAGGGCACTCCAGTTGTGCTGGCTCACCCAGTCACCCTGGAGCACCATACGAAAAGGGCTGAAAAATATGTAGCAGTTGCCTGGATTGGCAACAAAGATACGGGCAAAATATAAGACAAATAAGCAATGGACAAGCCTACATACATGTATATGGTAATATTACCGCCTGTATAACTGAATAGAACATACCCCAATATATACGAATTCGTCCCCGATAATGCCCCACTGTCGGGAGGCAATCTTTATACGTGTTTCCTATATAAATATTGCCCTCTATACCTTTATAAAACATATTTGCTTAGTAATTATGAAACGGTGTCCATATTCTTGCTGGCTCACCCAGTCAAGAGAAATGAACACTATACCATATTAAGTATAGATGAAGTAAATACACAAATACATGTTTGACAAAGTATTGTTAAATGAAATTCAAATATGTAGAAAACTTGCTGGTTCGCCCAGTCGAGCAATTGAGTTAAGAAAGATAGTGAAATCTAAATTGAAGTGTTGACTATCATGCTGGCTCACCCAGTCAATACAATAAAACACTTCGCATAGAAACATGCTGGCTCACCCAGTCAAGCAATTGAGTTAAGACAGATAGTAATTAAATAAGATAGTAAAATCTAAATTGAAGTGTTGACTATCTTGC
Organism: Serripes groenlandicus; assembly: GCA_031761405.1. Taxonomy (NCBI): domain Eukaryota; kingdom Metazoa; phylum Mollusca; class Bivalvia; order Cardiida; family Cardiidae; genus Serripes; species Serripes groenlandicus. Next base: position 121,022,043 of record JASEVX010000003.1, on the reverse strand, counting down.
TGGCTCACCCAGTCAAGACAATAAAACACTTCACATAAAACATGCTGTCTCACACAGTCATGTTACCCATTTGGAATATAGCTAACACAAATGGGAGGCGATGTTGCAGTATCATTTTGTATCCAAGATCGAATGTGGACGAATGTACTTTTGGAAGGCAGAAGATTTCCATCGGCCTAATTGTTTAATTTGAGAAATAGTGAAGTGTTGGGCATGTGCTTGAGTTGCACCCCCAATTCTGAATGAATGCGTCGTATACATTTTTGGGTTGAGATTAAGTTTGTTCAGAATTTGCTTTTAGATAGATCTGAAGTATGTGGCGGAGACCGGTTGTCCACAACAAAAACGAAAAAGTGGCCCCGTGAGGTTTCTGTTTAAAGAGCAATATTTTGCTAGAAGTCGAACTGGACATATGTTCTTGCAGGCATTTTTCCTAAGAACTAAAGTTGCAGATTGTCCATTTGAGTGTTTGAAATTAGTAAAAGTCAGGGTAGCTGATTGAACCTTCCCTTTATTGTAAGAAAATAGGACATTTTGTCTTTGAAGTGTGTTAGCAGAACCCGTTCTGGTTATGGCCACTTCACCTACCCGTAGTAATGCGAAAAACGCAAGAGAGAACATACATTTGATAAGTAATACAATAGCAGGGGATTTGACAATATTTGGAAGCTGTAGCATGAATTGAGATAGCAAGGTAAGTGTGGTGGGACATCGCTTGTCCTGTACTTGTTTGCGCCGGAGCGCATACAGTAACTTCTTAATTATAAATGTGTCCGCTGGGTTTGGCATGTTTTTCATTTTATGTACATAGGAAAGGGCCGAGACCATTGAGGTGATGGAAGCAGGCTTGAGCCCTTCTAAATCCGTTGTAGCTATGAATTGCGATAGCTTACAAACAGGAATTGGGAGAAACTTGTCGTTAGGGTAGTGAGAAAAATGAAAACATTTGTAGCGTCGGAATGCGTTTTTGTAACTAAATTTTGTTGACTCGGCTAAGGATTGACTTAACAGTTTATGTACGGAAATGTTTAAAACAATTTTAGCAGATGAATTGGGATTTCTGTGGCTTGAACATCCATGTGTGGAGCCAGATCTTTGAACTTGTTGACCTGTAAACGGGAAAGTAAGTCCGGTAAAATATTTGCTTTCCCCGGTATGTGTACACTCTTAATTAAAACATTCTGTGACATGCAACTTAGTATTAGTCGACGTACTATACACATAATATGTTTGTCTTTGGATGATTGCTTGTTGATGATGTGTACCACTGCTTCATTGTCAGAGTGAAAGATCAGACATTGGTTTTTTAGAAGTGAGCCCCAAATTTCTAAAGCTAACACAATGGGGAATAATTCTTTAAGGGTGATGTGAAAGTGTTTCAGACAATCCGGCCAAGTGCCACTAAACCAGTGTGTTTTAAAAATTGCCCCAAACCCGTGAGATCCAGATGCATCTGTGAAAAGATGTAATGTTTTATCCGTGACCCACCGGTATTGAAGTAGTAGATGTCTTCCATTGAAGTGTTCTATAAAACATTGCCAGGCTTTTATATCCCGTCTACTATCTGAATTAAGGGTGATGAAATGAGAGGGTTTGGTAACTTTTTTAGTAAGATCAGTTAAACGTCTCATGAACGTGCGACCGGGTACTACCACACTGCAGCAGAAGTTAAGAAGACCTAACAGGGACTGAAGAGCATTGAGTGTGATTTTACGTTTTGTGGTGTAATGGGTTAATAGAGCCCTAAGTTTTTCCAACTTCTCCAGTGGAAGCCTTGCTTCCATGGTAATTGAATCTAATTCTAAACCCATAAATGTGATGATTTGCCGTGCGGATTCAGTTTGTTCCTGTTTGATAGGTACACCGGTGTCTTCGCATAGAGAAATGAATTTGGACAGATGTGATTGACAAGTTTCTTCCATAAAACCCATAAATAGGAAGTCGTCCAGAATATTGATCATGTGGGAAATACCCAATTGTTTCTGGGCTATCCATTGCAAAGCAGAGCTGAAACTTTCAAAAATAGCACAGCTACTACTACATCCCATTGGAAGACATGAATCATAGTAATATTGACCCCTCCAATATATGCCTAATAGTTGATGATCATTTTTATGAATAGGTATGAGCCGAAAGGCGTTGTCTATGTCGGTTTTAGCCATGAAGGCCCCTTTTCCTAAATAACGTAATAAAGAGGCAGCGTCATCAAATGATGTATAGGATACAGTAGCTAGATCTGGTGCAATGAAATCGTTTATTGATTTGCCCTTTGGGTAACTTAAATGTTGGATTAGACGAAAGTGCCCCGGAGTTTTCTTAGGGACAACACCAATAGGACTGATGTACACATTTGGAAAAGGACTATCTTGAAATGGACCTTTGATTCGTGAAGATGATACTTCAGCTAGTATCTTTTTATGGACTTCTTCGGGCATTTCTGATGCAGATTTTAAATTACTAGACCGAATAGATTGACGAGGTCCCGTGTAACCAATGTGGAAACCATATTGGAAACCTTCAATTAAATAAAGTGCGTCTTTATAGCCTATTAAATATTCGTTTGTTTGATGGGTGTTATAGGATGACAGGATCTATTTTTTGGTCGGTTAAAAGGTGTAGCTTGAGGGTGGGTTTGGGGAGAGTTGATGGAAAGGCCTTGTTCTTTGGTGGCAAACGAACAGTCTGAAGCTGCGTGGTTTCCTCTACAGAAACCGCAGACATGTGGATGGGGACACCTGGGGAAATTGCACTGTTTGCGTCTGTTGAAAGTCCAACAGGTGTTGTCGAGGAAAGCCTTGTATTTTTGTTAGCGATTGTAAGGTTTTTGAGGACCTTTGGCTTGACCGGTCCGAAAGGACTGAAAACTGGAGGGTTGGACTGGAGGTTGGAAGGTAGAGGCCATTACCAAAATTCGGTATGGAGCCTGTCCCAAGGAAAAGCTTGTTGCTCTCTGAGCAGCCGAAACTGTGTGTCATAATATGACCATGCTAATCCTTTAGACCTTGCCGCCAGGTCCCTAACGATTTCGGCATATTTCATTAGGGCTGGCGCTTCCGTGGGGAATTTTTCGGTGTAAACAGAAGTAAATCTAATGAAAGCTGATGTCCAGCTTTCTATAGTGGCAATGGTTTTTTGCCTTTTAGTGGGGACCACGTTGATATTAGAGAATTTGTCAACTTGCAGAGAGAATTGTGCAGATGAGGAATGATTTGCAGAAGGGAGTAATAGGGAGAAATCAACGAATTTGTTGCACCAGATCTTTTTGCGACTTCTTAATCTGTGCGGAAATAGAAGTATATATTGGTTCGTGGAACTGCGCAACATTACCTCCCACTATATCCTGGAGATGACTTGACACAGCTGTGTCAAAATAGTCCTCGTCATCTGAGGACTCACTTGTCGTGGAATTGTCTTCCACGTTTTCCTCTTCTGTTGAGGAGTCCGAACTTTCCGGACAGTCCGGCTGTATGGGTTGGATCCTGTCAACTACCGGTTCCTCTGCCATTGTGGTTGGAACTAATGTGGCCTGTTTTGCACGTGCCTGTCTTTTCCCCACAGTCTTTTTGACTCTTTTAGCCTGGGGTGGCGTTATTACCTTGTTGACGGCCGAACTTATTTGCCTGCCACTTGTAGTAGGGCAAGATGGGCATTTTGATGCTGTTTCAGCTAACTTGCGTTTTTGGCTTCATCTGGAATAATGTACGAAAGTGTAGATAACTCGCATATTGACAAGTTTTCCCACCCCAACTGATTGAAAACATTGAGTTTGTAACTTGGATGTTCGTATCCTTTGAGGCAGTATCATAGTACGTCCCTGTTCGAGACACAAGTAGAAGTATCATGAGGCTAAACTCTTGGCAGAGCAAAACCTAAAAACACTTTATGAGTGAAGTCTGGCTGCATGGAATACCGTAGAATGTGGATGTGCAATATAAGGTTTTTGCTAAGCATAGCTATGTACAACCTGAAATACTCATGATAATCCTGCCAATAAGTTATCCTGTCTAATTCAAAAAACGCATGAACTGGACAACTTGTGTGAAGCCTAGAGTGTTAGCTTCTTAGTAGAGGTCATGGGGTATTGTAGGCACAGACAGGAATCGCAACCCAAAAGGTGATTACGCTCACTGTAATCGCTCCTATAACCAGACAGGAATCGTAAACCCAAAAGGTGATTACGCTCACTGTTATCACACCTATGAACTGACAGGAATCGCAAACCCAAAGGGTGATTGCGCGCACTGTTATCACTCCAATAAACCTACAGACAGGAACGGCCTTTAATTGGCGTCAACTGTCTATCAAGACTACCGCGCATCAAACAGGAAACACAAATATATGCTCACTGTTATAATGAAATGTGACCCCATGAAAAGAAATAAACAGGAATCATATGTATTAAGCCAATCTAACAAACTAACTTGGAGATCACAAGGCTGAATGTTCAAATACGCCCAAAGTAAACAGGACACATATTCAATATAACAATATGCTCACTGTTAACAAACTTGGAGAAATGAGTTTAATCAATGTTACAAGCATAACAAACAGGAATCTTAATATAATTTAAGCTCACTAATGATCAAGAATCATGCTAAAACAGCTGCATGACTTGAAGTAAACCGGGGAATTTAATGCGAATAAAGCTCTGACCCCGATGCTAAAAAGCGAGCTAAAACAGCTGCATAACTTTGGATGTAATGGAATATCTCAATTATAACTGATAGTAATCTTAGAAATACTGTATACATAACTTTGGACTAAACTCCTGACTTCAGAACAGCTACCACTGCGGCTCGGATATTGAAATATAGTCGTTCTTGACCTCTGGGTGAAAGATGTACTTCATCAGGCGACAGTGTCCTCATCCTAGCGGAGTTGGACCAAAACCCGTTGCAGCGCCAGAATCTTGCTCGACCGTCAGGGAGGGAGTTCAGTTTGCTGGACAGCAGAATATTGAGCTTGTCGACTCGTGAGTTGAACCAAACTGGATCTACCGGCCATCTAGACGTACGAGACGAATGTTGACGGTGAAACACCGGCATAACGATGACACAACGAACCTGCGTAGATGCATATAGAGTGTTTACCATGTCAATAACTGAGTTTGCCACTGATTCAGAAGTGTTCGTTGGGCGATATATGTCGTTAGTCCCGATTAAAAGTATTACGTAATCCGGTTCAAAGTCACTGATGCATTCAAAATTCCGTAATAAAGTATCCACTGTAGCGCCAGGGAAACCCGAATATTGCACCATGGTTGGAGAGTTTTATTGTAAGTTAAATCGAAACTGTGAACTCTCGCAAATAAACTGCTTTAAACGCTTCACGTACGAATGTCCAAAGATCTGGATTTTGCACACAGGAGATTGAACGGCGGCCATGATGAATGTCTAATTTAGGTCACAAACGAACTTCACACGATCACCCAGATTAAACGGTCTGTACCGGAATTCCGCAGTGGTAACTGCCACTGATACAGTTATAAGTCCTTTTAAATTAAATTATGGATATAATTACGTTTGATTATTCCAAATCGACGGTTTAAATTAATAAATCTTTATCTTCGATTATCAAAGGAACTGCGTCGATCGAAATATTCCACACACTGAAGAGACGCGTGATAGCTGCTCGCTGATTGGTTATTGGTAACAGATAGTTTCCAGAGAAAAGCGTTTATCGTTTTCCTGATTGATGTGACCTAAATGAAGGCGTCATTTCTTCTTAACGACTTTTGACAACGCAGATCCACTAAATAGTTTTTATTGAATCTATTAATTTTGATACACCGCAATGACATAAATCATTTTATTTATCATAAAATACATTTGTTTGATAGAACGGGAGCGCAGTGTCTTCTTGCACACAAACGTTTACTTATTTAGTGAACTGCATTGTATCGGTAAATGGTAGGCTATTGGTTACGCCTCTTTATTATACAATGCATGTGGGCCAGTCCATGAATATCCGGTGAGAGAAACATTTTTCATATAGTCACATATGTGTGGTTGATTCATGTGAGGCTGTCATTTTAATAGTATTTACAATCGAAGTTCAAACAATTCCGTCGGTTACAAAAATGTACATTTAATTTTAACGTAACGGAGTTATTTAAACGTTATATGAAATTAATTTCGGTTCTTTTGAAGACTCCCATTAAGAATGTTCACTGTAAAGTGGTACTTTATTGAACGCTGGTGCAATTCATATAATCCAATCTTTGTGGTTGATTCGTGTGAGGACTTCGTAAGACGAATATTAACGCCGCTATGTACGTTACAAGAATATATGTGAAACTCGAAGTCGACGTTTAATTAAAATATTTAATTTCAAAACTGAATTAATTTCGTAGTTTACAGAAGACTCTCATTAAGAATGCCCACTGTACGAAGTGTTGTATTGATCGTTGATGCAATTCAAACAAGGCATACATCGTTTTGAACAACATGCTGGAGCCATGCTCAAACACGCACACATATCATATCAATATATAAGACATTTTGCTTCCAGTTAAACACTGAATGTTGCATGTATTTCTTCCAAACTTAAAAACACATCTTGCAAATATATCGAAATTTTAATTCACTTTCACGAAATAAATGAATTACATGTAAATAAATGTTGTAATCATTTAGAACGTAGCTTTTAACAAAGTCTTTGTTCAAGTATATTCGATTTACTCGAAACTTGTTTGGGGATTATAGCGAGCCCATATAAAGCAGTTCAGTGTCCGAATTTCTGTTGATGCACAAATAATTGACAGCAGAAACTTCCCCCATGGATTGTTTGAATAGAACTACCACCCCTTATTTCTTGTAAGTGCTGTATTGACACGACACAATGCCGGTTCGATGCGTTCCTCTATGCTGTAGTAACTCGTCTGTACAATGCGTTTCCATGTTAGCATTCATCGAAGATCGACATTGAAAACCCAATGGTCAAAACCTATATGGTCCAAATAATGACATTGTAGTCAAAACCCATTTTATTAAAAATGCTGAGTAGTCAAAAGGTTAATGATTGAAAGTGTAGGGTAGTCAAAGCCCGGATGGAGGCAAAGGCGGGGTAGTCATAACCCGGATGATTGAAAAGGCAGGGTATTCAAACCTAAATGATTGAATTAACAGGGCAGTCGAAAACCCAACGATGGAAATTGCAGGGTATTTAAAGCATCAATGATTCGTTCCAATTCAGTAACAGGTGATAATGCTTACAGTGATATTTACTTTAAATGATAACAATAAGTTGTAATTTGTTACACTGTTTGTTAATTATTAGATTAAATACCTAAATTTCCCTAGAGTAGTTTGATATTTTGAATCAATATTTTTGTTTAGATACATTTCTATTTCAAAATTGTGTTTAAATGAACTAGAATGATATAGTATACCTTCCTATAGAGTGTCCTATGTGTGAACAAATGCCCAGCTGCTGTGGAAAAATAATGAGTTAAACTTATTCATGAAAGGGTTTATATAACTCAAAACCCTGTCTAACGCCTCTACAGCACACTAAGTTTGAAAACTTTGTGATAAATCGAGAAAATAGTCATAATGAGCTATTCTACTTCTGTCAAAATGTTTTCCACGTTGTTATAAAAACAACTTTCATTCATTGAGGTTTTCCAAATGGTTGCCGAGATAATATAAATGTTCTTTGCTGCGCATGGTTTGTATGTGGAAAGGGTAAACTAATAATAAGTTCATTTAGGGAACCTAATTGCCAAATAGCCAAAGTTCCAGTACAATACATAGGTTATGAGACTAATTAATTAGTCTCTAACCAACATCTTTCGAACAAGACAGATAATGAGTGCATAATGTTACTCTCCCCCCAGCAGGGCGGGGGTTGGAAATAGCCCATCTGTCGCACTACAGAGTGGTAGAAATCCACCAATGTGCCTGCTCGTTTGCCGTGAGCTGCAACCCGTTTCACCTGATGATGGGTTCCTGGTAGTTGAGTAGGCTCGGAGTTGGCAAATTTAAAACTCCGGTTCTACAATACACTGCTTTGGCCTTGAGTTGGGTTAAACGGGAGGTCAGGAAGGCCAGCACTGATCAATCGGCTGGTCATGTTTAGCCCGGATACACTTTATTTAGCTTCGTATTCTTTTTCGTTATATTAATATATTTCATAAATATTTGTACCAGTTTACATTTGAGACATATAGCTTCGGGACATACGATGCCTTCAGTTAACTTCTCTGCGAGTACAGACTTGTTTCCTGTGCGCAACGTACCATTCATTTCGGCAAATGATACAGGGACTGGTAGAAGTTCGTGCTTTAAAACAGATGGCAGGTCAACTGGACGACCTGCCTCGTAGGCAGTAACAAGGCGTTGGAGGACGTTTCTGTCAGCCTTGAAGATAGTTCTCTTGTCTTTGTCTTTAGTGTCTTTGACCACTTCATACAGAGATGCAAAAGTTTTAGCATTACACCTGTGTAGGGAGGCATGTATAGGGACATCCGGCGTGTCACTTTGTTCAGGTACAATCATCCTCTGCTCAACAAATGTAATCACTTCTTCTTGTCCCAGTTCCTTGGCACAAAGTAATGAATTTTGGATTGCTTCGGTTGCTAGATCCTTTGTGGCGAGATTTTGTAATGACTCTGGTGAAACTGATGCAAACACCTTGAATTCCTGGAAGACTGTGAGCAATGCATTCTCGTCGTCGTTGTCCCGCTTTTGCCGTGATTTGGTAGCCTCATTATGAACGCGTGTACTGCCAGGACTGTGGTTGAACATTGCGTTTGTTTCAGCTGAGATATGAGACCTCAGATTGTACGAAAGTGTCCATCTACAGAGCGCTGATGTTGTCTTCGTGATACCAATGATTCCACCTCCTTTCTTTCCTGTACCATTTATCCACTCCATGGCTTGGTCTGGGTCAACTTGATTAAACTTTTGAACAGAACGCTTGACAACAAAGTTGCCCCTTTGAAACTCTGATAACACAGGTTCTGGAAGTTGGTGCATCTCGGCTAGGTACACTGGACCCCATCTTGCGTAATTCAAGTGATCATACCGCATGAAGTATGGCAACATCAGACTGAATGCGTAGAGATGAAGGTCCCAGATTCCATCACGCTGTGCGCGGGTGAACTGCAATATTATGGATACCATGTCCATGTAGCGCCACCAGAAGACAAAGTTCACATCATTGGATTTGCTCTCTACGAAATCCTGCAGAAGCCTATGAAACCGTTCTTCCTTCAGACGTGTTATTAACTCCGGAATGCGTTCCTGGTCTTCATCAGCAGCCATTGCAGCAACACCATCGTGACATTCCTTGTCCGATTCTTCAGCATACAAGAGAAACTTTGGCAATAAAATCCGCCACAGGGCTTGCAAGGTGAGTTTGTGAGCTCGCATCGCCTTGTTGTATGCTTTTCCTGCCATTACAAGCTGCACAGCACCCTCCCCAAGCAATCCACTCTCCAGCCACACCTCACCTAATCCAGATCCAGCCATGTGATCTCCTATAGCCTTCAGGAAGTTCATCGCGGTATGAAGTCCACCAAGACGTGGGATTAATTTATCCCGATAATTTTCGACTGACCACTTGAGTTCCATGAGTTTGCAAAATAGTGCTTGGTCCACTGTTATGACTGTATACTCCTGGTCAAAATGTGAAGATATTGCCATGCATCTCTTCACAACTGTATTAAGTGTATCTAACTCATGAGCCGGGGCAAGAATTATGGGCAAGTATCCTACTGCTGTCTGCTCTGGGTCCTCGGAAGAGACCGCCTGATTGAATACAGTCCAAGACGGTTTTGTGTCCGAATCTTGACGTCGCAGAATGAAAGCCATGTCCGTTGCTTGTGCTTGTTTTACACATTCACTGTCTGCTTCAGATTGTGTGAACCAGGCCTTGTCAACAGGGACTGTGAATACTGGCTCACTTGTGGCAGGGTTTATATTGACAGGGTACAGGTACTCAAGGACATTTGGTACCGTCAGCGTATGTCTAGTGGTTGGCTCAAGATTCTGAAGTTCAGCATCTGCTTTTTGTCCCCGTTGCCATACTGCCATTTGCGTTGCATGGAAAGTATTTTTTCCATCAAGTGTTTCATCAAGAATGTCAATGTTATCCGTGGTGTAGTGGATAAATTTGTTGGGTACAACATTTGGTGGAATAATAGCTCCAGTTTCTTGGTCCATAGATGACAGGGTACTCTCAGCCAAGGAAGTGTCAACTTGCAACACCTGTTCATAGCTTAAGCAGTGGCCTGCCTTGTTGAACAACTCAACCAGATCTTTAGACCGTGTTGCCTGATGTAGTGTATTAGCAAGACCAATATGTTTCGGAGTCCATTTTCTACCTCCACTGATACAGTAAACAAGATCCTGTGCTACACTCAGAACTCTGCTGTGGACAAAGCATTCATTGTTCTCATAAGTGTCATCTTCTAGCGCCTCTTGTCCACCAAAGATTAGTCTTAATAGCATATATAAACTGTCTGGAATGCATGGAATTGCTTCGTCCTCACTTACAGAGAAACCTTTGTGGCCAGGAGTTGCCATCATGTCTCCACGAATTTTCAGCGCTACGTGTACTAGTGATAAGAAAATGTCATCCCGGGGCACATATTGAGGCAGCGTCGTTTCCTCAGTCTCCTCCATCTCCTTCATTTGCAAAACTGCAGTATGCTGATATTTTGTGGGAATCAGGATGGTTGTTCTCTCGAATGGTCTGCTGTCAAGCGGCTGGAAAAAGTTGAAAATATCTCCTAGCTGTGACTGTAACTTTTCCTTGAATGTTGCCCTTCTACTAAAGTAGGACGGTTGAATAATGGTTGACGATTCTTCAGCAAGCTCCTTATATCTTTCCCAGACATCATTTAACTGAATAACGTGTCCGTTGTCTGCTGACTGATGCAACTCTTTGCATAGCCATACCATAGCAAGGTCTGTATTGTCTGAGTCCTGTTTAATTTTGGTGGTAGATCTAGTGAATGTTCTTAGACATGTCAGGTGGTATTTGGCTTCAGCCGCAATTAAATCGATCACTCCGGCCAATCGAATTCCAATCTTGTAGTCGAAAGAGGAAGCTTGAATGATGTGATCACTCATTTGTTTCGTCATGACTGAGATTAATCGTGACTTCAACAAAACAGATTGACAGAACATGCATAACGTCCAGTTTACTGGATCCACACGTCTTCTCAATGAACGTTTGCAATCACCACTGCTGCAACTTGCTTCTTGTTTCGATTCCCCTGCTTGCGTCTTCTGCAAACGTGCCAGTTTACTTCTGTCTGTGAAGTGCGCATAGCACATTTTGTGCCAAACAAGAGTTTTGGCTTCATCAGAATCCAACGCATTCTCAAGACGGTTGATCAAATCAATATTCTTACTGTCCCTAAGCTTTTTTTCTGCTACCAGCAGCCTGCCTGACTGTTATGAGTCCATGGTCACTTGCATTACTTGTAATGGCATTGACTGTATGTGTTTGGCAGAATATACACAAGCTGTAATCTACAACTGAAGGTCTCTTTAAACTAACAACTGGATCCATTGTTTGCAATTGAAAGAAACAATTAGTATCAAGTCTACACTAAAAGTGATAATACATCAAATAGGAGGGATATGAGTGACGTAATCTGCCATTTGTGACGTCACTACGCACCGACAAATGTGTAAATTGATTGAAATAAATGTGTCATGTCGATTCAAGCTCTTATTTGCGGATTTGAAAGTGCAATTTTTGATTATTTAACTGTTCATCATGGAAATAAAGTGTTAAGTAGTGAAAACGGAGCTTAAAAATGTTAAACGATGAGTTTATTTAAAAAAATAGAGATTAAAAAAGTAGTTCCGAAAATCCGGCTAGTGAGCTATATAGCACACTAGGCGATATTGCTCAGTAGACAAAAAGCATGTTATAGGTTTTCTCAAGTTGGGAAATCTCTATATTTATCATTGAGTATATAATATAAGCACTTCATGCATTAATCAATCATATATATTGAATGACATTTTGTTCTGTAGTTGTGGGCACTTGTATATTTGAGAGTATGCCTAGTGTTATCAATACTTGATTTAAAATCCCTTAATCGTATTCCCTGTCCCTGAAAACATAGGTATAGACACTCCATTTTACATATTTGGTTACCTAGTTCCGGAGATAACGGGTAAAAATGGTTATTTTAGTAATGGCGGCCGCTAATTTGCATATTTGCGAGTATTGTTTAATACTAATTACTTAAAAAAAGGCTTAATCTTATTCCCTGACCCTGAATACATAGATATAGACATTTCATTTGACATATTTGCTTGTCTAGTTCCAGAGATATTGCAGAAAATGGTTAAAAAAAGTGCCCAAAATTTGCAATTTGGCGGCCATTTTGTTTATGCAAATTAGACCCTTAAAACCCAAAATTACGCTTGGGAACCGGGTTAATCGGGTTCAGCATACCTGAATTATGCTAAAAAGTATGGTTCCCAACTTTTACCCCAAAATGCCCCTAACATGCACATTTTCCAGAATTCCCACTAGACTAACAAGGTGTATCAGAAGGCAGTGGCTTCAGGGTCAATCGGTTAAAATAGATTATTTGATTGACGATCGTTCACTTTCTTATGGTAGTCCATGCTTGGTCGGACGACACATTAAATATCAGTTGCTCAATTTAGTCTGTTCTAGACGAGTATGCCGGTGGTGTTACTTTGGCGTAGACAGAGATGGATATCTCCCGAATACGTCCCCTTGTTGGGCTCCGTGGCGGGTGAAGGACACCACCGATGAAACTATCAAAACTAGCATGGCCAACCCCAAAAAAATCCAAGCGTACCATATCTGATGTTTCACATGATTCCGGTGACGAAATTTTAGTTCAACTTTCCCCATTTTTTTAGTGATTAAATTTACAGATGAATATAAAACCATTACAACGCTCTCTCCATTTGTGATTGAGAAACAATTGTCATGTATAATTGGAACGCCAAAATCAGTAAAAAGTTTAAAAGACGGTACTTTACTTGTTGAAATGTCTTCCAAAAAACAACCAGAAAATCTCTTGAACCAACAAGTATTTTTCGAAGTACCTGTCAACATATATGCTCACCCTTTCCTAAATTCATCAAAGGGTATCATAAGATGCAGGGAACTTGGAAATTGTAAAACAACTGAAGAAATAACTGAAAATTTAAAATGCAAGGTGTTACAGATGTGAAACATATCAAAATGTACAGAGATGGGTCTGAAATATTGACCAACACTTACATTTTTACTTTCGATACGCCACATTTACCAAAATAATCCAAAATTGGTTATCAAATAGTCAAGGTTGATTGATAAGTACCCAATCCCTTGCGCTGTTATCGGTGTCAAAAGTTCGGTCACCACGAGAGTAAATGTAATGGTTCCCATGTCTGTAGTAAGTGTAATTTTGTTGGAAATGAATCATGCTGCAAGTTCGAAGGAATGTTCATTTTGGCTTTCACAAAAAAAATTTTTTTTAATGTAAAGTATAAACAAAATGTTAGTTTTGTGGAGGCCAAGAGGATTGTTGCTCAACAACAAAACATTGCAGCTAGATTTAATAGTGACAACTGTTTCGCCAACCAACTGCTATCCGGCTTGTAGTCAATACACCGCCACCCTCACAAGAATGTACTACATGCCATTGCCTTTTGCAGTTTCTATCTCAAAAGTTTCCCGACATCCGTTTACAGTTAAAAGCAATTATGTCAAATGAACAGCCCTCTACTTCTATCCATTCTTCATTACCAGCAATAAACAAAGACACATATGGCAATACTGCATCTTCTTCGAAAAAAAAAAATTTCTTCTTCTAAACAAATTGCATCTTCATCTAAAGAAATTAAATCTTCTTCTGGAGAAATGGAGTCTTCTTCTGGAGAAATTGAGTCTCCCCTGGAGAAATTGAGTATTATCCTAGAGAAATTGAGTATTATCCTAGAGAAATTGAGTCCTCTTCTAAAGGAAATGAATCTTCTTCTAAAGAAATTGATTCTTCTTCAAAAGGAAGTAAATCACCTGATACGAATAAATCTTCAATCATTACACTTGAAACAAACCAACAAAACAAACCTAAGTCAAAATCACACTCAAAGCCCGATTCTGACGGCTTTGAGAAACAAAAACCTAGAAGAATTAAGGTCCAATTAGATAGACCTAGTGACTATAAACCTAAAATTACAAACCGTTTTCAGAAATTGGATGACATGGAGACACAGGATACTGAGTCTCCTATTTCATGGTCGGATACGAGGGATGACTGGAATCATAACATTGATTCCTGGCATACTTCGATACCTGAAATCAAGAAATTTGAACCTGTATTCAAACGCAATTCGAAATGAATTCCATAATCCAGTGGAACTGAGGTGGATTTAAAGCAAATTTTGAGGAATTGTCTCTTCTAGTTAATGAAAAGAAACCAGTAGCCATATGCTTACAAGAAACATTTTTAAAAGATAATGATATTCTTTCTCTTAAATATCATTCATGTTATCATAAAACTTCCGATGCAAGTGTTCAAGCTTGTGGTGGGGTAGCAATATGTGTTAACAACTCTGTGCCCCATAGCTTAGTCTCACTTACTACAACTCTGCAGGCAACTGCGGTAAGAATTTCATTGAGAAAATTAATTACCCTACGTTCTTTGTATCTTCCGACAAGTCAGCCTCTTGATACAGACAAGCTCGTTGAACTTGTCAATCAGCTTCCAACATTTTTACGATAGTTGGTGACTTCAATGCACACAATACGTTGTGGGGATGTAGAAACACCAACAAAAAAGGCCAACTATTAGAAGATTTTATTTTTAAACATGACCTTTGTATTTTGAATAATAAATATCACACCTATCTGCATCCTGCTACTGGTTCTTACTCATCTCTTGATCTTTCTATTTGTAGTCCTGATATATTTGTTGACTTAAAGTGGAAGGTGGAAGACGACCTTCATGGAAGTGATCATTTCCCTATAATTATCACTGGAACTGGGCCATCTGTCCAGGGGCGTCCGAGACGATGGATGATCCACAAAGCGAACTGGAATTTATTCTAGTTGCGATGTGAAAATTCCATTAATCCGGATGCTTTCTTGGAATGTGATGACCCTACACAACTATTTACTTCTTTAATGTATCAGGCTGCTAAAGAGGCAATTCCCCAAACTTCGACAAATCCAAAGCACCCTCGCAAACCTTGGTTTGATGAGGATTGCAAAAAGGCTATAGAAACACGCAAATCGGCTCTCAGGCAGTTTAACCTGAGGTCAACCCATCAAAATCATGTATACTTTAAAATAGCTAGAGCAAAAGCTCGCAAAACAATTAAACAATGTAAACGCGCGTCTTGGAGACAGTATGTTTCTAGATTAAATTCTAGACCATCTGTCAAAAAGACATGGGACATGATAAGGAAAATAAAAGGAAAGAGTAGTTCGCTTAGTGTGAATCATCTGAACACCTCAGACGGTATCGCTACCTCAAAGAAGGATATTGCCAACACTTTGGCAGATTCTTTTGCACAAATGTCGTCCTCTTCAAACTATTCTCCAAAGTTTCAAAAATTTCAAAAGCAGAAGGAGAAAGGGAAAATTAACTTTAAATCGAAAAATGAAGAGGCTTACAATAAAGCTTTTACATTAAAATAATTAAAATCGGCTCTCATGAAATCCCATGATACCGCTGCGGGTTCGGATGATATACACTATCAACTGATTAAACATTTACCTTTCCGGTCCCTTTCTTCTTTACTTGACGTCTATAATCAGGTTTGGCAAACGGGGAATCTCCCGAGATCTTGTAAAGAGGCCATCGTTATTCCAATTCCGAAGCCTGGTAAAGATACAACTAATCCTGGGTGTTATCGTCCTATAGCCTTAACTAGCTGTATATGTAAAACCATGGAAAGAATGGTGAACAACAGTCTTGTTTGATTTCTCGAAAAGAACAAACTTATTACTACTTTCCAGTCTAGTTTTCGTAAACATAGAAGCACAGTGGATCATTTGATCCGTTTTGAAACTTTAATCAGAGAAGCAGTCATTAAAAAGGATCACGTTGTCTCCGTCTCCTTTGACTTAGAAAGTGCATATGATACTACCTGGAAATGTGGTATTATGTATGATCTCTATGATTTTGTCATAAGAGGTCGCCTTGCTTATTTCATTTCTGCTTTTTTATATGAACGTCAGTTCAAAGTTCGTGTTGGTGATACTGTGTCTGATCCACATGAACAGGAAATGGGGGTTCCCCAGGGATGCATTCTTTCTGTTACACTTTTTAGTGTGAAGATTAATAACATTATCAAATTTGTTAACCCTGTGGTTGAATGTTTTCTATATGTTGATGATTTCTGTATTTGCTACAGATCAAAACATATGCATACAATTGAAAGACAATTGCAACAAGTTTTAAATAATTTGCAAAAATGGTCAAAAGAAAATGGCTTTAAATTCTCTAAAAGCAAGACCAAATGTATGCACTTTTGTCAACTTCGTAAACACCACCTAAATCCAGATTTAACACTAGATGGCACTCGTATTGAAGTTGTGCCTGAAATTAAATTCCTTGGTCTATTGTTTGACCCAAAACTGGTTTTTGTTCCTCATATGAAATATCTTAAAAATAAATGCCAGAAAGCATTAAATCTTTTACGCGTTGTATCCCACATGGATTGGCGTGCTGACCGTAAAGTCCTGTTGAGACTTTACAAGTCATTAATACGATCTAAACAAGACTACGCATGTATTGTTTATGGCTCAGCACGAAAGTCGTACATTGCAACACTTGATACCATTCACCATCAGGGTTTACGGCTAGTCTTGGGCGCTTTTCGAACCTCGCCCGTCAAAAGTCTCTACGTAGAAGCCAATGAACCATCGTTAAATTTACGCCGAAAAAAAACTAGCTATGCAGTATTTCTTAAAACTTAAGTCTCATCCTTTAAATCCCATTCATAGAGCTGTTTTCAACCCTTTATACAAGGAATTTTGTTTAAAGAAGGAACGGGTAATACCGCCTTTTGGTATCCTTTATGGCCCAGAAGTCGCATAGCTTGATATTGATATTGACGACATCGCGAAGCAAGAGATTTCAGATGCTCCACCTTGGACTCTAAGTAGTCCATCATTCATTTATGATCTTGCGACCGATAAAAAGCCTGCACAGATCCTATTGTTTTTAAATCCAAGTATATTGAAATTAAAAATACATATTATAACTTTGAGCGTATTTATACTGATGGTTCTAAGGGTGGCAAAAAGGCAGCTGCTGCCGCAGTTCCTGATTGCGATGTAAAACATTTCGACTACCAGATAATTCTTCTATTTTTTTCCGCCGAGTTAAAGGCAATACATTTAGCTTTGGACTTTATTAAATCAGAAGGTTATTGGCGGTATATTTTATTTACCGACTCATTGTCTGCTATGCAGGCACTTCAGAATGAGAAAATTAAATCCTCTCGTTGTTAATCTCCTGTCTAAACTATCATATATATGTGCTACATCGAATGTAGTATTTTGCTGGATCCCCAGTCATATGGGCATTCGCGGTAATGAACAAGCTGACTTGGCAGCAAAATCTGCTCTTTCACAAGATATCTTGCCTTTTAAAATACCTTATTCCGATTTTAAACCTTTAATAAACGTTTCACTATACGATGATTGGCAAAGTGATTGAAATGAGCAAGTGAATAATAAACTCCACTCAATCAAGCCAGTGCTTGGTGAGTGGCTGCCAGCTTTACGATCCTTTCGCCGAGAAGAAATTGTTTTTGCTCGTTTACGCATTGAACACACATGGTTAACTCATGCATACTTACTGAAAGGTGAGGAATCACCTCAATGTATTCCCTGTTTTACAAAACTATCAGTACAACACATTTTTCTGGAATGTGCTGATTTCGCCCCAATACGTGATATATTTTTCAAGGCTCAAAGTATGCGTCAGCTCTATGAGTCTGTCAAACCTGAACTTTTATTTGATTTCCTAAGGGAAATTAATATTCTTAAATCGTGCTTTTGCACATTCATTACTTTTACTGATCCTGTTCCACATTTTCTCAGATATTGTTTGTCTTTATTTAAAGTATTACAAAGTAATGTTTGGCTTGTTTGCCTAAATCCTTTTTTAAATTGGCTTACATGTTGTTTTATATTAAATGTTAAGTATTGCATACATCATGTTCGATTGTTTTGTCTAATAAACTGGTTATTTTATGTTTCAATTTTAATTATTTTATCATTTACAGTAAGCAAATTATTGAGCGACCAAAATGACCTTAGTTGTCGACGGGTCTTAAAACACCATTCATTCATTCATTCATTCATTCATTCATTCATTCATTCATAATGTTACTCAATATGTTACATTACATAAGTCACCCTGCCATGCTGTCGGATAGGTAGGATATGATAGTACCTCAATTGATTAGTATATGTTTTTGTTTCTTAATCTCCACTCACCAATCAAGATCGTAGTCATCTCCTTTTCCCAATCACATAAATGTGTCAAAAATGTGTCAAAAATATATCATACTCCATCAAAATACTTTTGAATTCCAGTCTGTTTGCATGTTAATTTTGTTTAGTTATAATACTGTATACTTTCTGCAATTCAATGCAACTGTTTTTTGAGAGCTTAACAAACACATCATTCTTATTACATTATCACTAGGGTTAATTGAATATATCATTATCATTTGAACTACTTTTATTTTAATCATTTAAATTATTATACTGCTAAAACTTTCATTTGTCTCCATTTTGAGTGATAGTAAAATAGAAAACCACTTGACTTGGTCTTCTCTATAACATTTTCAACTAATGAATATAGTGAGTTAACAGAATATAAGACAAAGTTTCCCAGGGACAGATGACCCGATGCAATTTTTGACTAGGTAGACAAAGGGCCTCACATCATTTTTTTAGAGGGTGGACGATGGATCCCACATTATGGTGACAGGGTGTACAAAGGATCCTTATCAATTTGATAGGGTGGACAAAGGCTCCAATATTGGTTTGATATCCTCGTCTATGTCATAAGGTGAAAGCATAAGTGTCGAGTACATTTAATTCTAATTAATTTTCAAATAAACCAAATACACAAAGGTTAATCAAGTCAAATGTTATTTCCTGTAAATTAAAATTACCAGAATTCATTATAGTGTCAGCTGTACTGCTGTGACGAAGTACACCAACGGTTTTTAATCAATACAAGCAGGCTGGCGCTATATTTGGCTGATACAAACTGTTTCAGCCTGAAAACTTCAATGAGACAGAACAGGTAGTGAGCAACCGTTGTATCGTCTGGAATCGTTTGTCTCGTACAACTGAACCAATAATCAACCATTCACTGGCCTGTACGATCCGAGATGACAATGGTATGTTGTAGAGAACCCTTCAATCTGAGCCGACGCTGCAACTATGAGGGATCCCTACTTGTTACCACTCCTATATTTCTCAAAATCGTACGTTGCCGATTGAGGCTTAGAGATGTGTTCTTGCTGACTGCCGAACACAGACTGACTGTTCTACTAGAAACCCGAGCTTATAAAGCAATACCCCACGTGATCCTAATAAGGAATGCTTTCTGACCCCATCGCTGTGCAGCTTTATTATCAACGATTTAATTAGCGTCTGAATGCTTGATTAAATTGCATATTTCCAAACGGGTCTGAATTCAAAATACAGGAAATACATATACAACTATAATTGCAATCAAACAACTATATATCCCGAAATAACATCCAAGTACTTGCATGATGTGTCTCTCGGAAAAGATGGTAAAGTAAACACATTTAATTAATAAATAGCGATTTTGATGTTGTAGAAGCTTTCTATGAAACGGAATGATAACAACTGAAATAAAATGACCAACAAAGAAGGTAACTGATATACCCGTTTCATGACATTATATCACATGGTACCTACTAGTTTAAGAAGTGTGGCACATCATGGTTATAAAACAATACATAGTGTATTTATATACCCAGCAACTCAATGGCAATAGCGCAGAGTGTAAAGCAATTCATGCATACACAATCAAGCAACACCGATTAATATAACTGACACAGCTATTTACTTAAGTCTTATAAAAGTGTCCACAACTCAGAGAAATTCACAACTATGTTCTATCCCTCTACAAGTTGCGTGCAGAGACAAAAGACTAGGAAGCACTCGAGACCAATTTTGTACTACAGAAATTTTACTCAAAGTGTCTTTATCTTTCACGAAAATCCAAGTATTCCGTTCGTCAATGTGGTTATCTTTAATATTTTAGACGGAAATTGGCTTGACTACAATTATGAAAGACAAAGGAGACAGTGTTGTCAAATTGAAAGTTTTCGAGGAACTGTAACACTAAAACTTAATGTACTAACAGTTGCAAAGTCATGCATATGTATTTATATATTCTTTATTGTAATTCATATATAAGTATCAATGTTAATTGTTAAATTCCCATATCATTCTATATTGTACTTTTTAAAATTTCATAAAAGTACGATTCATTTTTAACTCTTTCCCACATATAACCAATTTTGCAGAGACGACTTCAGAATTCGGATTAAGTTTTGATTAAGTCCAATTTTTCTCAGTAACCATTTAGGGTAGAGTTTTGAAACTTCATATAGATTTCTGACATCATAATGGCAACAGGAGTGGCAAATTCCGTAACTCTTAACTGTGGTTTGTCAAACTTATGCCCAAGTCAGAATTTTGTTAACGTTTTAGGTTAAAGTCACTTAAATGCCACTAACATAGCTATATCTTGGGAGCCAGTCCGGGGCTCGAACCATGGACCTCTCGCTTTCAGGGCAAGTACTCTACCGATTGTTTTACGTTCGTTTTCTTTAAGTTTATATTCATGACTTAAGTCTGACAATACGTTCGATTGACTTTGAAGTTTCTATAATTGTGTCTGCCATTTGGCGAGATTATATGCAAACATTAACAGAAATAACTGAACAAAATCATGATGAAACTGAATTCCTTTTATAATACTCTCTCTCAACTTTCGGACACGCAAGACATCAATGTTTTCATGCGATCTGGCTATGGATTGTACCGCTTATTGTACCTAATCTGCCTATACACGCATGTGGGACTTCTCTGTATGCAAACAGGACAGCAGGAAGATATTGGGGTGTTTCTTGACACAACTTCCTCAGCATGCTTTTCAAAATATTGTTCATGTATTTGCACAAACCATTGCATTTCAGGTTATATGGTGCTGTGACCAACTGTTTCACTGACACCAACATAGCAATCTCCGCCATCAACTCTTGAAAAACATCTAGGCATACATATGGAACTCTATAACAAATGTGTATACGCATTTTGAGCAGCTCGAAACTACATCAATGCATCGACATCGGTTCAGTACTAGGTAATTTCAAACCGGATACTCATAGTAAGAGGTGGATCGGAAACGAGTTCCGAACAGACGCTTTGTTGGACTTACAGAGTCCATTCTCTGAACAGATAGGTTCAACTCCATTACAGACAGTTGTAACTACATACACAAGGCAGTTTGGGCCGAGATAACATAGTTGAATCTTTGTCGCAGATCAACATAGGCCAGGTAGTCCGAGGAACATTCTAAATATATAATACAAATTGTACATAGTTTCATTAAAACATTCTTATCGGCGAAACAACTCCATCATCCTCAATTGCTCTCTTGACATAGGTGTCGTATGAAGTCCAACAAAGCGTCTGTTTTGAACCTTCTCGTCCGAACCACCTCTAACTCTGAGTACCCGGTGCAAAATGGCCTAGTGCTGAACCGATGCTGAACTACTGATGTAGGTTTGAGCTGCTCAACTGATGTAGGACGTTTCAGCTGATAGTCCCATCATAGGGGGGTCTGTACACGTCCAATGACGTTATTAACTTCTCCAGCCTGGATACGTTTGAAAATATTGACAGAACAATCGAAGTATTTCGTTTATAACGATAGCTTAGCGGAATCGTCGATATGTGTGTTTGTTGGTTTGTATTAACCCTCTCTGTGCAGAATTAACAATTTGGCAAGCAGACACAGTTAAATACAATGGAGTCTGGGTGAGAAAGCCTAGCGCTTTCCGAAAAGGCCCCGTGGTTCTTTTACATGTCCATGTATAGCATCGATACACTCGAGGTTATTTTTCCGTGTAACCACTTGACTACCCCAACAATAATAATTATAGCGAAATATGCATCAGTTATACTATTCATATAACACATTCTATAAAGCCCCGACTGTGATCCACGATCGCTCAAAATCTCAGTAGGAAACCCTAACCTGAAAACATATTTCGAACATTGCTTCAGCTACCTTTCTGCTTCAACCTTGGGCAAAGCGATCGCCTCTGGATAACTGGTCGCATAACCAATAGTTGTCAATATATATATATATATATATATATATATATATTTCCTCTATCAGAATCGGGCGTAATCAGGCCGTACTAGATTGAAAATGAACTTTTTACAAAAAAGGATGCACTGTATGTAATTAACATATTATTCTGACAACCTATGAAGCTGATATAATTTGAAAACATTGTGACAAAAGGAGAAACTATGCATCTGTTAGTGGGAAAGGATTAAAATGTGTCAGAATAGTAATTTAAGTACAGGCAGCACATCGTCCCTTTACATTGTCGTATCAAATGTACTTTATTTCTGTTATTAAAACACGCATTTTTGTTTTAAAACTATTTTGTTAATATACAGGTTTTGGTTTCGTGTTTTGCATATCTTAAAATGTTATTTTATTATATAGACTTAGACACACTCATTCAACCGGTCCCTATTACAATATACAACAATTTAATACAATTAAACAGAAAAACTCGTTCAGTCATGACAACATAAGTTAACCTCCCGATGAAAGAAATAGATACGACTTTTGAGACAATTGCAGCAGATAACCTTTGGCAATGTTATGTTCAAATTCACGCAATGTTTTTATCTCTTTATTGAATATCCACTAGCCACTTGTTCATGTTAATACTTTGATATTGTTAAACAAAAAGATAAATGTTTTTGTTTTTAAAAATATAGATCATATCTTGTATATAGTCTAAAAGTATTAGTTCAAAATCTGTTTTCTGAGCTCTAATGCACCGTCAAATATTATTTCAGTTATGTCAAAACATTTCAACAATAGTTCACTCATTTATGATGCCTAAGTAGAAAATACAGACAAGGCTAGGAATTGTACCAAGCCCAAGAGCACTCAACCATGACAGTTGCGACTGGGGATCGAACCTTCGTAGCCCGGTTCCATTTGTTCGATGCTAACTAATCAGCAACGACACATTCCCTGCGTATTACACATAATGACAGGTTCATCTATTTTTCGGTTTGGAAGGGGCTTAACCTTTTCCAAAATGTAGATGCGTTGTAACGCCTCTACAGCAGAACACTGTTGAAAACATTGTAACAGCAAGATAAATTACTCAAAGAGTTGTACATTTCTATATAGTGTATTTAGATATATGTGTATAAATGTTTTCTAAGTGTGTGCTGCAGAATAGTAGTATTAGGGAATGGGTTAAATACTTATCTATGAAAGCTGTTACAACAAAGTGAGTTAGTGAACTACGCAATGAGTGTGTCATCATCTCAAACTTTCTATACACATACAACTATTCTTAAATGACATTTCTATAACATACAGCATCAGGCAATTGCCATCAAAACCTAGATGTTCTGAACATCATGTACATGTAAGATCAAAGTCCAACTCCATGCTCTCTTATCTTTACAACAGCAAGATTCGCCAACTGTTGGCACCTGTAAAACAGTATAATTTATAAGGAATAGTAAGAAACTAAAGTTCTAGATCTATACCACCATTTACAGCATGTTTTGTAATTGGACTATCGAAAGTTTAAATATGTGCCCTAACTATAAAGTATGCACCAATTGTGCGAACCACATCGTTACTAAATGCAATGTAGTAGGCTTTTCAACTCATTTGGGATTTACAAAAGACGTCTGTGACCTGGTCATGTGACATATTTTTTTTATATAAATAAAATGAAATAAACATTTATCTATGACGTATTCGAACTCGATCGATTCCAACGAGAGATGAACATTGCTCATGAACCAAATGTATGATTGGATGTTTAATAAAGACATATAACGCGGAACATTAATCGGTATAAAGTACTCACATGATAGTTGATTATGTATGGCATTTGATTTATTTCAGTGCTGCCACAAACACCCGTTATATTCAACCAGGAATCCCTAGATGAAGCTAGGATCGTTGTAAGAGGAACACAGGACCAACCTGTAGAACTAACATGTACATCCACTGGTGGATATCCAAAACCTAACTTAAAGTGGTACAGAGGCAACAACCAGACACAAAGTTTAGACTCTGTAGAGACAACCCAAACTAACAGCGATGGTAATTACGTTGTCAAACAGAAATATACAATAACACCAACTAGACAAGACGATCGGGTTTCGTATTTGTGTCAGTCTTCATTTGATCCACCACAACCATCATACACAAATGTTCAAGTACTTCTGTATCTTAATCGTAAGTTGGCTTTCAATAAGGTTAACTCTACTGGTATGAATGCATTTAATTAACAAACATAATATGACAATACTACATCGACCACTTATACTACTACTACTGCTACATCTTACACTTCTACTATAACTACTACTACATCGACCACTGCTACTACTACTTCAACAACTACTACTACTATTACATATTACACATCTACTACTACTACTACTACTACTACTACTACTACTATTACATCTTACACTTCTACTACTACTACCACGACCACTACCACCACCACCACCACCACCACCACCACCACCACCACCACCACCACCACCACCACCACCACCACCACCACCACCACCACCACCACCACCACCACCATTACCACCACTACCACCACTACCACCACTACCATTACTACCACCACTACCACCACTACCACCACTACTACCACTACTACTACTACTACTACTAGTACTACTAGTACTACTACTACTACTACTACTACTACTACTTCTACTACTACTACTACTACTACTACTACTACTACTACTACTACTACTACTACTACTACTACTACTACTACTACTATTACTACTACTACTACTACTACTACTACTACTACTACTACTACTACTACTACTAATACTACTACTACTAGTTTTTTTCAAAAATTATAAAAGGATTGATTTTATCATCCAATGTTAATATTCAAGATTAAGCTATTTCATCCGTTGATCTGGGAGAGACATTGCGATTATTTTGTATTATATTGCGCTTAATTGAGCAGTTTGGAATGACACAACATGGACAAGCAATGATTGCCGTTGGTATTTAGGGTCTCCAAAAAGCTTCCTCTTGTTATATAAAGTTAGCATATCGTAGCAGTGGGTACGCAAAGTTTTCGATCGGTTTTAAAACTTAAAATTTCTTAATGGATTAGTGTCATGTCACTTGACATTACCTACAACAATGCCGTTGTCTTTTACCAGATTTATTTTTCGTCTAATATTTATTTTACCCTAGCACTGGACTTCATAGCTATTTTGCGGATAATACAGCAGCAAGCTAATATGTTCAAATTTTCAAATTAAACACTGTTCATTTTCAAAACACCGTCTGTGATAAACCATCATATGCAGTGTGTATTAAAATAGACCACTGACACGACATTTAAACGTCAATACCTCTTATTATATCTAATAATCCTTTACACAACCCAAGATTATATTAATTTCTGGTAAACATTTACACTTTCAATAAACAGGGGGAGGGTTGAAATTTTATTAAATTGTATGAAATTATGATACGCTTAAGAAACACTTATATGCCCTAAGTGTGTCAATCTCACTTTTGTACACGAAAACAACAAGAGTATAATACATGCCGGGTAATAGTGCGATATATGAATGGTCAGTCTATTCATACGATTTGTCTGATCTTTATATTTGCTGTTGGTCTTTTTTTAATGATTAGTTAATTTATTTGTAAAAGGTACATTTCTTGAAACGATAGCTTGGACATGTGTTGATATTGCCTTTTGGTTTGTATTCATGTAACAAAGCAAATATATAATTCTCTTTGTGTCGTTTGTAGTATTTGCCGGAAATCATGTTTAATATAAACATTGTTCTATCCATATAGATTGGTTAAAAAAAACCTACCAGTTGGCATCTAAAATGTACGGAGCCCCTTAAGTGACATTCAATATCTTTCTTTTATATGCAAATACGAAATACTTATTTTTTTTAGACGAAATAATTAAAATTCGACTCTTTTTTTTAACATGCAAATTAGCCGTTTTATTTCGTTTTTACGAAATCATAATTATTATTCGACATTTCTTTTTAATATGCAAATTAGCCGAGTTTTTTCGTATTTACGAAATAAAAAATATTATTCAATTTCATCTCGCTTCTACCTTCAGCAGAGCACCGGTAGCTCAGTCGGTAGCGGCAAGGGCTGTCAATCCAGGGATTGTGAGTTCGAAACCCAGCTCGGCCAACCGTCTTTCCGATGTTTGACAAAAGTCACTGTGACAAGCGTCATTCGTCATTCGTCATTCATCAATGGACTAACAATCGATGTCGAAAAGCAATCAGTTGCTAGGAAAGTATGTTGTGTGGAGTACTGGTGTGAGTAAACGAGGAAGCATATGATTAGGTGAACTGGCCGCCGTGATATGACTGAAATATTGTTGAAAACGGCGCTAAACTCCAATCAATCAAAACCATCAGACAACCACGTTGAAACTCGGTAACACGTTCACTTATAAAGTTTAGGAAATTGCATGGGTTATGGTTAATACTAAATAGAACGGCTAATTTGCTTATTAAAAAAAAAATCGAATTATTATTTCGTTTTTACAACATAAAACAGCTCATTTGCATATAACAAGAAGGTATCGATTTTTTTTGATTTTTTTTTTACGATATAAATACTTCGTTTAAACGAAATGGTTATTTCGTTAATATGAAATAAATCGGCTCATTTGCATATTAAAAAAAAGTATCGAATTACTATTTCATTTTTACGAAATAGTTATTTCGTTTTATCGAAATAACACGGCTTATTTGCAAATTACACAAATAAGTTGAATGTCACTTTAGGGGCTCCGTAGAAATGGATGAATGACCTATGAAACTTAAATTTAGATTATGTGAAGAAAATGACATCTTACGGATACAATTCAAGTTCATATTGATAAGGAAAAACAATACGGTGGCAAGAAAGCAGGGAACTGAAAACTCAAAACCATTCGTTTGATTGAAAGACGTTTTTGCTGACACTTTCCTTATGTTTTCTGGTTTGTCGTCAAGTTCAATCGATATTATCGGAGTTGGCTAGGTGAACGACACAGGGCAACATGTCATTGTTTTTTATTTTTTGTGTTTTAAAGATCGTAGGCGTTACTGTTTGTTCGCATGTTAGAACCATTCGTGTCTGCTCATTCTAAATGAAAATAGATTTTAATCGTCCTCATGTCAATGTATATTTGTGTCCGTTTTCCCGTTAAGCTTGATATAAACTGTAAAAATATACTAATATATAGCACAGTTGCTGACTAGGGCAAGAACATATACCTTTATTCTAATGTCACCTTTAATCACAACAATTGGTATTTATGTTGTTAATCGTCTCTCAAAATAATTAGCGTTCACAAGAGATATCAATGAATATACCTCTTTCTATATGAATATCAAATGTAGGGCAACACATATATAGGTCAACAATGACCAATTATTGTTTTCATTTATACTTCTAATGACTAAATTCAGTTATACTTCAATACACACTTTTTACCAACTTACTAAGACAAATACCATTTTAAAATCGAAAAAGATCGAGTAGTTCTCTGTTCTGCAGAATGCTATTATCATAGAACACGTGGTCAGTGTAGGGGCAGTTTACGAACGCACATAAAAGATACAAGTATGCCGATGATCTTGAAATAAAATGAACATGCATATTCCTCTCTGAGGATTTATCTCAATGAAACAGTGCAGGAGAAGTGTTATCTCAAAATTATAATACGACCCGGAACCGATGTCACTTTCGAGTGACACCAATAACAGATAAGAAATACCATTGTCTTCAAGTTTGAGACTATTAGACAGGATATAAGTCACATCCATTTTGTTCATAGTATAACCACACCGAAATGTGTAGCATATGTCTGTACACGCATGGAATCCATTTATTTTAAATTAGTCCTATATGATTCAATGTAGTTATTTGGTATAAAGGTACTAACTAATGTAACAACAAGATATATTAGTGTGAAATACGGTTTAGATTTCAGGAATATGGAAACTAATGTATTTCTAGTTTATTTTTGACTTACTTTTCTGAACATGCTAGACATTTATCAATTATCACAACCTCGTCGGATGATGTTCATTTCGAAACCTGATAACATATCAAGGAAAGATACAAGATACAAGATATTTACTAAGTAATTTAGGCCACCGGCCCAGCATACAGCATAATTTATAAGTATATACAACATGGAGTGATGAAATACATTATAACACTGACATTTGAAGCTGAACAAAATAATTAAAGTATTGAAAGATAACATATCAAGCCTTATATAACAAGTTTATTTGATACTAATTAAAGTGAAACCATCGGTACCATCGGTAACATTATACCCACTAACAGAAGGTGTTTCTAACAAAGTAGCGGAATGTCACTTCAGACCGAACAGTACTTAAGTCTTGTTACAGATATAGGGAAACAACGTATCTACTGTTCTCGACACATTATATGCTAAAGATGATTTTACCGGGACATTTAGTTTGACAGCGTCTTACAGTATTTCTCTTTTTAAAGAGAGGAATGGAAAAACATAATTAAGTTATTGAAAGATAACATATCAAGACTTATATAACAAGTTTATTTGATAGTAATTAAAGTGAAACCATCGGTACCATCGGTAACATTATACCCACTAACATAAGGTGTTTCTAACAAAGTAGCGGAATGTCACTTCAGACCGAACAGTACTCAAGTCGTGTTACAGATAGAGGGAAACAACCTATCTACTGTTCCCGACACAGCATATGGTAAAGATGATTTAACCGAAACATTTAGTTTGACAGCGTCTTACAGTATTTCTTTTTTTAAAGAGAGGAATGGAAAAAACTAAGTTTGCCATATAGCGGATGAGACCGCAGTCAATGTAATTAACATTTAAATATTATTTGTAATCAACTAGTTTATAAACTTGACATGCTTTGTTTTGCCTTCAATTATCTATTTGAGAACAGAATCTTTAGATGGCTCGATAAAGCTAAAAAATGTAGCAATAAGTTTCAAGTCTTATTTTACTCTTTTGTTATTGCAGACGCATACTAAAACAATTGAATTACTTATGAGGGTTGAAACATACTTAATCACATGTATGAACATTAAAAGTAAACGTGGCCAAATTGTTATTGGTGTTGGTTAAAGACAAGTTCATCCCAGGATCCATCCCTATTTGTCAAGTGTTTGTTGTGGTACCAAAATTTCACTCAACAAAAATATGTCGCCTTGCTATAACTGAAATAATAATGTGAAAAACAGCAAGAATCCCCATTTAAACTTTTAAGGGAATGAATGAATGAATGGTGTTTTAAGGCCCGTCGACGACTAAGGTCATTTTAGACGCTTAATAATTTACTTACTGTAAATTATGAAATAATTAAATAATATAACTAACCAGTTTATTAGACAAAACAATCAAACATGATGTATGCGATACTTAACATTAATATAAAACGACATGTAAGCCAATGTAAAACAGAATTTAGGCAAACAAGCCAAACACTACTATGTAATACTTAACATAAAGATAAACAATATCTGAGAAAATGTCGAACAGGATCTGTAAAAGTAATGCATGTGCAAAAGCACGATTTAAGAAATAAACATATCTTATTAAAAATATTAATTTCCCTAAGGAAATCAAATACAAGTTCAGGTTTGACAGACTCAAAGAGCTGACGCATACTTTGAGCCTTGAACAATCTATCACGTATTGGAGCGAAATCATCACATTCCAGAAGAATGTGCTGTACTGAAAGTTGTGTAAAACATGGAATACATTGAGGTACTTCCGCACCTTTCAGTAAGTATGCATGAGTTAACCATGTGTGCCCAATGCGTAAACGAGCAAGGACAATTTCTTCTCGGCGACAGGATCTAAAAGCTGGCAGCCACTCACCAAGTACTGACTTGATTGAGTGCAGTTTATTATTTACTTGCTCATTCCAATCACTTTGCCACTTATCGTAAAGTAAAACATTTATTAAGGGTTTAAAATCGGAATAAGGTATTTTAAAAGGTAAAATATCTTGGGAAAGAGCAGACTTTGCTGCCAAGTCAGCATGTTCGTTACCGTGAATGCCCATGTGACTGGGGATCCAGCAAAATACTACAGTAAAAATAATATATCGCCAATAACCTTCGGATTCAATATAATCCAAAGCCAAATGAATTGCCTTTAACTCGGCAGAAAATACAGAAGCATTATTTGGCAACCGAAATGTTATCACATCGCCATCAGCAACTGCGGCGGCAGCAGCCTTTCCGCCATCCTTGGAACCATCCGTATAAATACGCTCAAAGTTATAATATGTATTTTTAATTTCAATATACTTGGATTTAAAAACAATAGGGTCTGTGCAGGCCTTTTTATCGGTCGCAAGATCATAAATGAATGATGGACTATTTAGAGTCCAAGGTGGTGCATCTGAAATCTCCTGCTTCGCGATGTCGTCAAGATGAACATCAAGTTTAGCAACTTCTGGACCGTAACGGATACCAAAGGCGTTATTACCTTGTATAGAGGCTTAAAAATAACTCTATGAGTGGGATTTGAAGGATTAGACTTAAGTTTTAAAAAATACTGCATAGCTAGTTTTTGACGGCGCAAATATAACGATTGGTTCATTGGCTTCTGCATAGAGACTTTTCACGGGCGATGTTAGAAAAGCGCCCAGGGCTAGCCCAGGGCTAGCCGTAAACCCTGGTGGTGAATGGTATCAAGTGTTGCAATGTATGACTTTCATCCTGAGCCATAAACAATACATGCGTAGTCTAATTTAGATCGTATTAATGACCTGTAAAGTCTCAAGAGGACTTTACGGTCAGCTCCCCAATCCATATGGGATACAACGCGTAAATGATTTAATGCTTTCTGGCATTTATTTCTTAGATATTTAATGTGAGGAATAAATGTCAGTTTTGGGTCAAACAATAGACCAAGGAATTTAAATTCAGGCACAACTTCAATACGAGTGCCATCTAGTATTAAATCGAGATTTAGGTGGTGTTTACGAAGTTAACACAAATGCATACATTTGGTCTTGCTTTTAGAGAATTTAAAGCCATTTTCGTTTGACCATTTGTGTTAATTATTCAAAACTTGTTGCAATTGTCTTTCAACTGTATGCATATTTTTTGATCTGTAACAAATACAAATATCATCAACATATAAAAAGCATTCAACTCCAGGGTTAACAGATTTAATAATGTTATTAATTTTAACACTAAAAAGTGTAACAGAAAGAATACATCCCTGGGGAACACCCATTTCCTGTTCGTGTGGTTCAGAAAAAGTATCACCAACACGAACTTTGAACTGACGGTCAGTTAAAAATGCAGAAATAAAATAAGCAAGGCGACCTCTTATGCCGAAAGCATAGAGGTCATTCATAATTCCATACTTCCAAGTCGTGTCATATGCACTTTCTAAGTCAAAGAAGACGGAGACTACATGCTCCTTTTTTTATAAAAGCTTCACGGATAAAAGTTTCAAAACGGATCAAATGATCCATTGTGCTTCTATGTTTACGAAAACCAGACTGGACAGTTGTGATAAGTTTTCAAGAAACCAAACAAGTCTGTCGTTGACCATTCTTTCCATGGTTTTACATATGCAGCTGGTTAAGTCTATGGGGCGATAACTACCAGGATTAGTTGCATCTTTACCAGGTTTGGGAATTGAAATAACAATGGCCTCTTTCCAAGAACCCGGGAGACTTCCCGTTCGCCAAACCTGATTATAAACGTCAAGTAAACAAGAAAGGGACCGAAAAGGTAAAAGTTTAAGTAATTGATAGTGAATATCATCTGAACTCGGACGGTATCATGGCACTTTTTCAGAGCTGTTTTTAATTCTTTTAACGTAAAAAGTTTATTGTAGGCCTCTTTATTCTTTGATTTAAAATTAAGTTTTTGTTTCTCCTTCTGTTGTTGAAATTTTTGAAACTTTGGAGAATAGTTTGAAGAGGACGACTTTTGCGCAAAGGAATCTGCCAAAGTATCAGCAATATCCTTCTTTGAAGAAGCGACACCGTCTGGAGTGTCCAGGTGATTTACACCAATCGAGCTACTCTTGCCATTAATTGTTCTTATCATATCCCATGTCTTTTTGACGGATGATCTAAAATTACACCTTGATACATACCGTCGCCAAGACGCACGTTTACTTTGTTTAATAGTTTTGCGAGCTTTTGCTCGAGCTATTTTAAATTTTTCATGGTTTTCATGGGTTGGCCTCAAATTGTCTGAAAGCCGATTTGCGGGTACCTATAGCCTTTTTGCAATCCTCATCAAACCGAGGTCTGTGAGGGCGCTTTGGAGTTGTCGAAGTTCATGGTATTGCTTCTTCAGCTGCCTGATAATTTAAGAAGTAAAACGTTGTGTAGGATTATCACAATCCAAAAAATCATTCGGAGTAATGGATTCGTCACATCGCATCTGGAATAAATTCCAGTTCGCTTTGTGAAGCCTCCATCGACACGGACGCTCCTGGACAGAACGTCCAGTTTCAGTAATAATTAAAGGGAAATGATCACTTCCATGAAGGTCGTCTGAGACCTTCCATGAGAAATCAACACATATATCAGGGCTACAAACAGCAAGATCAAGAGATGAGTAAGAACCAGAAGCAGGGTGCAAGTATAATATCATTTTTCATTTAAAAGACAAAGATCTTGTTTAAAAATAAATTCTTCTAACTTTCGACCCTTTATATTGTATTGTACAATGTATTGTGACAATTAAAATCCTCCATTAAAATGAAGGGTTTGAGGAGTTGAGAGATAAGGTTGTTTAGTTTATCTATATCTAGTGGCATACATGGTGGGAGATACAATGAACACAAAGTCGCTGCTTTGTTAATAGAAATTCTAACAGCAGTTGCCTGCAATGTTGTATCAAGATGTATTAGCCTTTGAGGCACTGAGTTGTTAACAATTACAGCAACTCCACCACAAGCACGGTCACCAGCCCGAGAGGCTGTGTGGTAACAAGAGTGATACTTAAGTGTCAACTTTTCAGAATCTTTCAGGAAAGTTTCTTGTAAGCAAAGTGCTACTGGTTTATATTCATTGATAAGTAAGGATAATTCTTCAAAATTAGAATTTAAACCTCGACAATTCCATTGTAAAATAGTGTTACTCATTATCATTGCATATATGAGTAAGACAGAACACAGACTAGGAAGTATGGATTTAATCAATTTGTAAAGGTAATCTTGTAATTTTACCTTGCTTATTATTATCTGCAATAGTATCTTCTGCTTCAGTGTCTTCATTTAGACACTGGTAGCGGTTATGGTTTTTAATTGGGTCATCGGATCCTTTTGGAATACGATCCGACGCTACCACTTTATTTGGACTTTTGTTTTTATTGGATCTCGGACTCTTTTGAGTTTGTTTTGAGCTAGAGGTTGATGTTTTGTGGCTAGACATTTTGTTTTCTATGGGATCAATTTGCATTGGTTCAGTAACTTTAATTGGTGCAATAACTTTAATTGGTTCAGTGACTTTAATAGGTTCTATAATTTTAATCGGTTCGGTTTGAACAGCTACGTCTGTTTGGGTTACAGCATCTTTCTTTTCGACGGGCATAGGAATATTTGTTTTGGTAGCAGTAGCATATGAAATGGTCAAATTAAAACGGGCTTCAATAATTTTCTTTGCCTCTGGAAAGGAAAGACCTTCTTTATATTTGATGGTAACAATCTCCTTCTCCCGTTTCCAAAATTGGCAGGAGCGGGAGGTGGAATAATGTTCACCATCACAGTTCAAACATTTTAGTGGATTTTTGCAGTCAGTAATATCAGTATCATGATCGGAATGTAATTTAGTGCAACGACGGCACACTTTTTGTTCATTGCTTTTTCTACATTTACTTTCGTGGCGCCCACATTGGTAACAGTTGTAACACTGTAAGGGGTTCGGTATATACATATCAACAGGGACATGTAAGTATCCAACTGTTAAAGATCTTGGTAAAATAGCAGTATTAAAAGTAAGTACCAGAGTATTTGTTGGTCTTTTGATGTTGTCCCTGTAGGAAGTCATTCTCCTGACATGGACGACCAATTGGTCGGCCAGTTCAGAAGTAATTTCCTCCTGCGAAACCCCTTGAAGATCCGGGCATCTTATAAGACCTTTTGATGTGTTGAGTGTATTATGAGCAGAGCATTTGGCAGATATATTGAAAAAAGTCTTTAATTTTAATAGGTTGTCTGCGTGTGCCTTCTTCTCAACTTCAATGAGAAGGGCACCATATTTCAGTTTTTTAACTTACTTTGGTGAGCCTGCAATTGAAACTAAGCATTTTTCAATGACAAAAGGTGAAAGTGAAGTAATAGGCGATTCAGGTAAATTTGATTCAATCAGTAGAAAGCGTGGAAATGTAGAGTTTGATGTGTTGTCTTTCGGGTTGTCGATATCGGAGTCCGAGTACATGTGCGTGCGTGTGCGTTTTTTGTTTTGAGGATCCATGTTTAAGTTTTTTTTATTTCGTCAACCGTGGCCCCCACCCGCCACGGAGGCCAGCAAGGGAACACGATACATGGAGCGGAAAACCAGCTCCTCGTGTCAGGGGTACACAGATGGTATACTTAGATACCGCGAATAAGTTAGTGCGACAAGGAAGAATATGGATGTGTCCCCCAGATCGGGGATTCGCCATGCAAGTCAATGTCCCGACCAAACCGCGCGCTACCCAATTAGCCCATTAGCCTATAAAAGACCAGGCACACTAACTTGTAAACTTTATGCAAATAAAATATGACACATATAATATAAATTTGGTGTATATGTAATGAATGAAACGAGCAGATGGAATAGTCTCAAGTGAAAAAGAACACAAATAATACGTAGATACATGCACAGATATTTATGCCATTTTAACACCATTACAGTTAACATACATGTATTTGTAAGAAATAAAAAAGCGTGCCTAAATATAATATATGACCAGCCGTTTGCACTAGACCGGGCCCATCTAGAATCCCGTTTACACCGAAGCAGAGGCCAAAGCAGTGTGTTGGAAAGCCGGAGATCCCTGCGCTTCCCTCAACT
The DNA here is from genome assembly GCA_031761405.1 of Serripes groenlandicus. Taxonomy (NCBI): domain Eukaryota; kingdom Metazoa; phylum Mollusca; class Bivalvia; order Cardiida; family Cardiidae; genus Serripes; species Serripes groenlandicus. Next base: position 120,986,667 of record JASEVX010000003.1, on the reverse strand, counting down.
GCCAGGATCCTCGTTTCCTGCTTACGAGTATCCACCCATGGTAAACAGGCAGGTCCATTAGGGGACTTCTACCCCTTGTAGGACGGACAGCCGGCGTATTCTAACCCCCACCGGCAGGGGGGTTAAAGGAATGAACTCCAGATGACCCATATGGAAACAAGATAAACTCACTTTCCAGCGCTGGTACTCTTTTAGGGGGGCATACGGGTGTCTGACTTGATATTGTTTTGATTGTCATGCACATTTGCAAACAGTCATGTGACGTTCCTTAAAGCTACGTTATAATTGAGATACAACTAAAAAGATCCTAGGTTAATGTAATCTGTCAGTGGTCACGTTAAATTAAACGCATACAACTAATACACTAATTGTCTTGAAAGTAGAAATTTCCATTTTTGAATAACACGTGGCCATCTGAATTTCAGTCGCTTTAATATGGAAAACAGTTGGTGGAACTGAATTTGGCTTATTTGTAAAATACATTTTATTTATTAAAGTTAAAATTACATCTCTGGTAAATATCAACTTATGTCACATAACGAAAGCTTTGATTCATACATGTGCTTCCTAATTACCCATTTTTCACAACAATCCTTCAAAGTTATTATGAAAAAAATTGTAAAACAAATAAATAAAAAAAAAAATCTTTACAGGACATCATTTTTCTAAGTAAGACGTTAGTTGTAAATATTAAATGCAAAACAGGCCTGACAAGTTAAAATGGAGATTTTACACAATTGAAACTACCAATATGTGCTGCAGAAACATTGATTCAGAAATGTAATCATTAACAATTACACATGGCACTATTTTAAACCGTATTATAAAAACTATCCCAGGAAAACTAAGCTTAAAACATATGTGTTGTTGGTCAACCAACGACGAAAAGGAACACTTGGTTAGTGGTTAGTTGAGCTACGAGTAAATATCATTTATTTACAATGTGTCACAAACTGTCTGCTGCAGGACGTGTCAGAAGTTATTTATATCAGAGAAATAGTTAAAACAAAATCGTATCAACTGAGAATGGCTATAATGTCTTTTTTTCCAAATTTTATGCAAACAAATAATATCACTGTTGTGATAGGCGTGTTTTAATTAAATATCCTTTAGCAATGTGGAAAAAGAACTCAAAATCAAATAAATCCAGCAATGATCTTAAACTAAAATGAGTATTGATGAAATGAAATGGTCACCGATTTAGGTCAGTCACCGTAACGGTGCAGAACGACACATTTGTCAATAATACTAACCGATTTGTCCGATTCCGTATCGTCCAGTTGTAGAACTAACTTTCAACTTGTATTATTCAAGACCTCCGGCCCATACAAATGTTGCAGCATAAATACACAGCACGTAAAGTGAGAGCAGTAGTTACATACTAATGATACAGACATGTAATACCAAACATATACGTTATATTATATATTTTAAAAGGTTACGAATACGGCTCTTGTTAGACATATTCCTCTAGCCCTGTAGAATATTGCAGGATAAACTAAGATTATGCTAAGCGTCAAACCAGTAGATCTTTATACGAGATCAAAGTAGAAATATATCTCATCGTTTTCCAAAAAAAAAATGCAAACAAGCTAATAGCAAGCTGGAGTTAAGTTACCTTTAAGGAAAACTAAATATATAGTACACAGAATAACAACAATTGTTACTCAAAATAATTCAGATATGTTTTTCTTAATTGAAAAGCATTATAGAATATCACAGTTAGATTTTGTATGTAAAAAGTTAGATTTCATATCAAAATAATGTTTTGCGATGACATGAGATCGTAAAATTTATGAATACTAGCTAAGTGCCTCGAAAACATTTTTTAGCAAATATCTAAATCGCAAATTAAAGTGCAATGGGCAAATCATTTTTGGGATATCTCTATATCTTCCGTCCTCTATCATTAACAAAATGCTGTGACGAGTACATGCCTTTGTCCCGAGAGGAATAGTAAAAAGAGTCCATCATTCCAATGTGATTGTCATCTTCGTCAAATGGGTTAATCGGTCCTAATTGTTTTTGCAAAATACAACAGAAGCAAACATTAATGGGACATTATGCCAGCAAAGTCCTGTCCATTTGACTGCTTTCGCCAGATCACATACTTGATTAGTGTTTATCGTTGTGTGGTATGCCTGTCTTCTCCATTGTGTGTGATCGTTTAGTTGGAAGTTTAACATTGTAAGGGCGCCACATTCTTTAGTAAATTGCACGAGAAATTCAAACAAGACTGGCTAATTCTTGAAAAACTTTGACAAGAAAATCTATACAGTCAATATATTTCTGTATTGAAGTAGGTATTACTTTAATTACTCCTTATTTAGAAGTTGATATAGGGCAGGTTATAACCTCGGTGGGTTCAGATCGTATTTGTATATAAAAGGGGTCATCATTCTGTAACCAAAGAATAATCTTTTATTAGATCAGAAGATACTAAAAAGCTTATTTGTTCACTAAGGATTGTAAATTGGTACCTTATACATGGCAGTTACTTGTGTATGTATATAAGTAGCACAATCAAGTAGAATGGTTTAAGTCGAAGAGAAACAATGATGCATGTAAATTGCAAATTTACCTTATTCTTAAGTGAAACTGTACATATGGTACTTTTGTGATATATAATAAAAAAAACTCGTGCGAAAATAGAGAATTTAGGGTGAGGTACACCTCAGATGGCAGGAGAATACAATACACTGTTTGTTTTATATATTATATCTGACACAGCTTGGATAATTAAAAATGTTCCTTAAAAAGGTTGGAAAATTATCAATTCTTACAACCTCGTCCGAAGAAGTTCATATCCAACCGTAAAATCACAACCATCGTTATAATATCTAAACTTATTGCATACTTTCATATTGTCCCGTTGACTTCGCATTGAAGAAAGTGGTCATGATTGTTCGATCATGACCGCTGTCAAGGAGTGATCATGACCGTAGATAAGGACGTGAGAAAATTCCGCATAATTAACATGCTAGGGACTACTTTATTTATGTAAACAATCAAAGCTGAACTAAATATCAGTATTATACCTCAAGTGACTTTGTAATGTTATATTCTCATATATTGAGTATGGACAATTTTACTATCTCATGTTAAAAGTACATTTTTGACCGGATAACAGTATACTGTTACATGGCACGCGCGTCTAAAATGTTGATCATGCACGTGCATGACGTCATTTAAAACAATAACGTCACCGTTATAATTCAAACGGTATTTGCACAAAAAAAAACTACTTATGTAAACAAACAGTTTGTTTCTAGTTCGGAAGCAGATTGATCAATTCTAGATAATAAAAAAGAAGCCTCCACATCGTAAAGCAAATAGTTAACAATAAGAAAGTATGCATTAAAAAGGTTATTGACCCTGTACTGTGAAATCGTCGTTGGACCTCGTTCTTTGGCGAACGTAGCCTCGCAAGCTCGGCAACGTAAACCCAAAAACTCGGTCCAATGGTGATTTCACAGTACAGGGTCAACAACCTATAATATTTCATCTTTATTTTAGTAAAACCATCGAAACCGTCAGTTACTTCATACCCAGTAACAGAAGGTGTGTCTAACAAAGTAGCGGATTGTACAACCAGTCAGTTCAGACCGGACAGGACTCAAGTATGGCTACAAATAGAGGGAAACAACGTGTCTACTGTTCCAGACATTACATATGCTGAAGATAATATGAAAGAGACATTTAGCTTGACAGCGTCTTACAGTGTTTCTCTTTCTAAAGAGAGCAATGGAAACAACTTGGTATGTCATATAGCGCATGAGACCTTACAGACATCATTAATTGGATCAGGCACTATTGTTGTAAACTGTAAGTATTCATAAACTTGTTGACTAGATTATGACAGAACACGTCAGAAGCAAATTAGCGGTCTGCAGGTCAATACTAGTCGAACATTTAATAAAGACCTGGCTACTTCAATAGTAAGATACGTGTATAAGCTTATTGTCATGAGGCAATGTGCAATTTCTTACTGAAACATGTTTGTCTTTCCGTCCATCACGAAAGTCATCAACTTCTGTAACGTTTATGGTGCATTTTAAAATGAAATGATTTATTCGGTTTTTTATTCATCTACACCGAATATTTAAATTTGAACTGAGCACACGATTCCCTCGATACCAATTAAACAGCAGCATAACCACAATATTTAACTGTGTTCTAGTCCTACACCAGTATACACACATATTATGATACAAACTTTTCCTGGTTGCAGTCCGGCCATTAACCGTTCAGTTGACGGGGGCTACATCCAATATCGTGGCTGATGGTACCAACACAATTTCACTTAACTGTACATCTGGAACGTCTAACCCTCGGTCAATGATCAAATGGTTTAGAAATAACCACGAAGTAGTAAGTACAGGTGTTGTACAAGAGGCTGATGGCGCTTACAATGGAAAAACAACGTCCCAAATACTTGAGTTTGTCCCAGATCGAAGTATGGATAGTCAAGAGGTGTACTGTACTGTACACAACAGTGTAGGTGAACTAACTCCAATTAGCAGTGCAAGTAAAACAATGGATTTATTCTGTAAGTTTCTTGTTGAAAATTATAATAAGTCTTATTCGACCTAAAAACAAAAATATAATTTCAACCTATAACATAAATCATTTTTCTCCGTCTTCAACCAACTCCCACCTTAACAATAAATATAAAATGGATTATTTTATAAGTACATGTACGATATCATCGTAAATAGAGACACACATCCTTAGAATAAATATGTACTTAAACAAATACTCATGTTACGAGCTTAAAATTGCAAAAAGAAACTTTAATATACATTACAATAGGTAAGTACGAAAGGTAGGATACTATTTATACATTATAACATGTATATAACATTTCAGATCATCCCGTAGTACATGTGTCCGATGGAGGCGAAGTGACAGAAGGTCAGGACAAGACTCTCACATGTGAAGCTAATGCTAAACCGAATCCTTCATTTACCTGGTATCATAATAAACGTAATATTACTAGTAATAGTGTCGACAATGGTAAAGATTCAGAGTTAATACTGCATAATGTAAACAGAACGAATGTTGGGCAGTATAAATGCGTTGCTAATAATGGGTACAAACCAGATGGTGTCAACCTGACAGCATTATCAGTTAAATGTAAGTGAGTTTGATATTGTCCAATATAATCATTTCGTTGCATAAAACACGACTATTCCCCTCCAAACTTGTTTGGATGCTTAACTAACAATAGGATATGTGCATATTATCACAATGCTCTCGTTCGGTGAATTTTCACTGACTTAATGCCCTTTTAATTAATATAAAATATGACAAAGGAAAATTTTCTCCGGGCTATTCCTCAACAACTTCAGACTTGAATTCATTGAAACTGTATTTGATTCTTTACTTCCAAGAAGAGATGTGCAAATTATGACCATGATCCCGTTCGAAGATTTTCCATAGACTTATCGCCCTTTCGAATTATATATACAATGACAAAATAGTTTGTTTTCCGGGTTATTACATGAATTCAATGCATCTGTATGGGAAGCTTTACTAAGAAGAGGATATATGCGTCTAATCACCACGCATGTTGCCTAGCTTTAATTCAGTGAGCTTCCATCGGTTCCGCCGATATCTTGGTGTTTAGTTATTTAGACTCAATATACATCTGATTCTAAAGCTTTCGAACACATTATTGAACAGCGAATTAATCGCATGTGAATTCATTTCTTAAAGCGACTGAAAACGATATAAGTTCCAACTCCTTGAATATTTAGTAAGCATTAGTGCGTATGGAAATGCATTATCAAACTAATTTAACACCAGTGAGTGATGTAATTTAAACTAATTATACTTTGAACTTATTGCAGTTCGGCCATCAACCGTTCAGTTGACGGGGGCAACATCTGATATCGTCGCTGATGGTACCAACACAATTTCACTTAACTGTACATCCGGAACGTCTAACCCTCGGTCAATGATCAAATGGTTTAGAAATAACCAAGAAGTAGTAAGTACAGGTGTTGTACAAGAAGCTGATGGCGCTTACAATGGTAGAGTGACATCCCAGATACTGGAATTCGCCCCTGATCGCAGTATAGATGGTCAAGAGGTGTACTGTACATTACACAATAGCGTCGATGAACACATGCCAGTTAAAAGTGAAAGTAAAATAATGGATTTATTGTGTGAGTACTATGAACATTATTTACAAGTCGATGATTTCTTTTTTCAAAATGCTTGCTATTTCTTTTAATAGAAACGGTATATTAAGTATTAAGTCCTAACAATACATACTTATTGTCTTTCGTAACGTGTCTAACATATATTTCAACTTTCCATGTTGCAGCAATAGTGCTAAGCCTATATATTGAACATATGTTAGAAGAGGTGCTTGAGCATTGAGGAAAATGAAGCATTTTCCTATCGATCAAATTCGTTTAGTTGTTGTTGGCATATGCTTAAACTGTTACGATGTAATGTGTCAATGTATACTGGAAACTGGGTATATAAGCTGTGTATTCAAACATCTTGGTCGATACTTTGACTTGAACATCAGGTTTTTTTGTTCCTTTTATATATTATATATGTTGAATGTTACATTTATATTGTAGATCACCCAATAATAACATCGTTATCAGCCGTCAAGGAAGTTGTAGAAGGCAAGCAGACGACTTTCAAATGTGATGTACATTCTAAACCCAGTGCAAATGTGACATGGTACCATGGTACTGATGTTGTTCAAACAGATAGACCAACAGTAAACAATATTGGCGAATTCGTTATTCCTCTTGCAAATAGAACCCACACTGGAAAATATAAATGCGTAGCAAAAAATGGGTACATGCCAAACTGGGTGAATGAGACGGAGCTAGTTGTACAATGTTAGTACATGAACAAAATTAAATTATTTTACAAAAGCAATATACACGCATATATATTTTCTGATTTCAGATTGTTCGACTTTAAGAGAGGACACGTCGATTTCTAATTAAAATACAATGTAATTGTTAGGTTTCATATGCTATTTATGTCTCATCCATGTACAATCATATATGAACATGTATTGTTTAAATGATATGACAAACTAGAATGGAGTGCTCCCCGGAGCACGTGTGTCACCTGCCGGGGCCTTGTCAAAAATTTAATTTTTTGACAGAAAAGGGGCAATAACTCTGATATAAAACTATTTGGATTATCCCACTTTTGTGAACCCATCACAAAGATTGATATAAACATTTGTCAGAAGTTTCAATCCAATCCTTTGAGTAGAAAAAACGTTTTTTGAAAACGTGACAAAAAAGTGTGACGACAGACACACAGACAGACGCCGTACAAAAAAAAAGTAATCTCTAAGTGCCTACCATGCTACGCAGGTGACACAATAAAAAGCACACGGCCTTTCATGAAATGAAATATAAGGGACTGGCATACGTAAAGTATGTAAAACAACAATAGCTGATCACAGGCATGTATTATATGGTACAATAAAGGATTCTATTTTCGTCTTAAATATAAGAAAAAGTAAAGAAAGTCGACTCCCGAAGGGTTAAATATGCATTTACGCACGCATAAGAAGTACTTTCAGAAATTAAATGCCGTACTCCTTTAGATTGTAGGGAGACTAATTAGCAGCCTTTACAAGAAAATGGACAAGTCCTTTTTTTTTAATTTGAAGTATAAAAAAGTAAGCAAAAAAATAGTTTCACTTTTTGAGATTAAAAGACGACATTTTAATATATCATAACAGGTGTTATGTAAAAATGACAGTCACGATTCACCTGTAATACAGTTGAAAACGGTATTCAACTAGACCAAAGAAAGATAACCACTTTTAGAAAGTCAATAGAAATAAAGCGCTGTTGTAACTACACTGCTGAAGAGGATGGTAAATTAAAAAACAGAGATATATATACATAAAAATTTCGTCACCTCAAATACTATATTAAATATTATTATTGAAGAGTGAAATAACCTTAATTAAGTTCACATAATGTTGTAGTTTGCCCATTTATCAGTATAGTTGCCAGTTTACCAAGTAGAGTGACACAGGCATAGGTATGCATAGTCTGAAGGAAATTCGTGTGATTCTCCAACTGACTGTATTATATACATGTAAAAGTATATTTACAGTTTATGTGTTTGTGCTCGATTGAAGTGATATCTTGGATAATATGACCTTGTGCGAAAAGTACGAGTTAGGATAGCGTGTACCAAATATTACCGCGTTTGGCTGCTTAACGATTGCACCAGCTCACACGTGGCACGTTCATTCTAATATGACACATGACCACTCTTGTTATTGTTTTCTTCTTTAAACGTGACAAGTAACTCTTTTCAGTGGCTATGTATGCTACATAGGAAGGATTTACGTTTGATGATTCTGGGCTGACATGTTTGTATTTACATTGCAGTAAAGTAGAAATGAATGTTATATTCTCTGACTACTATATATTGTCTTTTAAACAAACTCGCAAGATACGACATGGGAAGATAAATGTGGCAACTATAGACGAATATTGTAAATGTTCAGGTTCATTCAAGTGAAAACAATTGCAAAAACTCAAAATAAGAAACTTACTGTTGATGCCATAATATGAACATGCTCGTGTTAAGGAGTGTCTTTTTAATCCCAATATAATGCAAAGCAATATCTAATTTATCTTAACTCAGCTATCAAACCTTTGAAATATAGTCAATATAAGTAAAGGGAACAAATTCAGCGAATTATATCTGCGTATGTAATACAAATACTAAACATAATATTCTAATCAATTGTGTGAGACCAATATTACTTATCTAATATTGCCTTTCCAGATACACCAGACGTAGCAGTTACTACTAGAAACGTTACAGTAAATGACACTTACGCTGCAATTGTTTGCACAGCAGTCGGTGTACCTACAGTATATGCGTATTCAGAATGGGAACACACGTGGCCAGGTTATGGATCGATAACACATACCGTAAAGCTAGGCAATAACCCTACATTAATTCTGAAGTCACTCACATATGAATATTCGGGTGTATACACATGTACAGTCAGTAATGGTGTTTCCGGAAGTATAAACCATAACGCCGGGTACGGAAAAGCATATTTGAACATAGAAAGTAAGTTTACGAGTGCAATTATTAATTTGTATTATATAATTGTGTCGAACAATTTCGCTGGAACTACATGCACGAGTTAATACAACTTAACTAAATAAACCCGTATGTAATCATAATAGCGTTAAAACTTTCTAGATATCAATATAGTCGCTTCATATATACAATCACGCCATAACAGTAAGTCTGGTTATTAGAAACAAAATATATACATAGGGTTGACACTGGTAAAAAATGTACAATGTTGAGGTTAATGTCAATCGCAATCGGCAATGCTGCGTATACAATTGATGAAAAGTCCGAACATTTCCTCCTCGTGGAATATATTGGGAAAATATATATGCGTTATTTTGGAGAAATCTTAACATCATTTTTATCAATATTAGCGTAGTTCATGTTGAGCCTATGTAGCGGCCTGGTCATTGATTCGTCCAATTGATTGTAAACACATTCTGCTAGCGTCATGTGTCCACCACCACCGGACGATTATCTTAAACGTATAAACGGAAAGCTAGCCAATTGTCTAGAAAGAATTTTATGAGTGCTTCATTTGGGAGGCCAGGTAACACATGGTTTGAACCGGCTACCGTGATATAATTGAAAACTCTTAAAATGGCTTTAAATTAAAACTAATCATCTACCTAGCTGATGATCTGACACACTTTTAATCGTCATGATCAACATCGGCAAAACAACGTTTGTAATGCATATACATTCGCGAAAATGCAATAATAAATGTTTAAACTGAAAATTTAAAATGATTACAAAAGAGATCTCAAGAAACGTCATTGGTAGGATTTTGGACTTTCGTTCGAACTAAAACGAATGGGAATTTTAAGTTGAAAACAAAATTGAATCCGCTTTAAGTATAAATGTTGTGCAGTCATGCTGTTTTTGCATTTCAGCCTATCCTATAATAACGACACCGTCTTCTAAGAAGGTTCCTGCACAGCTTAACATGAGCACGAGTACCACTGTACATTTTTATTCGAACCGAAACGATAATAAGGTGGAGTGTTACCGTGGTGAGAGTAAGCACGACTGTTCCTACGTGATACAAACGGGGACAATTAACTTACCAGTGTTTGATTATGTCTTACAAACTGAAGGATTGGTCGCAAATATAACCTTTGCCATTCAGCATATGGATCATTTCGGAGCTGTAACAATAATAATTAGTAATGGTATTGGTGAGACACCGATAGATATAACGGTTGTTCCTGAAGGTAAATATGTAATAGCGCCGGGCATATAACTAATTAAAAAATATAGATAGATAGACAAAAGGTAGAAGGATAAGAATAGGTAAACAGCAAATATAAAATAGATTATTTGCTGATGTTTAATGATGCAACACCACACATTGCGTGCTAAACGATTAAGAGGTTTTGTAGATCTCTACATCATCCGTAATTCAATTGTCTACACACATTATCATTTGTAAGTTATCCTCATTTATAAGTTTGACAAAAAACACCATGACAAGTGTAATCTTTAGCTCGACTTTTCAAAGAAAATGCTAGCTATACTACTCGACTCGGCGTCAGCGTCGGCGTTGAACTCTCACCTTGGTTAAGGTTTTTGTACCAATTCCCTTTTTTGTCAAAACCATGACAGATGTTGCTTTGAAACTTACAACACTTATTCACCATCATTACCTCCATAACAGACAAGAGTACATGACTATGTCAAGTTTTTGGAGGAATTTTGGCCCTTTATTTTATTTTGGCTAAGTTTTGTGTACCAATTATTTTTTTCAAAACCATTACAGATATGACTTCGAAATTTACAACACTTATTCAACATCATAACTTCTATCAACAAATAAGAGTACATAACTCTGTCAAGATTTCTGTAAGAAATAATGCCCTTTTCGACATAGAATCTTGGTAAAGTTATTTGTATCAATTTCCTTCTTTTAAAACCATTACAGATATTGCTTTGAAACTTACAACACTTATTCACCTTCATTTCTGCTATCAACAGATAAGAGAACATAACTATGTCAACAGTTTTGTAAACATTATGGCCCTTTTTCGCCTAAGAATTTCGGTTAAGTTTTTTGTACCAATTTACTTTTTTCCAAAACCATAACATATATTGCCTTGAAACTTACAACACCTTTTCACCATCATTACCTCCAGCAACCGACAAAGGTACATAACTCTGTCAAGGTTTTTTGTAAAAATTATGGCCATTTTTTCGTCTTAGAATTTTTGTTAAGTTTTTCATACCACCCCGTTTTTTTTCAAAACCATTAGTGATTTAGCTTTTACACTTACAATACTTATTTATCATCATTACCTCCATCAACAGACAAGGGTACATAACTCTGTCAAGTTTTGTTTACGAATTATAGAACTTTTTCGATTTATAAATTTAAGTTATTCATACCAAATCATTTTTTTCAAAACATTTAGAGATCAGGGTTGTCAAAATGTTTTGTTATAACAGATCAAATGAGGAAAGTAACTGATCAGGCTTGGGGTCAGGTCAAGGGCAAAATCCCTGGACGGGTGCCCAGTGGAGCAAAACTAACAGATCAAAACGTGATTTTAAAAGATGACTTTGATTGGTAATCGGTTAATTTTGAAAACCCTGAGAGAAATAGCTTAAACACTTACAAACATCTTTTTACCATTATTACCTCCACCAACATCCAATAGTGCATAATTCAGTAAATGTTTTTGTAAGAATTATGACTCTTTTTCGACTTATAAAGTACTTTGCTTATAAATAACATGATAAAGTACTCGGTTATGTTTTCTCTATTATCCAAAAACGTTTTAATTTATTGTCAAGCACAAAAATAGTCAAGCGCGCTGTCCTCCGACAGCTTTTGTTCTTTAACCAATGTGCTTACAGTCTATGTGGAAAAGCAGCCAGTTGCTTGGTAAGTATGTTGAGTGGAATACTGGTATGAGCAAGATAGGAAACACATACTTAGGTGAACTTGCCGCCGTGATATGACTGATAATGTGTTGAAAACGTCGTTAAACCACAATCAATCAAACAATAGATCGCCGCATTTAGTGTTATACTGTATTTTAAATAGTTAAGCATATACATGTGTTTACACCCCGCAAACGAAAAAATAAATAAATATTTATATATATATATTTAACGATTTGATTTGATCGTGATTAGACCGTGAGTGTGATAGAATGAAAATTAAACGGTTTGTTGAATACAGAGACGTATATGGTTCCCTGATATTTTATATTAGAAGAGTATGGCCACGTTTTAAATAAAGCATATCATAAAAGTTAACATTTCATATGTAATGATATGTTATTGTCTATAACAGAGAGGACATGCTTAGTCTAAGAGAAATATTAGATAGTGCAATGCGTTACATAGATTGTACATTTATAACGGTGTGCATGCTTCAATCGGACTGAAACGCTGCTATATGCTATCTATACTTATTTAAGAGTGTATGAACTTGTAATTTACAGTTTATTATGATATTTAGGAAGTATTCCTCGTTTGGAAAGAATACCTAGTAGATAGCAAATACATGTTTTAATAGCAAATACACAATTAATGAGTCTGAAGTTTGGTCAGTGTTGACTGAGTCACCAGGTCAAACTAGGGTCGTTTCAACGGAAGTCTTTGTTGGCGTTTTGATAAATTTCTGCTTTGAAACTTTTTGAGGCACAGCTCTTATGCTTCGTGGTCACCTGGTCCCAAGTTATTAATTTCAGTTAATCTATCAACTTGTATGAATGTTAAATAGAAAGAAAATGTATATTAATTACAAACTGTTCTAATAAAATCCAAATGTTTTCAAGCTTTACCGGATTTCGTTGAACCATGGTTAAAAAACACATCTGACATCCTATTTATTGAATACATAGGTATTGGAGCAGATTTTGAGCGAAAACATTGGATTATATAAAACTCTGAGCGCTCTATATTTAATGAGAACACATATGTATGATACATGTTATGATATACGTCTACTAAGAAATCAATTTCGATCCGACCTATAACCAAACACTCGACTGACAAAAGATACTACGAAAAGAAAATGATCGGTCGTTTTAACTAAGGTCCGGCCATCGAATTATGGTTCTTACCTTCAGATTTCGAAGTCCGACTGATTTCTAGCTTATATATTCCCTTTAAATTTGCATATCATTGATATAATGTATTCATAACTTTTTAGGACCACCGGAAATTCCACATTCGATTGAAATTTGGGACATCTCTTCCACTTCTGTGACGATATCATGGATACCAGGATTCCACAGCGGCTTTGATCAGACGTTTCTCATACAGTATAGCACACATGCTTATACATGGGATAAATATAACAATGAGACAATAAATGGCGGGAAAAATGAGGGAGTATTTAATACAACCATTACCGGACTTCAGAGTGGGACTCGACATTACTTTCGCTTGTTAGCATACAATATAAAAGGGAATAGCAGTTACACAGATGTACACAACTTTTCGACATCAATTCAGGGTAAGCATTTTAAACTCCGTCGAATATTTACCCAACAATTGAACTATATGTCTTCTAATAAAGCACACACTTTTCCCCTTCTTAATGCGTATTTATAAAATGTAATGTTTCAGGATAACACATTGTACCTCGGTAATCAATATGAGATGATATGCCAATCCGAAAAATCACTATATTTTAGAGTAACATGGTTGACTAGATAGATAAAAAAAGTCAGTCCAAAACAAGCGGACATATTAAAGTTCCGTGTTGATAAGTTCATTTTAGTTCACTTCATTTGGCGCCTGCCCATTAGGAATCAATAACTACAGAAACAAATACATTTTATAAAACAAATTGAATAAACAAAAAGAATAAACAATATGACAACCAACATTAAATCCAATTTGAATATATGGCATGAAATTAACCATTCATATACAAAAGTTGTTCACCCGTAAATTAACGATCAATCCGCCGCCATGGAAATAATATGATGTAAATATAAAGCATGACACTTGACAAGATGATGATCAAAGAAGCCATATATACACATATTTGTATATATACAACACCTATATATACATATATATATATATATATATATATATATATATATGCGTGTTTTTTAATATTATCATCTTTTATTTCCTAATTTATTTTATATTTATTATATTCATTAATAGTTTCTTTATTGGAGAAGGTTTAATAATCAGTATAGATAGATAGATAATATTCTTAAATACCAGACGCAATATAATAATAATGCGCTTCATTTACAAGGAGACAGTTTATCTTGTTTCATTAAGATCATTTTAAACAACACAACACCAACATACTGTTTTATTACTACAAAGCGCTCAGCCAAACGAACAGCAAAGCGATCTGTGCCAATGTATTTATGTAATTAAAAATACAAACACAAACAAAAGTAAACGAATACATAAATGATCGGGCCACAACAAAACAAGCATATAGCATATTCTAAAAAACATTCGAGAAGTATCAGATAAATGTAAACGAAAGCCTAAAGAATGTATTAATGTATTGGGAAAAGCATTTATTTTATATTTTACTTGAATCTTTGCTAATACATAATCGTATTCTTTGTATCAACGCATAATAGATAAATAGCCCTAAATTTGTAATGACTTTATGATTGTCCGACTTAACAAGTGAGATCAATTTAAACGTCCATGAGTGATTAACGTAATAGGTATCAACATATTTCAATCGTAAATCGTGATAAAGGCTGCATTCAATAATCAAGTGACATTCATCTTCCAAAACATTTCAGTTCGTACATAATCTTTGTTCACGGGGTATTTTATTTCGTTAAAACAATCGCACAGCCTCTATTTGTTATCTGTGTGTGGAAACCAGTAATCTAGCTTTCGCTGAGCAATGTTTTGCAACACTCTAAACATTGAGGTATTCTCGGAATTCAAAGCATATTTCTGTATTAAAACAAACCTGTTATCGAATTACTTAAGCGACTATTCCAATTGTGAATAAATTAATCATTGTGTCTCTGTTTAACATCAGACATGAACTTTTTAACATCACCAACAATTTAAGCAAGCCATGGTTCATATAAACAAAGAGTACTTAAAAGATTGTGCAATAATGAAACCCAGCTGATTTTATTTGGGTAATTTTTAAAATCCTCTAATAATCTACTATAACAACATTCTGTGTATTTCAAATATTCCATATGTAACAGTTTTGTCCAATACTTAATTATGAAAACAATTATTTTAGTTTGCATATGACGCTCTCAAATTCCCCATAAATAAAATCGGTTTGAGTACTTTTCTTAACGTTGAGTATTTTTACTTTCTCTTTACAATCAGCTTTTGCGAAACTCCAAACCAGACATGAATAATTTAAAATAGGGACAATCAATTTGTCAAATAAATCAAATTGTAAACAATGCTTTTGATGATTGATCTGATAAAGTATGTTTCGCAACAGTAAATGACCCGCCCCTGGTTAAAACAATGCCTAAATAAACAAATATATACACACTTTCAAGTTCAACAACCTGATATGTAAATCTAAAATCTTTTGGTATTAATGTAACTCCCTTTTTAAATATAATTATTTTTGTTTTTGCTGTATTTGCCTAAGTTTCCAGGTGTTGCAAAAATCATCGAGAAGGTTTAAGTAATTCTGTAAATCAATTTCAGATTCCGCTAATACAACTATATCATCCGCATACATTAAGATGAAAATATTAAATAACCCAATATCTATAACTTTAACAACTTTGCGTATAAAGGTTTCTTCAATGTCATTAATAAACATGGAAAATAGAAACGGAGATAAACATTCTCCTTGGCTCACTCCTAAATTACATTCGAACTGATCACTTAAAATATTACAATGTTTTACTTTTGATTTAACATCTGAATAAATTTACTTTATAATATCAAGATATTTTCCCTCTTATTCCAATATTAACACATTTATTGCATAAACTGTCCCTATCAACATAATCGAAAACTTTAGTAATGTCTGTAAAACCGCTGAATATTAAACCAAAATATTATCAACTGTTGTTAATTTAGACCTAAACGTCATTTGTGTTTCTACATGAATGTTATAATCATAAGCACATTTAGAAAGTCTATTATTTAAAATGCGAGTAAATCATTTTCCAAATGTACTTAGTAATGTAATTCCCCTAAATTGTCCTACTGTACTTAGATATATGATTCCCTTTTCATTTTCTACATTATTAACATTTTCTTTTGTTATGCAAATGTATTATAGGATAGTCAGAACATGATTTGGAAAAATAACGAATATCAAAAATCTTATTAAATAATCCAAATTACACGGGTAGTAAAGTATCCTTACCATACATAAAACATTTAGTAAATAAATACTCTGGTCCTACTGCTCTATGACATTGAAATTTCAAAATTCAATTCTCCAAACATTTTGTTAAATTCTTCAGATTCTTATCTCTCATTAAAATGTAGCACATCCTCATCCGGTGTAAAATATTCATCAGTAGGGTTATTAACAGCTTTAAAATATTTTTTATTCCGATAGTTCAACATCACATGTTTTATTATTTGCGCATTATTTTTACATTTTCCAGTATAATTTTGCATTATTAAATCTAGCGTTTATATGATTTGCACTCATTTCTGGCTTTCACCATTTTTAATCTATCTTCTTCAGGCGCGTAGCTAGGCTTACGCACGTACGCACGTGCGTAAGAAATATTTTGAGAGGTTCCAAAATAAAAAATGAAACAAATGCGAAAGATGCAATGAAAACTGAACCCTAAGGGGGGTAAGGTTGAAAACGGACAAATCAGAACAATTCATACATGGACAAATTGTCAAATGAAGCATCTATGTTTATTGATAATATTAGATACCTATACATGTAGTTTGTATGTATACAATTATATAGTATTTTCATATTGTACATGGGAGTACGATATTCGAAGTCTATTGGTGGAGCGAATTGTGGTCCGTGCCATTTATTTGGATCTGAGAAGAGATCGCTAGTGTCGCAACCTGCAACCAGAAATAAACGCGAAACGTTCGTTTACCACTATGAGAAGGGTTTTGATGAACATTCACCGTGATCGTGACATAAACACTGATTTAGTGATAGATGTGTTTGCAAGAAGAAAGAAGCGACGACTAGCCCTTCTATTTCGCGTGTAGGCTTAAAGAAAGTACCTAGTATGAATCATCGGAATGTACAGTAAAACCTCGTTGGCTCGAACATGGGAAAGGTCGAACACCCTGGACAACTCGAACTCCTCCCTCGGTCCCGGCCAAACCCTCATAAAATTAATGTTTTTTTAACCTGAAAAACTCGAAAACCTGCTCTTTCGAATTATCGAACTAAAACACAGTCCTTCGGCTACATTAAAGCACAAAGTACTGATAGGTCGAACTATTAACTGTGGGCCCTTCGAATTCATGCCTTCGAAGTTTCAATTTTTTTGAAGTGACAGTCAATGTTAGAAAATATAAATTCCGAATGCTGCAAATGTTTTAAGGGTATTTTGTGTATACATGCCGTATATAAGGGTATCAAGTAGGCTCATCAAGATATTGTGAAATATACGCCAGATGTCACCTGAGCCCATATAGCCGATTTTTTTTCTCGGGGGAGCATGACCCAGAAAAAATAAATTTCGAATGCTCCAAATGTTTTCAGGGTATTTTGTGTATATATGCCGTACATAAGTGTACCAAGTAGGCTCATTAAGATATTGTGAAATATACGCCAGATGTCACCTGAGCCCATATAGACGAATTTTTTCCCGCGGGAGAATGCCCCAGGAAAAATAAATTCCGAATGCTGCAAATGATTTAAGGGTATTTTGTGTATATATGCCGTACATAGAGGTATCAAGTAGGCTCATTAAGATATTGTGAAATATATGCCAGAAGTCACCTGAGCCCATATAGACGAATTCTTTTTTACCCCCCTAGAATGGTGCGTAGTCCATATTTCGACCCAGCTACGCCCCTGTTCTTGACATTTAGTGGACATGTACAAATTCAACACATGATACAAATTGCATCGTTTATAGTAACAGTCATCACTGGACCAAGTCTTATTTTCTCTATTACCAACATTTGGCGCGTCATATAAAAGTGGCTTTGTTTTGGATATTTTATTTTATAGCATATGATCAGCAGCAGTAACAAAAATAAATAGAACTGACTTTGTCTAAACATTGTCATTATCGCTAACAGAACCATTATTGTTTTCAAATAATTCGCTTATATTATGCAGTGAATCCTCCGTGTTCAATTTATCAACAAACATAGTTTTTTTTCCTGGTCCCGAACGTATTTAAATGGGAAACGCTGCTGCTCATTTTCAGTGATATTATTATGCACCGGGTCAATTGAGATACACTTTAGTTGAAAAACTAATTTAACAATGATCTGATAAACGTATTTGGTTCTTCAACATAAAAGGTATAACATAATGATAACCATGTAGGTGGAACTAGGACATGGTCGACAACACTGCATCATCTGTTATTAATAAATATAATTGTTCCAATAACACGGTCATTGCCTACTCTACCGTTAAGAATGCGAAGACCTGTGTGTTTACACAAATCTAGCAGTACGATACCATTCGAATTAGAACGACCAATATCCTGAGAAAACCTTTCTAGCTTAGTATCAGGTAAATAATAATCAGACAATGACTGTACATATATATTATTATAAAACATACGAATCCTTATGGTCATTCTCAATAGAGATTACATATTGGGCGAGTTTATAGAATATATTGGAGTTTGCCATAGACTGCCTACTACTATTTTCAGGTAAGACGTTACATAATAAAATAAATAAATCTTTGTTTCAACCAACCTTATCTGTACTATCTCTGATGTAAAGAATATCATCCTCGTTTTGGAAGACTAACGTATTTTCACTTACGAATTCATTCCGTAAATAAATAGCTATACCTTTTGAATTCCGTTTAGAATTATTCTTAATTAATGTAGAATGAAACAAGTACAATCATTGACTTCAATGGCTGAAAAAGCATCCGTTCATGTCTCGGTGAACATCAATATTTTTGAAAATATTTAACAATTCAGAAGTGTTTAATTTATATACACGTTTACTAAATAAACTTAGTATATTTAACAAACTGCATCGCAAAACCTTTTCCTGTAAATATATTTTTTCTTGTTCTGCATATGAATTGCTTTTGAATTGATTTACCCCCAAACTAACTGTCATATATGCCATTGTTTAAAGTTACACATATATGTATCTGACGTAAAAGGTTAAGTACGGCACATTTACAAACATCGTATTCAGTTTGTTTGGGCTGATGACTATCAACAATATTTGTCCTACATTTGAATTCAATTGTTTAGCTCGACTATTCGAAGTGCACTCTCCTCGACGTCGGCGTCTGCGTTGGTGAACTTTTTCACAAATACTTATATCTCCTAAACCATCAAACACATTTACTTCAAACGTTGCATACTTGTTTCTAATGACAATATAGACCACTGCAGCGAGTCGTATAAATATATCAAACCATATTCGTAGAGTTATGCCCCTTTTTCTATTCAGGTTTTTTTTCACAAAAACATAACCTAAGCTATTACTTTGCCATCACTATTTCTAAATCATTCAACTTTAAAATTATTTTGTATATGACGACAGGGTTGTGATGCAACTTAAATCTTTGCCTCAAGGTCACATTTACTATTTCTTAATAATTGTTCATCCATCTTTCAAATTGTTTTGCATGTGATAACATGGTCATCATGAACCCCCTCTACATGTTACATCCCCCCCCCCCCCCCCTTCAACCCCCTCTTGACAAAAATAATTCAATGTTTCTGCTCAATTATTAGAAGAATAAAGACTGAAACTATTTTATTAGCCCCCGGCGTCCACATGGTTAAACTCTTTTATAAAGTCCAATATATACTCCATTACTTATATGCCATTTAATTGCACTATTATCATTATTAATGCTGAAATAAACAAGGCCATTTAATGAAGTCCCATAAGTTGGACTTATTCTACATTTCTTTTAAATTACCCCCTCCCCAATTGGTTAACATAATCCAGGGTACAAGCTTTGCATGTAATGTACATTTACAAAGGTCTTAGAACAAGTTTCATATCTTTGACCGTAATTCTTACACAATTACACAATAAACATGTTCTTACGCAAAAAAACAAACATTTTACTGACAAACTGTGTAACTTTAGCAGTTTGATACAATTTCAATCAGTCAGTATGTGATTTATAAAAGGCCAGCTATATGTTTCGATATGATGAACAAAGTACTTGTTACGCTCCCCGTAACGGATTCGGGTGAGCATATAGTCGCCGCTGTGTCCGTCTTTACTTCCGCCCGTCCGTTCTGCTCTTGACCGAGCTATTCCTCATCTGTTACTGACTTGAATTGAATGAAACTGTATGGGAAGCTTCACCAACAAGAGGCGACATGCAAATTATCATCATGTTTTAGAACGATGGTTTTACAAAGAGTTATTGCGCTTTTACATGATATGACATATGATAATTCGTGTCCAGGCTATTTATGTCTCAGCAAACTACCAGTCGGAATGCAATACTACTTAATGGGAAGCTCCATTAACTAGAGAAGATGTGAATAGTTTCATTATGCTTCTGATGAATGATTTTCACAGAACAATATCCCTTTGAAATACGATAAGGTAACATTTGTGTCCGGACCTTTTACTAAGCAACCACCAACCAATGACACTTCACTATTAAGAGGAGATGTGCATGTAATTAGCATGTTATCGCTGAATGATTTTTAAAGAATAATGGCCCTTTGAATGTCTGTATAGTAGGACATACAATTATGTGTATCCATGCTATTTCTAAGTAATTGCATGTTGTAATTAAATGAAACTTTAAGTGAAGCATCATTAACAAGAGAAGACTAATTCCACTGGTGTACGCCAATGTCCTACTATGTATTGACCTATATTGATTTATTTTAATTAACTATGTAAGTGCATCGTCAGTGCTTTAATAAATGTGTGTTTTCAGCATAAACATATGTTACCAATAAAAGGCATTTCCAACTGAGATGAGCAACGAATACTTGTCTGTATAAGATCGATTAACCTCGGTAGATAGTGTATGAATTCATCATTTTTCATCTAGAATATACCCGAAATTCGGAATGTCGACGACATGATCGCGATTTCGAGTCCATCTAATACTATTGTATATGTTGACGGTATGAAGGCACAGTTTAGCCGCATACGATACTTTCGATATTAAACATTTTGTTGTCGGGATTTCTTTTTAACTTTCTTTTTGAGTCGTTGCTATTATTTACTTATTTGTATTTACTTCCCACAATTAGAAAAGGAAGAGAGATAGAAGAAGAAAGGGAGCTGTGATTCGAATATTTAAGTGAATAAGTACATATCTTCAGATAAATGTGCTATAATAAAATAATAAAACAAAGATAAAACAATAACCAGTTACAGATCCAGAAATGTTTTACATTTTTTGTCACGCATCTCTTACTGGTCTTTATATAAAGTAATTTCTTTTTCTAGTTTAATTATTTTCTTGAACCTAATTTTAAACATGTTCACGTAGGTATATAATTGATTTGTTTCGTATTAAAGATACACTGTTTCATAAGAATAATAATATGATTAACAAGTTCATTATCCGCACCACCTTTAAGAGTTCCGAAGTAAATATCCTTTAATTGAAAAGTAAATTTTATAGATTTTGTATTAAATAACACTTTGAAATTCGTTGCTATTATTATAAACAAAAGCATTAAGTGTATACATCAATGGAGACATAATTCACACGTTTAAAAAAGACATAATTCACACGTGTAAAAAAGACATAGCTTAGAAGAAATAAATGGCGTAAGTAGAATAGTGTTTGTTGAAGTTAAAACAGTAACGAGCTGGAAGAAACATAGCAGAAGTGTACTAAATCTCCCAACTCCCTTCAATTGTGTTTACGCTCGAACTCGAATATACATTTGTATTTGAAGAGCAAAAAAATAACCGTAAACTTAATAATACATAAAGTATGTATATTCACAAAACATGTGAATTTCACATCTTTCTTTATATATACTTTATGACATTTTAATAATTGCTATTATAGAGAAGACAATTATATAATTATTGAAGTGCATACGATGCATGGACTTACATGTACTTCGTGAACAATGTTTAAAGCGACTGAACTCCAGATACCCAACTGTCGAAAAAAAAAAATCCAATTTTATGGAAATAAGTGTTATTTTTGTATTTGGGGCATTAAAATATGATAACTGACATATTACATACCCCTATAATCGGTGAGATTTTCTTGTTTCCGATACTTTTTCCATCGCAAATTCTACCCTGTCAGTAACGGGGTGGGTATTTTTAAATAAGGAACCCCTTCATCGGGACAATTGAAAACGACTCAAGTTCACTTTATTGATAAAAAACGATACATTTTCTACCCTAGTTTTACTTGGAGAACATAGAGAATAACATTTTGGACGAATTCGATTTTTTTTTTCAGTCGCTTTAACACATAACCCCTCTTAAACAAAAGTAAAACAGTGTTTGACTACACATAGCAACTTGCTATGTATAATGAATAGAAAACATTGATAAAGACACGTAAAAAAACAAATACACTAGATATATTTCATTTTTTCGTTTCAGTTTCTATTCTCTGAATTTTAAATTGAAAATAAAAGGTATTTGCATTTAAAATGTAAACTGATCATATATCCGATGATGAGAGAGAAAACCATTACGGCGCATATCGGATGAATTCTTAAACGAGCAAACATGCCAGATAAGGACATATTATGAATTATTGTGAAAAATGTATAATTTAATCAAAGTACTGAAAGTAATGTTACTACATACAGTCTTTGGTATGCCGGATTCTGCAGCCTTTACTTAATAACTATATAACACTAAACAGAGATCTCGATGCATGTAACAGACGTTGCTACAGGATGAAAATAAGTAGACTATATCGGGCTTGCCTATAGCGTAAGTGTTAGTGACGTTGCAATTCCGTATCAAGGTTCACAATTAAGTGAAGTTGTCTTATACATTGGCGACAACGTTTGAAATTCATGAAATCTACCGAGATGCAATTCATACAGGTCAATCTACTACACTGAAAACCCGGTTCTTCTGTAAAGACATCTATGCAACATATTTTACACCGCTACAAGTACGCGAATCGGTAGAATATCTAGAAAGTCTGTGTTCACCGCGAGCACGCAAATACAAATAAGAGCCAGACGATCTACGTAAAACCAGTATATTAATCATTGTTATCGTACTATTTTGCGACAACAATGCAAGACTTGTTTTCGATTTGTCAGGGTGATTTTATTTATTGAAAAATAGCGTTGCATTTGAAGAGTTGACTAGCGTTTATTACACAATTCGCAAAAACGGCATTTTATATCATAACATCTGCAAAACCTATTTTTATTGACTTTAGAAATATTTAGAAAGAATCGAATTGAATTAAATGTGCAAGGGAATTAATTCTAACATGTAAGTGAATTGAAATGAAAGGCTTCCTACAGCAATGCCACGGGATTCAATCAGGATTTAAGGCTGTAACTACTGCGGAGATAATCTTATACAAATGCAGGAAAGGACGATGACAAGATTAAACTATATAAAAAATCGATATCGATTCAAGAAATCATTGTTTAATGGGAAAACATCGCAAAAACTGGGAAGTAGTTTGTACGAGATTGATTTATGTTTTACGGAAACACATTATTATGTAAAAAGGGATTATATATTGTTCAAGTTAAGGGGATTGTTTCAGTGGAAATTCAAGTACAAATGTAGATTTAAGTTAGTTATAGATTAAACAGAAGATGTTTCCCAACTTGACAAACAACCCAATTTGCGCCTTTTGAAATGGTTTGATTCGACATTAACATACATTATAAGCCAAGACAGAGTTGTCCATCAGGTTAAACAATACCTTGGTCAGAATTCCCAGAAAAGTTCAGAGCCTAGATATCATTTAGGTTTATCCTGCCTATACTTACCTGGAAATGTAAGGGTTACTAACAATTCTAAACAACACCGAATATACTTTCAAGAACATTCGCAGCATCATCTGTGACTGTGCATTTTCTTAACTCAATCATTCCCAAATGTTTACTACATGACCGGTAAATAAAGCTTCAACTGTTTATAAACTCTTTAGTATAAGAAAACGTGAAAGTCAACAGTATTGCTCTTCAAACTATAACATATTTTCTGATTGGGAATTAAGTAGTACATGCACGTGCATATATCTGGACGGAAGTAGTAAGTATGTCAGGCAGTACCATAACTTGAGAAAAGAACATGAATCTGTAATTATTTAGGGTAATACTAAATTGGTAATTGCCAACTACAATATCGGACACTTTGTACTACTGCATTGCTCTGTAAGTCATGTTCTCAAAGTGTTTCTATTGTCTACAACACAATGCTGCAAAACTCATACAATAAACCAGTTATTTTAAATCATGTTCATGTAAACGTGTATCGAATACAAATCCCTTGAATTGGTACACCAATCATATACTTATTAAGCATACTTTATTTTGCGCATAGCTAAGTATACAAATTCTCTAAAAACATCAGCACTTGTCAATTGAAAACATAAATTGTTTTCAAATGTAATTTAACTGTACCTAAAATTATACATTAAGTTAAACATTATATTTCCATATGTCTTGTTACTGAGAAAGGCTGATTTAGTTGATTGAACAGTTTGTCAGCATTACAAAGTCGTCCACTTAACACATACCGGTAAACATATTGGGAAATATATTTGGAATGGCACTACATTTATTTCGTCATATGAGCAACACAATAATTCAATAAAATTACTGTTTCAAGTTAAGCATCGTAGTTAACGTATTTTCCTGGAATACACATAGTAATCCCATGAACTGAACGACTACCGACCATGGGTACTCGTAGAATTTGTTAAACCAACGGTAGCTGTCCGGAATAAAAAAAAAGGTCGTGTGTCGTTCTCGCTATATCACAAGACGCGATAGTTCCAGACATTTCTTTAGGACAGTCGCACTGGCCTACCCTATCGGAGGGTTCTATAAGTCGATGTCATTTTGGAATCGTTTAAATACCCATAAATTGTCAATATTTACCGCTCAGTTAGAAACACATACGTTTAATGATTATAATGCATTACAAAGAAGGACTAAAACAAACCAAATCAATTAAAAAATGTACTGGCACAATTATTAGGTCAACTCTTGTAAATGTGACAATGTAAACGAGCATACTTGTAAGGCCGAGCAGCAAGAAACGAACATTCGCCATTGTCGCTTTAATCATTTCTACCATAATTTCAAAAAGTATATAAAGCAAATGAGCTTCTGGAGCTCACCGTACCGTAATGATTACGAGCCTAACCACTACATTATCGTGCATTTGCGTGAATTGCCAGACATTAATAATGCTTTTATAAACTAATATTCATAACAAATCATGTGTTTTAATTTTAGCAGAAACAGACGATTCGGTAGTTTCTCCACCAGCTGTAATAGGAGGAGCAGTGGGAAGTGTTGCGGCTTTGGCAATAGTAGTTGCTGCTGTGGTGGTAATTCTTATTTGTAGACAACAAAGAAAACACTCTTCCGGTAATATGGTTTTCTCATTTAAGTAAATCACTACAATATTCACGTTAATATATCTATAGGTGCTACCTATTTACAAAAAAATGCAAGATAATTGTAAACAAAAATTAAACAGTATTTTTTGGCCATAAACGATGATTTATAAGTATTTGACTAGACGATAATAATGTTAATGTCATGTTTCTTGCATTATCAAAACACATTTGAAATTCGTATTGCTGTCGTCTATTATTACGAACAGAAAATAATAAAGTAAAGACTTTCAGAAAGTCAAGGAATACATTTATAATGAACGAGGTTAAAACATGAGGGCCAAGATGATCTTAATCGATCACCTGCATTATGGTAAAGAAGCAAATAGATCAGCCCTATTCCGATGCCACCTGGCGACTGCCTTTTTCAACCAGTCCAACAAAATATGTAAGCGGTCACATATCTGCTAAACCCTTTTCCTATTAGAGACGGTATGAATTTGGGTTTTTTCATGTTGATACCACTTTTTTTGCGGGAAAAGACTTCGCTCCATTGACATTACGCCAAGATGAAGTGTTACGGAAGTGTTACGGAAATGACGTCACGTCCTTCTTTGGCTACGATACAGTCACAATGTAGGTTCGGTCGTAGAAGACTAATGCTGTTTTAACTTTTCGTACAAGTATTAGTTCCCATATGACACAGCATTATAATTATCTTAAATATCGATTTTAAATAAAATGATTTAAAAGACGAATATAATTTTCAATCCGTGTTTTTCGTCTCATTTTATACATACCCAAAATTGCGTCCCCATTGATTTGGCCAGTTTCATTTCAGAAAGCTTCACGGGTTATTGAAACAAAATATATATATCTCACACCTGTGACCTATGAAAGAAAAAGACCATTTATGTTTTTTTGTTCCTATTAACTTAATTAGTATATTGCCAATATAGTCAAACCTTATGTTCTGTAGTTGAAGGGTTTCCAAATATTTCTATTCACAAGTGGTTTTCTTTCACTTGCCTATATCTGTTTCTATGCACTACGTGTCGCTCCACAAGTGCACTCTACTGATGCGGATTATAATATTTGTATTAATATTATAACTGTATTCAATAGTAAATGGGGAACATTTCGTTAGCAATGTTGATGATTGCTTTTCTGATTTTATTACAGATACAAATGAATATGAAACGCCACAGTCTAGGTAAGATTTTGATGTTCATAGGCATGTTCATATTCAGATGTTAGCTTTGGTATCATTGCTAATCAAATCGTTTTTAACAGTAATAAGCACTGAAATTCAAATTACATACGTTTTCAATTAAATCAATATTGTATACACTCTAGCTTTCTAAAACTTCCAAGAGTCCGCAGATCACTTGATTCACATCTTGAGATCTATGGCGACCGTAATACTTCAAGCGGTGCGGGGATTTATAGCATGCGTCAACTATTTAAGAACAACTGTATTAGAGAATAAACACATATTTGTATTTGTAATCGATAAACTGTAGTGACATAATATTGGCAGCAAAAGTCCGTTATAACTGACATAACATACTAACACATTTTGTGACAACCAGACCTTGGGAAACAATCGACTGCCTACGACGTAACGTTTGACTGGCAAATCAACGACCTGTGTTACCATAGTGTCGAATCCCACAATTTAACACAATCTCATGTGGACAAAATTATGAGGTAAAGCCCGTATTACCTATCTCCCGAATTAAGTGACCAAACGTTAGACAGCTCTGGACCTCCCCACTATACATATAGGTGGAGGGGGTCCCCCACGTTACACAGAGATAGTCCCCCAAACAACATGTACTTACACATATGTTAATACGACACTGAAGAACCTATAGCTTGTGAGCGTTTCAGGCCAGGGTAAAGGCCAGGCTGATACCCTCTAAAATGGTTTTCACTCATCAAAACCGCCCTCCTCTAAAACATGAAATTTTAACTTGCGTCTTATAACTATTTGAGTCCTATTAACACATTACAGAATGTTTATAAATGAAAGATTTTTATGAAATATTATTTGTTCCTTCAGAATGTCCACGGAAAACACTGAAATTGTGTGGGTCTTTGTTCGCCGTGGAGAACTTCTCCAGGGTTGTCCTTGCGTGGTCGTTATTTTCTATTTCCCCTTGTCATTCGATATTGCTCCATTTATTGACTAGTTATATCTGAAAAGAGACTAAGCTTTGAAATTAGAAACAGCCTAAATTATTTAAATTAGGGAATGGGAGGGAGGGGAGGGAATTTTAATAAATTTTAGCCAGCTATGCCCTTCAAGAGTTGCAGGAAACAGAAAGTTGACTTGGAATGGCATTCTGGATACCACCCTATCAAGGGACATAATTCTGAAGCGAATCTTAGGAAATTCAGAAGCATTTATTTCCCCTGCTATGAACCCTTATTTATTTGAACACATGACCCTTTGTTACAAGTTATTTTAAATTGGATTATAGAATATAAAATTCATATAATCTGTATTAAATCAATATTGTATACAATCTAGCTTTCTAACACTTTCAAGAGTCTGCAGATCACTTGATTCACATCTTAAGTTCTATGGCGACCGTAATTCTTCAAGCGGTGCGGGGATTAATAGCATGCGTCAAATATTTAAGAACAACTGTATTAGAGAATAAACATATATTTCTATTAGTAATCGATAAACTGTTGTGGCATAATATTGGCTGCAAAGATCCATTATAACTGATATAACATACTTCCCCATTTTGTGACAACCCGACCTGGGGAGACAACTGACTGCCTACGACTTAACGTTTGACTGGTGAATCAGCGACCTGTGTTACCATAGTGTCGAAATCCCACAAGTTAACACAATCTCATGTGGAAAGCATTACGGGGTAAGCCCGTACTACCTATCCCCTGAATTAAGTGCCCAATCGTTAGACAGCTCTGGACTTCCCCTTTATACATAGAGGTGGAGAGGGACCCCACGTTACACAGAGGTAGTCCCCCAACCTACATGTATGTTAATACGAGACTGAAGAACCTGCAGCTTGTGAGCCTGTCAGGCCAGGGAAAAGGCCTCTCTGGTACCCCTCCAAAAGCTTTCTGTCTCCCAAGAACCGTCACGGTAAAATATCCAACTATATTTTGCCACACCAGAATATGTTATTCATCTTCTACTGACCAGCACGGTACAGATTGCCATAATCATTTAAAAACATGTTTAAGGTTGCTTTCCAGTTTTTTAGAAGAATGCTGTTTCCTAAATCTGACAGGTGGGTCCTATCCGTGCTGTAGAGACTAGCCTCGTATACCTTAATATAACTGTCAGTATGGATTACTTTCCCGCCTGAGCCGATAGGAGCAAAACGCCAATATCTCCTAGCGAGCTGTGATGACCAAATGATTGTTATGTCTTCGAATAATCCTTTATATCGAAGGATTGAGGTCTTTATGTTTTCTAAACTGTCCTTGCCTTAAACACCTTATGTGGTTAGATCGTTCGATCCACAATGGATAAAAAGGAATTTCGGACACTTATCTTTTTTGAACTGGTTGTCGAGCGTCGAATGCAGGGTGTCCAGCGTCATACCCCTTTCCCCACTTGATTGAGACCTCTAATAAGCCCAAGTGCTGGTAAACGTCTGTCTTGCCGCCATGCCAACCCAGTACACACTAGACGAACCTACAAAGCACAGACTCTGTATTCCTGTAAAACTGTAATGTAATGTTATTAGTTTGTATGTGTAACCTTAAAGTCTTATGTAGTTAGTATATGCATTTGATTTCCACCTGCCTGCTTCCATAATTCTTCTCTCCTCTGTTCCTAAATTAGCTAAATGTGTAGCCCCGCCTATTCTGAAACTGTGTGATTTGAAGTGTCCTATTGTTTGGGTGAATTGCAGGGCTTTAGACATTATGTCTTTGAACTGATATCTGGTGAGCGATTTCCCATTTAACTGTATGAATAGGTTCGCGTTTTCCATTTTAGGGCGAAGATTATAGTTCTCTTTCATGCATAGAACAGGGCAGTATGACTTGCCGTTTGCTAGAATATAGAGGGTGACGGAATTTCCGCACTGGTCAGTTTTTGACCATCTTACTGTTAGGCCAATTCCTTTTCAGACAACCTAATGTCTGAATATTTGGTCCTTTGACTTATTGTTGGCCTCTGTAGATTCCCCTATTCTTAACAGACCAAATAATGCGAGTGTGAAAGCACCCCGAAATAAAGATTGTTCAAATGTGTTTTGACAAATGCTTGCTAGGCTTCCTATAATCTTATGTAATGTGGTTAGGGAAATCGGGGCTCTTGCATCCATTGTACTACCTTTAGTTCGTCTTGCACCCTCCAATGCCTTAACTACAAAATATATATTTTGTGTATAATCTACTTGTTTGAGTTTATGAGGATATGAGATACCTGACATGTAAGTCGATATTGTTGAAGCAGCTATATTCTGGTAAGCTAGATACGCGATGAAATGTAACAAGTCTTGATTTGGGACTTGTATAACTCCCTAAAATGGGTGAGTTTTCCTAGCGCTACTGAATAAGTACCTTTTGTATTTTGAGAAGTGGAATTGAATATGAAATCGTTTGATATACCTTTTAAATCTTCAAAGCTAGGGATGGGACCTTGACCGGGCTAAGATTGGCCTTTTGCGCTGCACGCCTGAACCTCCCCCACTGTGAACGAGAAATTGAGTCAGCAATAATGTTTTCTTTGGAAGGGATATAGACTGCTCTTACCCTTATATTGGTTTTCAGTATTGTAATAACCATATGCCTGACCAGATTCACACTCTCTCAGATTTACATGTATGGGTATTGATAACTTGAACATTCGCTTGATTGTCAACATGGAAAAGAACCCATCGATTTCTTAAGCTGCCTGACCATGTTAAAACAACGGCAACCACTGGAAACATCTCCAAGAGGGTCATATCCCTAGTTAGACCTTGCTTAACCCAATCTTCAGACCATCTCCCGTGCGCCCATTGACCTGAGAAGTCTATTCCGAATCCCCCATTATTACCCCCCCCCCCCCCCCCCCCCCCGATTGCATTTGTGTAGAGTTCCAGCTCATTGTTTGTTAACTATATTCTATTAGATATCAATGTTATCCCCATTGTAATGTGTAAAAAACCCTAGTTTAATGATAAGGCTTTTTGATTCCTAGTGTGGCATTAATCAGCCTTCTGCAAAATGCTCCACCAGGGGAGACCACTTTACATGCACAATTGAGAACTGCATTTCCTTTAGAGTTATTCTTCTTTAAGATAAGACTTTGCATATTTGCTCTTTCATTTTTAGGAGTTTTATCCTTTGGAAGACGCATAACCATTTCCCCGGAATCCATTTCAATCTCTTAAAAAGTTAGACATGTTGTAGGTTGAACTGTTTTATCTTCAGGTAAAGGGACTCCAAAATTTGAACAGACTGATTGAAATTCTGTTAGCATTAAGCCCGTCCTAGAACTCGAAGCTTTTTCCCCAAATAGATCATCGTCTAGATAATGCAGGATGTCTCTATTTTTGGTTTTCTCACCTATCGACCAATGTAGGTAACCTGCAAATTTTTCCCAGATAGCACAACTGGCTGACGAGCCCATGATAGGAAGCATTTTATCATAAACATATTGGTTTTCAAAATTGATACCGAGTAAATCGAAATGTAATAGGGTAATAGGAAGTAATTGAAAGGCTGATTTTATATCTGTTTTACTTAAAAGCGCCCCTTTACCTAACTTAAAAATCAGATCGGCTGCCTGATTAATATATAAATATGTGACTTTGCAGTGTTTTTCATCAATTAAATGATTGATATATTGGCTGTCTGGGTATGACAATTCAGTCTGTAACTTAGCCCCACATTTCCCAAGAATTCCTAGAAAGTGGTTATCTGTTCATCTCAGCAGGGTCTGTAATTATCACCCTGGTGTGACCATTAATGGCCCTTAAATTCTTCATGGTGTGTTGACTGATATAACATTATCAGACAATAAACCGTTATGAAGCCTTAGACAAGAGAGTTCTCAATCTACCTTGATAGAGATAATTTAGTGAAAATATTATAAATTCAACAGTTACTAGTTGTATTAATTAATATGTTTTATTAACCATTCATTCGACATGAGAATATTCTGATCAATAAACAAAGTAATTTCTCAAAAAATAAATTGTTATCATGGTAACTTATCCATTTCCATTTCTGGCGGGCTGCAGCAGACAACCGTTGAAAACATTGTGGCAAAAAAAGATACTGCTTAAAATAAGCAATTTCTCCTTTTGCCACAATGTTTTCATCTTTATTCAAAACGTTTTCTTTCATTTGTTGAGAGTTTCCATACTTTCAAAGTCGTCTACTGCAGATTTGTTTTATGTAGGAAACGGTTGTTTTAAAGTAGTAGTACATGCAGTAAATATTCTTGCCTCTAAATTCTTGTTTATATACATGATTATATATGTTTGACTGAATGTAATACAGTCAGTGTTCAATTATGTCTTGAGCCAATTGTATACAAATTGTTAAACAAATGCTTTGACTTAATTTATCCAAAATGGATATTGATTGGTCAATTATATTCAACAGTTATTGCTACTGTATAACCACTGCATTCATTCATTGTGAAAAGTAGCCTGTGGTAAAATAACAAGACATTTCAATTGGCTGCAGATACTATTCTTGTATGACCAGGCAATATGACAATATTCCCCATTTTTTAAAATTCATACATGCACAATCTCATGTACATACTGGAGATATAATTTTATCCAGCACCCAAATGACAATAAATATCAGACTTAAGTTGATGATATTTAATGTCATTGAAACTGAAGCAAAATTTAAGCAAATACAATGAAGATATAATTGATAACAGTTAACAGAAGTCACATAATACTTCGGTATACATGTATTAAATTAACACTTTTAAATTGATTTATCTACGCAGTTGGTATTCGGTAGTCACTTGATCAACATATTTAGCTTAGAAACAGTTCATATTTTAGGTATACATGGTTAAACATTATTAAAAGCATTCTTCACACATCAAGACATCTATTTGAGCATGAACATAACTTTCAAAGAGTTAAAATTGCTATTAAAAGGAAAGATCGACGTGATTTTTATCTCTATATTGACACATAACAGTCTGCTGCAAGTCTAATAGGGACTTTTTTGTCCTCGTAAATAAAACAAAACAAGAGGACCATGATGGTCCTATATCGCTCACCTGATTTAATCAAACTTAAAAAGTTTTCAGTGTTCTTTCCCCTATATGAGTCTATGAACAAGCCCCACCCCCTTGCGGTCATGTTTTTCAACGGATCGAAAATATTTGATCAAGCTTGGTAGGGGGTGCCCCAAGGAACATTTGTGCAAAATAATTATTAAATCGGGCCAACACTTATGAACAAGAAGGTTTTTTAATATTTGACAATTTCCCCCTTTTCTGATGCTGCAGCAACCAAAGTTCAACTTGGAATGAAATTATTTGAACAACTTTGAAAGGGGACCACCTAAGGACCATTTCTGAGAAATTATTTTGAAATCTGGCCAGTACTTTTGAACAAGAAGATTTTTTAAGATTTGGCAATTTCCCCCTTTTCTGAAGCCGCAACAACCAAAGTTCTACTTGGAATTAAATTCTTTGAACAACTTTGAAAGGGGACCACCTAAGGACAATTCCTGTGAAGTTATTTTGAAATATGTTCAATGGTTTAGTAGAAGAAGTCATTTGTAGGAAATTGTTAACAGACAGACGACGACGACGGACGCCGGACATTCAGTGAATACAAAAGCTCACCTTGCACTTCATGCATAAGTGAGCTAAAAACATAAATGCGAGTCAAAATAAAGAAACTGCAAATACTTAAAACATCAAAATATTTATTCCATTTTAGATGTGTCATTACTTAGTGTTTTTAAACAAACCCAATTATAATATGTTCAAGACATTTAAATTTGTTTTTCTCTAATAATAGTTTCTCCTCCCATGTCATTTCCGAAAAGCTATTAAAAATAGAAGTCGCGGGCTTCTGCCCGGCGACTAATAATAATTGAATATACTTGAAATTATTGGACCAAATAGAGATCTTGATTAAGCAATTTCTCCTTTTGCCACAATGTTTACAAAATGCGTCTGCTGTTGAGGCGTCAGATATGGTAAGAGTTAAATATTTAGACCATTTTGTAGTAAGCTTGAATTAGTCAATTTTCACTTGATTTTGATTTAGGAGTTGATGTAAGCTCCATGCTGGAGTGTATCATCAAGCATTCGTTTTGTTCACCTTTGACGACATTCTGGAAGATCACCTAATGACCCAAAGTGCACTTCAGGGCCAAAGTCATATATGATTTCACCACCACTATTTCGTTTGAGAATTCCGCTCGCAACAAAGTTTGGTAGCACACTGTCATGATTCCCGACATATTTCTATGTAATCTATTTGAAGTTAAAATAGGTCACATAGTCTCTCAATAACTGAATGAAGTGGTAGCTATTTCTTTGGATCTGCGGTTTTGAAGCCCCACTTTTGACTGGCATCTTCTTTTTTGCATATAGTGATAACCCGAATGTCATGAAAGGAAATATTTGTATGTTGTAGTCTTTTTGGGGTGAACAGATCTTTTATCAAATTGACGAAAAGGACTTTATTCACAATTTCATTTGACCTTCAAGCGTGTTTTTGACCTTGAACCGGTATGGTGGGGGACATAATTATAAATCTTTACCATTTCATATTGATTACCTTTCTTTAAAATGAAACTATAATACAAAATATTTCAAACATGCTCTGTCAGCTATACAACTGATCAAAAATGAGGTAGAAAATCCCTTTCAGTTTTGACCAGATGATGGTCAGAAATCAATTGGTGGCATGCATGCTGTGAAATAGCCATGCAGACCCCTAATTGACTTCACGGTGATTTGGAGATAAGATAATAGCTCTGATCAATTCTGAGGGAATTTCTGGGGCCAAGTTACAGACTGAATTGATGATTCATTATATGATCATCGTCTTTTTTGGCGACTAAACCTACCGGAGATACTTGAAGGGTCAATAATTGTTTAGTACTGAACGGACCTACAATTCGACTCCTATTAATTTCTTTGATCAGTTTTTCCCCTCATGATATTTGGTTGCTGCTGTGCACTAGACAAGTTAGGTGACTCACGTGCACATTGTGTAGACCTTCCGTTAAGAATATGGCATCCTTTTGCTGGTTGTTTTTTACATATTCAAGTAAATTATATAACTTTAGCGTTGTTTTCCCTAATTCATATAAACCTATCACATCATTTGCTTTGCCTGCAACTTGACTTCGGATGGTTTCCGCCACATGACTGTCAGACATGGCTAAACCAGCGGGCGAATAAAGGTCTCCCAAACGATAGAGGCTTGCTACTATGCCTAGTATGGTTTGACTGTTCCGTGTAAATACTGCCAGCATTCATATACAACAATCAAAAGTCGGAATGAATTGCCCCCCAGGATGCAGATGAATTATTAGCAATTTGCAAACGGAATTGCTCAATGTATTTCCACCAGCCAGGAGACCTACTGGAACCCATTCTAATATCCCTCATATATTTAATCCGGTCTTGGGCCCGAGCTGGACATTTTTCCAGCGTTATGCATTCATAAACAAGAAAGACTGATGTCCACTAGATAAATGATATTTTAGATGATTCAATATTTGCCTGGTTAATGCATAAGCTTCCATTTTGTATGGTGATCTCCCCAGCTGGACCATTGTCTGCTATGACTTGCAGCTCTCTTGTGGACTTTAACAATGATGCAATATCAATATATTGCCCTTTCCAAAGTTTCTCTTCAAATTTTAAAGGTATACTACTCCCTAAATTATTGAAAACACTAGGTTCCTGCGTCGGCTGCCATGCATCAGCGAACTCCAGGTTTCCCACGGGTAACTGGTCCTTATCCCCTGCCTGGACCTATTAGAATCCTATCCAACCTTCTTTGAAGCTATTTTCCTCTTGGGTGCCATTATTTACGCAGATTGCTTGGATTTTAAATTTTAATAAATGTTAGACAACTATGCCCTTCAAGAGTTGCAGACAAAAGAAAGCTGACTTGGAATGGCATTCTTTGTACACTCCTATCATGGGACATAATTATGAAGCGAAACTTAAGACATTCAGAATCATTTTTCTCCCCTGCTATGAACCCTTATTTATTAGAACACATGACCCTTTGTTACAAATTATTTTAAATTGGATTATAGAATATAAATTTCATATAATTTGTAGTATTATGACAAATACAAACATATATATCGTAACCTAATTGCTGTCAGTGTGTTTCCTTTTTATCAGGACTATATCCATTGTGAATGATAATGAATACAACACACTACATACAGGTAAGAGATAAGTTCTTCATCGTAATGTTTCAGTTATGACATACGTATATCGCCAATAACATTGTAAATATCGATATGTTTAAGAAAGAGCATACACATAGTTTCCTTAGTAAAACCCGTATGTACAGCGTATAGATGATTAACACCGATATGTCTCTAGAGCGTCATAGATGAGTGGATCCATAACTCGACTTGTAAAAAAAATAGAAAATATTCAATAATTGTAATTGTAATGAAATACGGGCTGGCTTACGGCATTCATCGTGCATCATAATTATATTGTTTCTTGTCTGCTCACAGGATTTAAATCCTACTATAGTTACAACATTATTTGATATTGCTCTCATGTTCTCTATTCCAGTTAGTCCAGTGCTTAGTGATCCAAATACCTACTACAATCTAGACAGGTATATCTTTGCATTTTTCTGAATAATCAGTAAATCAATGTTGCACTGTATTGTGTTTATAATTGTACATTGCCTAGCAAAGATCATTTACATCATTTCGACAGATACCTACTTAAACATATTGATATGTGATACTTTCATATAATCCGAAAGTCTTTATTTGTGTTTATACTTATTCCGTTTTGGGATATATATTGCAGGAATCCGTATGAAGATTTAAAGCTTGAACATGAGGACACCCATGAGTATGGAACACTCAATATGTCAGTTGATACCGGTAACTTAATATAATAAGTTTTAAATTTAAAAACTGGATGAATATCAATGTTTACATTGTTGTTTAACGTATACATGTAGTGGTACAAAGTAAGTATCCAATATATAAAGAGTGTTGTGTCACAAAGTATAGGTTACTTAGGACGTGAAACATCATCATGTTATTTCAACTCGAAAAAATAGTAGCAAAGATTGTTCCTAATTGTGGAGCGAATTTTAAATGAAATCCTATATTTTGTGTTGAAACCGTTCACCTTTGAGAATGATCAAATAATAAGAATACATTTAAGATAACCATTTATTGTTTGATCATAACAGGTTCTAAATATGTTTTGATACAAATGGCATTGCATTTTTCCCAAGTATGTCAATATACATGGTAAAACAGCATTTATTTACATTAGAACATATGTATTTACAATGCATATCAACATGAATGATCAGACTGAACGCATGTGCCTTTCAATACTTGATTATACTTAATATATAGTTGTACTAATTAGAACGAAATATTTAAGCTATTTGTGAACTTTTCTGATCCATAAAAATATTGATACATTATCAAATGTATTAGTCTCATTGTATATGTGCTCATCAAGCATGACACGCATGCCAGTTATTGTAGATAACTACAATACATGAGAAAACCCTGACTTTTTTTTCATTACCTTTGTGTTTGTATTAAGATTAATATGTCAACATCAAACTACATGCACTTTATCTCACTAAATGTATTTTCATGAAACAAATCTGATAGATACATGTACTTCATTTTAAAATACATCATGACACAAAAGTCAAGATGAGGTCACATACGTGTCGTTACAATGCTTTCTGCTCGATGACCTCTAAGGTTTATTTACCTAGTGAGTAAATGTTATGCATTTGTTAAGATTTTCGTACTTAATTAAACACGGACACTTGAATATATCATTCGGACCGCTGTACTAAAAATATGTATTGTTAGAATATTATTATTTTAATGACATTCGGAATTGTTGTCATAGACTTACCGATTGCTTATGCTGGATACGTTTTCCTTTTACAACATCGATCTCAACTTTTATCAATGTAAGAAGTATTTGTGTTATAAATCCTTAATATTGCAAGACTAGTATGTACTTCCGTTAATGTATGCTACTATTTAAAGTGATATTGAATCGTTAGTCTACACTTATTAGACTTTCTTTGTAGTATGCATACAGTTAAAGTCATGAGGCATTGTCTAGGATTCATGAGCGTACTTACTATTGCTAACATGTTTTATCTGTTCTATTGCAGAGAGACACAACACACCATCTACTGACAATATGTACGAAAATCTCCAACTTTCACCGATGAAATATGAGTATTAATGTATCGCCAATCATCATGTCATTAAGCTGAAAACGATTATTTTATATCGATAAGTTTGGTTAAAATTCCGTGTAAGATAAACTTTAGATTTCTGACTCATTGTATTTAGGTGTTGTGTTTACATCGTTAACTGCTCATCCCAAGCGATATTCATATCTACCTACACATTTTATAATTGTCTGCAACCAAAAGTAGCAGCATCTCTTATGAAACTGACAATTGAATTGTTTGCGGCATTGTAATGAGTATGTGGTTTATTCATGCTTCATAGCCAGGTCAGTTTTAAATGCATTAGTAATAGCTCTGTTTATTGATATGCATGTATTCCTGGTTCAAACTTCATTATAGTCTCCATGGATGTGTTAAGTAAATTGTTCCAGAATTGATACATAACGGGCTTTCATGTTAAGGGTGGTTTAATACTAAGCATAACACTTAGCAATTCAGCTTCCTTTAATTAAATAAAAAGGAATATGACAATACTATTAAGGCCCAATGTAACAGCATATTACAGAGCATGATGAACATAAGTATACTATTTGAGGATATAATAAACACATTCCCGTATGTGAATAATGCCTGAATGAACTGAAGGGTTACATCAACAAAATGAATCATTGCTTCATATGCTTACTAAAAAGAGCATACACATTCTGATGTTTCATATCTATACATGTATTTTCTGCTGCGCCGCTTATAATTTGCTTTCAAACGAAATATATATTTGATTAAGCTTTGCAAAATTGCTCATGTAAGTGCGTCTATGTTTGAGTTTTAAAGTGTTGATATAATTGTAGCAATAACTAGACAAGCGTAGATTCTTTTTATAATAAAACATGTTACACTTACATCTGTGTTTGTTAAAATATTCCTGGAGAGCATTTGTATGGCGTATTACGCCGTTTTCAACAACCTTTCAGTTCACATCGTTTCTAGGCATTAGCGAGTCAATCGTATTGCATGCCCTATACTCTTACGGGAAATCCATTACTACCACGTGTACCTCGGCCGGATATATCGAAACGCAACATTCAGCAGCCGAGGTAAACGCTCTACCATTACATCATTGACAGGGTTATCCAGTGCACGATATATAATTTACTGTTGCTTAGAAATATTGATAACATTTCCTTGAATTCTCCAACGACAATCAAAAAGTTGCCGTAATTCTACATCATTTGTAATTAATTATGTAACCAATACGTACATGTATATAATGCCATCTTTTATCCAACTATGACGTAAAATTGGAGAACAATATTTTACCATCGAGCTATAAATCTCAACTAGATATATCCAAATAGTATACATTGTTCTGTCTAAACAGAGTTGATTATAGCTTATATTGTAAAATAAGTGTAAATCACTTAGAGTTTGTCGTTAAGCTAATATTTATGTGTGCTTTAATTTTAAAATGCAGATGACCAATTAATGTTCTGTTAGAAGTGTTACATGTAAGTTTCAAACTTTTCATTCCTCTGTTTTTTGATATCTACATATATTATGGAAACAACACAAACACTATTCATATATTTAGATATATGTGAATAAATATAGTATGTTGTATAATTGGCCTGAGGCTTTTATTTACCACACTACCGTCAAAATTCTGTAAGGAATAACACATATGATGGCGTATTTAATGAGTGTAAATATAGACATCTCTGTGTATCTATATTATGTGTTTCCAATCGCAATAGTTATCATATGTACATGTAACTGACGACACATCTTAATATGTTTTCCTGTGTAAAGCAGACCAAACTGGGTGGAGAAGAATTCTTCCCATAGTCACTAGCGGAAGGGAACTTATTCGTACTGATGCACAGTTTTATAACATCAAGTGCGAATGCGCCAAAGTATTGGTAATTATCTGCCAATGCTAGATTTTCTTAACGATGGTTCCATATGTTAAGTTCTTGTACATGGACATTAGTGTGGTAGGTCAGGGGCGTAACGATAAAGAGATAAGTAAAAAGGTTAACGTGTACCATCACTCGATATGAAGGATGTTGGCCGATAACAAAACCTAGCATTTCGTTTGAATTTTATGTTCTTTTAAATAGTTACTAAGGAATTGACCAAGCCATTTCAGAGATTGTGTTCGTAGTAGTTTACAACTTGATCGTGTTTTGAAACTAAGCATAGTCACATGCCTCGATGTTTATAACATATCAAAATGGCATGAGCTATAAACGTAGAGGGTCACCCATTGACCACTTATAAGGTTATATCGAAATTGGGTTAAGAGTTGCAGAAATATAAAAGAAAAGTGCGCACGATGTAACCGACTCTTTTCGGTGCAATGACAACTTGATTTCCAATAAAATCACTTTTGAAACGTCTAATTTGAAACATTTCTGCGACGTTAAGCTGAACTTGGCAGTAAACACAGACGAGCAATGGGCTTCTAAAGATAACAAACGTATAGCAACATCACGAGAAATCAAATGACCTTATTTGTATGTTTGATTTTTGTACATTGGTATTTATATGTCTTCGCTGGTTCTCTTTTGTCATGAACCGCCTTATTGCATTGTAAAACTTTAGCAATCAATAACTAAAGGTCGAACACCGACATAATTGTTACAATTTTTATTTATGGCATGTTGCATGACCCTCAGTTAAAGTTCGTTACTTAATTTTGACCCCGTACGAAACTTAATATGTTTGCATCGAATTGGAAACAATATTTCAGCTTATATTAATCACGCTCGATGTCTGCTTCCTTGAGATTTAACCGCGCCGTTTGTGTAAAAAAAAATCAAAAGTCCAAACAAAACCTGCTCATCACTTGAGTCGAACTCGGGACCTTTGGTACGAGAGGCCGACGATGTACCTCTGCACCACGGTCTTCGACATAGTTTTCTCACCATAAAATGTACTGCCTCAACATAATCTGCTCTGTGTGTATGTTAAGTCACTACATAGTTTTTTCAATATGTGAATGCACAGTCACCACATAATATGTCAGTCAACACAAGGTTTCCTCTCTGTGAATGTACAGTCATCACATACTCTCAGCTGTGTGTGTGTACAGCCGGCACAAGGTTTGCCATGTGTGAATGTACAGTCACCACATATTCTCGGCTGAGTGTTTGTACAGCCAGCACAAGGTTTGCTCTGCGTTAATGTACAGTCAGCACATATTCTCTGCTGTGTGTGTGTGTGTGTGTATAGCCAGCACAGGGTTTGCTCTGCGTAATTGTACAGTCACAACATTTTCTCAGCTGTGTGTTTGTACAGCCAGGACAAAGTTTGTTCTGTGTGAATTTACAGTCATCACAAATTATCAGCTGTGTATTTGTACACCACATATTCTCAGCTGTGTGTGTGTACAGCCAGCACAAGGTTTGCCCTGTGTGAATGTACAGTCACCACATATTCTCAGCTGAAGCTGAGTGTTTGTACAGCCAGCACAAGGTGTACTCTGCGTGAATGTACAGTCGGCACATATTTTCAGCTGTGTGTGTGTATAGCCAGCACAGGGTTTACTCTGCGTGATTGTACAGTCACCACAAATTATATACTGTGTGTGTACAAACGGCACATAAGTTGTTCTGGGTGAATGTACAGTCGCCACAGATTATAAGTTTTGTGTATGTCAGCCAGCACAAGGTTTGATCCGCGTAAATGTACAGTCATCACATATCCTAAGTATGTACAGTCGGCACATAGTTTGTTGTGCGTTAATGTTCAGTCATAACCGATTCTCCGCTTTGTGTTTGTACATTCAGCAAAAGGTTTCTCTGCGTGAATGTAGTCAAC
Source organism: Serripes groenlandicus (assembly GCA_031761405.1). Lineage (NCBI taxonomy): Eukaryota > Metazoa > Mollusca > Bivalvia > Cardiida > Cardiidae > Serripes > Serripes groenlandicus. The sequence continues at coordinate 120,944,769 of JASEVX010000003.1, read as the reverse complement.
ACATATTCTCGTCTGTGTGTTTGTACAGCCAGCACATGATTTGCTCTGTGTGAATGTATAGTCCCCACATATTATCTCTATTATCACTTATTATAAGCTGTGTGTATGTCAGCCCGCACACAGTTTGCTCTGCGTAAATGTACAGTCCGCACGTTCTTAAGGCATATTACGCCTCTTTCAACAATGTTTCTTCGCATCGTTTACTGACTAAGTTACATGTTATACTTATAGATTACCTCTGACATTAGCGAGCCAATTTAAATGCAAACCCTACACTCTTAACGGAAAGCTATTACTACCAGTTGGTAACATATTTGTTTGTTTGTTTGTTTGGAGTTTAACGCCGCTTTCAACAGCTGTGGTCATATCACGGCGGTCAGTGCACCTACCCATGTTTTCCTGGCTTTCCTACACCAGTACTTACACAACATTCTTCCGAAGCCACTGACTACTTTCTCACATAGATCAGTTGGTAACATAGTTGGTGTTACTAAGCCGGATGTATCAAAACCGCATCCGCACCCGAAATATATTGATAACATAACCTCAAATACTCCTACAACAATCAAAATGTTGCCGTATATTTTGATCTACATCTTTCGTGATAATGATATACCCAATACGTACATGTACACTTCGACGAATTTCTAATTGGCCACCTAGTCTTTATCATATTTTAGGAAAAGAATTCGGAGAAAAATACAAATAACCAAATATAAGTTTAATACAGTTTATTCCTAGTATGTAAAACAAAACTTCATTGAAATTTGATCACGGGGACAAACTTAACAGAGAGGGTTAACATGGACACCCTTAAAACAAAAACTGCAATATCAAATCACGTCGTAGTTGATTTCGTTTCAATACTGTTAAATAATGTTGCCGTATATTCTGATCTACATCTTTTGTGATAATGATAAACCCAATACGTACATGTACACTTTGCCGAATTTCTAATTGGCCCCCTAGTTTTTATCATATTTTAGGAAAAGAATTCGGAGAAAAATACAAATAACCAAATATGAGTTTAATACAATTTATTCCTAGTATGTAAAACAAAACTTAACAGAGAGGGGTGACATGGCCACGCTTAAAACAAAAACTGCAAAATCAAATCACGTCGTAGTTGATTTCGTTTCAATACTTTGTATGTCCACCTGCTGCGGAAATTACAGCAAGGCATTGTCCTCATTAATATAGTGTATCTGTCATGATACTAGTGTGGAATGGCAGCCCACATCTGATGAATAACACGCGTGAGCTCCCTGCGATTTGTTTGCAGAGGCTGGGCAGGCACCTTGCGCTTCAAAAGGTCCCACACGTGCTCGATCGGATTTTAATCCGGAGTTTTTGCAGGCCATTTAATAGAAAAAAACATGTTTCTGTCAATATTTTGCACTAAATAATAAATAATAAAACATATTGCAACTTTTATAACGACGCGTAACATACTTGTCTGCTGAAGGTGCCGGCACGAATCATTCCGACGACTTGAGCGCGTTCTGCAATGGTCATTCTCGCCATATTTAATGCTTTTCATAAAAGACAATCCACAAAGAATACATTCCTACCAAATACGACAACTACCATGCCGTGCACGAGAAACTCGAGCACATAGGCTATTTTCGCACCTACCGTTCCGCATGGATGATTGTGTACATGAATACGTGTTTACATTCTGTTAATCTATTGATTGGTCTTTACAATACAAAAATAACCAAACTTTAGATTTACTGATTAAATATTGTCGCATAATATTATATTATAATATGGTGGCCAATTAGAAATTCGTCGAAGTGTATATATCACCATCTCTTATCCAAATATCCAGTTAAATGGAGACATACTATTTTGCCATCGAGCTATAATAAATCTCAATTGCATTATAACTGGATATATCTATATAGTATACATTGTTCTGTCTATAGATACAGAGTTGATTATAGCTTACATTGTATAATAAGTGTAAATCACTAATAGTTATATGTGCTTTGATTTTGCACTTGCAAATGACCAATACATGTTATGTGGTAGCGTAAAGTTTCACACTCTTCATTCCTCTGTTTCTTGACATTTACATACATTATGAAAACAACATAAACAATATTTATATATGTATATATGTGTGAATAAATGAAGTATGTTGTATAATGGACCTGAGGCCTTAATATACAAAATAAAACTTTTGTTTTCTGTATTACGTAATTGGCAACACAATAACATATAATACTATACAATTATGGACTTTTCAGCTGTTATACATGATGTGATATGCACCAAAAAATTCATTATTGACCGAGGCGATAGCCGAGGTCAATAATGATTTTTTTGGTGCATATCAACATCATGTATAACAGCTGAAAAGTCCATAACTGTTTTATTATATAACCCTTAATTTATCATATTGTTTTGATATTAATCAACTGAAAAGAAAACAGAGGACCACTCAAGGAACATTTCTGTTGTATGTTGTATAAATTTCTGTCTCATGATAACAGTACGTTTTTGACATGATAACAGTCTAAAACGCGCGTCTAAAATGTTGGTAATGCACGTGCATGACGTCATTTAAAATAAATTACGTCACCGGAATGACCACTCGGAAGTTTCCGTGGTCATTCGGAACGCACCTCGGAAAATTCCGTAGCGTACGGATAAAGGCGAAGGATATTAATAGGCGGCTCGTGGGACTCCCCGGTCTTCCCCTGTTACTATTTATAAAACGGGTCAATATCAGAATAAAACGGGTCAATATCAGAAAAAAACGGTCAATATCGCTTGATATTTTTTCTAAAAAATTACTTTTTAGCCAATGAAAAGGCGTCTATTTATAGGTTATATAATAATTACTGATATATGTTGTGTTAATTCTGTTTCGTTAAAGTGAATAACACATCTGATAGCGTATTTAATGAGTGTATATAAAGACATCTCTGTGTATCTATCTTATGTGCTTGTAATTACAATATCTATTATATGTACCTGAAAAAAAAAGATTAAGATATTTTCCTAAAACTGCATAGCAGACCAAACTGGGTGAATACAACGTCTTCTCTGTGCCTTATCATAGTCACTAGTGGAAGAGAACTTATTCGTGCAGATGCATACATTTTATAAAAGTGCAAATGCGCCAGAGTATTGATAACTATCAGGCAAAGCTAGATTTTCTTAACGAGGATAAGTAAAAGGGTTAACATGTACCATCACTCAATATAAAAGATGTTTGCTGAGAATTTCGTGTGATTTCTTTTTAAAACTGTTAATTGGGAATTGAACAAGCCGTTTAAGATTGATTGATTGATTGTTTGGTATTTGACGCCACTTTAAACAATTGTTCAGGTTTATCACGGCATTTCCTCGGTAAGTTACCAGTACCTCTGGTCCATTTATCCTGACATTAGCCAGTCAGTCGTAATGCTAACCCCTTAACTCTCAGCGTCAATGAGGGTAGCCATTACTACCAAAGTAAATGATCAATGCTAATTTCCTGAACGTATGAGAGCGTTTACTGTCCAAGTGTTTTCCATGTATCTGATATGATAGTGTTACGAGTCGTCTATTGAAAATACATATTGTGCATTGTGCACATCATTTAAACTTCATTGCAATAACAAATACAAGTGTAACGGGGACGCTGTGTTTACAAAGCATCAACCCAATAAAGACACGAAACCAAGAGTATTAACTCTGTGGCCACACAGTCACCACAATGTGTGTGTTGTATTTACGTTCATCACATAGTGTTCCGTGCGTGTATAGATTATTCGCTGTGTTAATGTATGACCACCATAAAATGTGCATCGCTGTGTTAATGTATGACCACTGCATGTTTTTAAAGTTTACAGTTACCACAAAGTTAGTACTGCGTGTATGTAAAATCAAAACACAGTTTATAGTCCGGGTATGTACAACCATCACAAATTCTGCTCTGTGTGTATGTACATTTACCACACAGTTTGTTCGCATCACGTATGTCCTGCCGCCACTCTGCTCTGTATGTATGCACAACCACCAACAATCAATTAATACTACACCATATAGTTTCCATTGCCTGTATGTCCATCACATCATAGTTTTAATTGTGTACAGGTACAGTCACAACAGAGGTGTCAATGTGTGTATGTTATCTACTACATAGTGTTCAAGGTGTGCATGTCACCACATATTATCAGCTTTGTGTTTGTTCACCCAACACAAAGTCTACTCTGAGTGAATGTACAGTCACCACATATTTTTCATTACGTGTATGTACAGCCATCACAGAGTTGTCACTCTGTGTTTTTACTGCCAACACAAAGTTTGATCTGTATGTATGTATTCTCAAAACATTGTTTTCGTGTTCAACCACAACCGAGTTCACACTGCATGTATGCACCTTATAGTTTTTATTTATGTCCAGAACCACACTATAATTTTTCTCTTTCAACAGTTCCCACATATAGTGTTCATTGCGTGTATATACAACCACCTCAGGGTTTCCACAGTATATGTATACATGTAGTCAAAAACTTAGGTTCAGTAAGTAGATGTACAGCCACTATATGTTTTATCTCGAGTATGTAAAGCTACCACAGAGTTTCCACTGTGTGTATGTACTGCCACCACAATGTACTATCTGTGTATGTACAGTCGCCACATAATTTTCAATGTGTGGACTTACAGCCACTTCAAAGTTGTCATTGTGTGAATGTACAGCAAACAGATATTTGGTATTTGTGAAGTTAACACAACGTAAACAGGTTTAAGCTAAGTCTATGGAACGGAACGAAACCTACAAACCTAAAACGAACTCTCTATAAAAGAAGATAAGAAGCATATCTACATGTAAAGAATAATCAGTATTATACGTGCAATCCCGTCCAACCGATTGGATATAGGTATTCGACGAACAGTTTCCGACAAGTCACCCGCTTACTTTGCTTTTTAATTATTTCTTCTTTTGTAAACCCAAATAGACTGAAATAATTTCAATCTGTATAAATGTGTCTAGTGACATAGAGTGTATATCACAGTGAAAGGTGCGATATAAATGTGAAACTAAAGCATCTTACTAGGACGATGGGATGTTGCATTCATATATCAAGGCGTGTCAAATTCCTGCTATATTGTTTGAAATGTTATTGTGGCAATATTACAGTTAAGACGTCCTATTTGACGAAGTAGTACCATGTACTGCGTAGTTCCAACAAAATCCTCAATGCAGATAACTTGAGTGTCTTTAGGCTAGTCATTCACTCTGACTTGTGTTACGGCGACAAGTTCACCAACGTATGATTTGCATGTCTTTTTCTCATCTGTACACAACCTATCATTATTCTCAGGAAATCAATCCTTTGTTTCTATTTACCATTCGTCGGGTGAAATTGGTTATTTCACTATGTCTGAAACATCCGGAGTTTATTCCACATTTGGCGAATGTCGACTGACACTATACTCATACGTTAATGGAAAGATCTATCGAATTTAAAATTATAAATTTTATGTCATTTGCAAATTATTATAGAGGACAATGTTTAACAACAATTTCAGTTCAAACAGTATGCAGATATGATAATGAGTTACGAGGTTGCACTTTGCTATAGATGCATATAATTGTTGAAAACACGTAATTAATTTAAAGAGAGGGCCTTGTTTAAAGCGCATACAATCTAGAGCTTTATATAAAAATCAAAATCAAAGCTATGTGCAATGAGTCAAATTTGAAAACAGTATATTTAAAAGACAAGTTGACATAATACTTTCGAAACCATCTTAATTTCTCTGTAGATGTCTTCGGTTGAGACTTTTCTGAAAATGGCGTATGATATTTTGGCTTATTTCATATAAGTAGCCTGTATCATACATATACAAGTACATAAAATATAATTGGTAGACATATGTCGGGTGAAAATTTGATTTACAGTAGGAATAAAGCTGCAATGAGTGAGCATCGTCAATGAACCAGCATATAAGTAAAGGACATGTGTAAATGTCTTCCGAACAAGCTGCGGAAAGCCAAAACTGGTTTTGGACCCCAAATTACTTAGTTTCAAAACGGACTCCACAGACTTTAAATGGTAGTAATTGCTGCCCTCTTTGGTGCACATGGTTGCGGGGTTATCATTACGTCTGACTGGCTGGTTCCAGGATACAATGGAGCGGTAGTACTGGTAATTTACCAAGGAAATGCCGTGCTATAACTGAATAACTTGATGGAGATCATTGTTTCAACAATATTTCAATGGCAAATTTGACCCCAAGTGTGATCAAAGGGTTTTCTAGAATTTGTGACAGTGACCTAGTTCTAGACCCAACATGGTTCAATTTCGAACCTGATTAGATTTGATGGTGATGAATGTTCTTATGATATTTACTAAAGTTCGGATAAACACGAGGGACAAGATGGCCCTTGATTGCTCACCCGAGTTATGCCAGCCACATAGTCACTTACATTAACTCATTTTGTGGTCAGGTAAGCTATTACTAAAATGTTAACAAGATTTTCTTCAATGTTGCCTAGTGAGCTAGTCCTTTATCGGACTAGAGCAATGTTCAAACCAAGATATCAGCCAAACACTCATTCTGGCAAAGGTTTAAAGGCTAAAATGTAACAAGAGCTGTTGGCAGCATGTTCGACTATTTAGCCATTTGATAATATTGTCAACAGTTGTTACTGAGATAGTAGTGTAACGTTCACGGAGTTCAACAACACTTTTGAGAAATGGCTTCAAATGAATATAACAAACCAAGGTATTTACAAAACCTTCACCAGCACGCTTTATCGCTTCCGTGACGCTCCTCGTATCTCGGCCTCACAGAGGTCTATATTTTTGAAGCCACCTAATGCTTCACAGAGGCTTCCTTGAAGCCAATCATGCAACTGAGGCCCAATGGCCTCAATGAAGTCAACCACTTCCTATGAGTCCCACACTCTCTTATTACATGAAACTATGACCCGAGCAGCACGGCTATAGCTTCCTTCTTGATATCCGATAGAATATATCGAGAGAAAGAAGTCGGCTGATGCCTAATACCCAGAGTCAAAGAACGCTGTTTTTGGAGATGTTACCTGTTCGACGAAGAACACAGAACTGACTCTGAAACGCAGTACACCGGTATTTATACTAACTTGCACAATTGGCTCCACCTGGCGGAATCCCGAGGACTGCCGACCTTGCACGGACATTGACGATGCACATTCTCTATTTCGTAATGAGCGTCTGGTGAATGCATGTTGACTAATAAATAAAGTTTTAAATACAAACAAAATAAACGGCAGACTGGGTATACAGCGTGCGTAATGGCGACCTATGCTTGCTCCTGAATTAACTATAGACTTATCATGAAAATTAAATCAGTACTTACTAGATTTGAAGGTGTCTTTGTTTAAAATAACGTGAGCATAAAGTTTTCTTTCCTATAAATGGATCCTATTAAACAAAGGGCCGTAACTTTGTTAAATAACTAAGATTCGGTTTCGCTACAATGCATATTCGTTACACTACCCACGCCTCCGTTTGCCATGCGTCCCGCATGTTAAAATGAATTTGACTACATGGAATCAATAAGACAATAATTTGGTCAAACATGTTTTATTAATTTAACAAGTCGAAATACTCTTCCTGAGACTTTCAAAAAATAACAACAATGTAACTGAAGCACACATAAAATTATCAAATAAGTGAAACGATAGAATCTCTTTCTATCAGTATATAACTGACAAGAGTATCATTATAATACTGTCCATAAAAAGAATATAATTAGAAACATCAAACACAAAACAATAATCTACACATATTTGAAGTTGACGACAACATCACCCTCCGATGTCAGCTTCAAATTTAGACTTTTGGAATCAATTTTTCAATCTGACAATATGTCGCCTAAGCAGAACTCGGCATTTCGAGGCTGGGTTGATTTACAAGATGTACTTGATGAGAACAATTCCCCATCAAGGCTATCCTTTATTGATTCACTCTGTTTTCTAAGGGTTCCGTCGTTTTGAGTACGGCATACAAACTCAATCTCACGTGCCCGATCGTTATTAAAAACCTCCTGCTGTAAATCACCTCGAACCGCCCCTGGCCCAGCTTCAGTTGCCCCTTCGACACAACACTTTTCATCTAGTGTTATTATTTCCGGATCTGCCGGACAGTCTTCCGGCCTTGTAACGGTTTCGGCAGCCTCACATTTATTTGGCGCAGGGATAGGCAGAGGTGACGTTCTTTTACAAAATGTCCTGCCTGATAATACATCATTTTCAGTTTCTTCCAAAACTTCGCACTCTGACTGGTCTTCCCAGTCACTGTCACACAACGCCTCCGATGCATCTCGACCTTCTAAACTCTGTTTGTCTATACCACTTACATTACTATGTTTCCTGCGGATATGTTGCAACTAACTTTTCCTGGTGCCGAATGTCTTCTTGCAGCTTTCGCACCCTGTAGCCTTCATTAAACATATATCCACATGAAATCGGAAATCTTCAGACGACGGAAGGGTCTTCTGGCAGTTTGCGCAGATCAACTGTGCCTTTCTTTCTGTGGTTTTTGTCTTCACCATCTCTGTGTCACTGAAAAGAGACATATGCCTTATCAATTCCTCTTTATTTAGAAATGAAGCAATTTTCACTATGTAGGGGGTCTGACAATGGAGATGTTGTCAAATGATCCCACCGCTGCCACCAGTTGTAACATTCACGGGGTTCAACAACACTTTTGAGAAATGGCTTCAAATGAATATAACAAACCAAGGTATTTACAAAACCTTCACCAGCACGCTTTATCGCTTCCGTGACGCTCCTCGTATCTCGGCCTCACAGAGGTCTATATTTTTGAAGCCACCTAATGCTTCACAGAGGCTTCCTTGAAGCCAATCATGCAACTGAGGCCCAATGGCCTCAATGAAGTCAACCACTTCCTATGAGTCCCACACTCTCTTATTACATGAAACTATGACCCGAGCAGCACGGCTATAGCTTCCTTCTTGATATCCGATAGAATATATCGAGAGAAAGAAGTCGGCTGATGCCTAATACCCAGAGTCAAAGAACGCTGTTTTTGGAGATGTTACCTGTTCGACGAAGAACACAGAACTGACTCTGAAACGCAGTACACCGGTATTTATACTAACTTGCACAATTGGCTTCACCTGGCGGAATCCCGAGGACTGCCGACCTTGCACGGACATTGACGATGCACATTCTCTATTTCGTAATGAGCGTCTGGTGAATGCATGTTGATTAATAAATAAAGTTTTAAATACAAACAAAATAAACGGCAGACTGGGTATACAGCGTGCGTAATGGCGACCTATGCTTGCTCCTGAATTAACTATAGGCTTATCATGAAAATTAAATCAGTACTTACTAGATTTGAAGGTGTCTTTGTTTAAAATAACGTGAGCATAAAGTTTTCTTTCCTATAAATGGATCCTATTAAACAAAGGGCCGTAACTTTGTTAAATAACTAAGATTCGGTTTCGCTACAATGCATATTCGTTACAGTAGCTTGATAGTATAGTACTATAAATGAAGTTGGATAAGTCTTTTTTGAATAGCGACTGCTGTTTGTGAGAAAAGGCCTCGCATGCAAAACCTTAAACCAATTTTCAAAGTCAAACAAGGGCCATAATTGTTACTAAATTCTTACAAGAGTTATCGGACTTGACTGTCTGACACCCCTGAAGACATGAAGTTTCAAGTCAATAACATAAGTGGTTACTGAGATATATACATTATAGTACCTTGCATGCAAAACTTTAACCAGAATTTCTAATTAAAAAATGGGGCATAATTGTATCAAAATCAGATATAGAGTATTGGGACTTGTTCTACAAGGTCATTTGATGATGTTCAATATGTGTGTGAAGTTTTCAAGCGATAGCATCTGTGGTTTGTGAGAAAAAGCCTTGCATGCACAACTTTAATTAAAATTTCTAAGTCCAAAAAGGGGCATCATTGTGTCAAATTCTGATATAGAGTTATGGGCCTTGTCATGCAATGTCATTTGATGATGTCCAATAAGTGTGTGAAGTTTCAAAGCGATAGCATCTGCTGTTTTCGAGAAAAGCCTTGCATGCAAAACTTTAACCAAAGTTGCAACACCGACGTCACCGCCGACGTCATTCAACCAACGAACCACCCTTCTAAGTGTTGAACAATTTTATTACAGGACCCCATTATAAAGAAACATTCGTGTGATATTTGGTTAAAATCGGTGCAGTGGTTTAGGAGGAGATTAATAATTTAAATAAATAAGTAATTACAAAACTAATCTGCATGTCATTTTATTCTGTAACGAAGTAAAGTAGACATATGCACTTTATTATATATCACATCATTTTAATAACATGAAAAATGGCTTATAAAAAGGTTAATAAATGTAATTTTTCAAAGCAATTAAGATTGATTGATTGATTGGAGTTAAATGCCATGACCAACAGTATGTCTTATATATAAAACTTGAACCTGTACACAACATTCTTTCCAGGTAAAACACTATCATTTCAAAAAGAAATTTGCCAATTGATGCAGATTTTCAGAATTACACATAATATTTCCAAAGTCATATGCTTCAGACATGTTGTATGTTGGTTTGGGTTAAGCAACATAAGCTGACTCTTCCATGGCAAAAAATACTTTGAAGACCAGAAAGGAAAATATAAGCATACATATGTGACAAACTTTAATAGGTGTAATACTCCACAGTAGTTACCTCCCTTTGTTAAAGATCCGCCATTTGTTCTCTTATAAATACATACAGACGGTATGTTAATTATAGGTTTCTTTGTAATGTTCGGTAGAGATCGTTAATACTCGGGAATCCGCTAGGTGGCATAGCGGATTAGCAGTATAAATACCGAGTTCTCTGCAGTTTGAATCAGTCTGGGCCGAATCTCTGACCAGGCAACATCATTGACTTTAATTAGTTCTCCTGTGCTTTTGGGTGTTAGGTGTTGCCGAAACAAATTCACTCTCGAGGCAGCCTCGCTGTATTGAGAACGTGAAACAGTTTGACAAGCTTCGCCGTGTTGCTCGGAGCGTAGTGGGCTTGTTTAGGACGTTTGATGTAAGGGAGATACTGGGACTATACAAGGCGCTTTGAAGCTTGGCGTTGTGAAGCCTGGCGTTTTGAAGCTTGGCGTTGTGAAGCATTGCGCTGTATTACAGAAGAGAGGCATCGCTTCCTTCTGGGTAGCTTTCGGGCCTCGCCTGATTGCTAGGGTGCCAGAGAGCAGCTGTGGCTTATTGAGGCATAACCTCAAAGAAGCCAGGTCAAACAGTAAGTGAAACTGCGGCCTTTATTTATATTGCAAGTTCGCGCAATATGTGAATTAGTTTTTGTGATTGATACCTGTCTCTGTTTTATTATTATTGATCCTTCCTTGTATCTAAATTTTTATATAATCATTTGTACGAATCGTAAGGCTAGGTAGTCCTGAGGTAAATTTATAGCTGTTAAATTTATTTATTGATTTTATGTAATAACCGCTCGGGACGTAAAATCGTTACAACTAGTGACAGCGGTGGGATTGACAATTTTCTTAACTTATCAGGCCCACGTTTTAATGAGAAATGGCATCTGACCACACTGATGTGAGTCTGCTTTTTGAACACATAGAAAGGCTTGAAAAGGAAAATGCTAGCCTTAAGTCGCAACAAGAAATATCTCATTTACAACAGCAAATAGGTGATATGAATTTACCACACATGCGCCCAGAGGGCAAACACCCGTTCAAAAAGGAGCCTGTGGCTCAGTATGAGCAAGAAGCACCTTCTCCCAGTACACACAAGAAGGATTTTAAGTTTGACATGCCGCAACTATCTGAGAAAAACATTACCATGCGGAAGCCCCGAAGCACACACAGTAAGGGTAGTATGGTAAAGGCAGCAACATATGATGGAAGAAGCTCCTGGCTAGAATACAAAGCACATTTTGAGACTTGTGCCGAAATTAATAATTGGAGTTACGAAGACAAGGGTTTGTATTTAGCAGTTTCGCTGCGTGGTCAAGCTCAGGGCGTCTTCGGAAACTTATCCTCCCAGTCTAAGGATTACATGTCTTTAGTTCAGGCTTTGGAGGAGCGCTTTTCCCCACCAAATCAAACAGAGCTTTACAGAGTTCAATTGCGTGAGCGCCGCCAGAAAGCCTCAGAGACCCTTTCTGAGCTTGGCCAAGACATACGCAAATTAACTAACTTGGCATATCCATCTGCCCCAGCTGACCTCAAAGAAACATTGGCCAAAGAGCAGTTTTTTGATTCTTTGGTAAGCGTTGACATGCGTTTACGAGTTCAACAGGCTAGACCTACTAGTCTGAACGATGCAATATGACATGCTGTCGAACTCGAAGCTTTCAGTCGGGCTGAAAGGACAAAATTGGCCGGACAGGGTTTCGTGAGTTCAGCCGAAATAACTGAAAAGAATGCGTTCGACCCCAGTCTCGAACGGCTACAGAAAACAGTAGAGCAAATGAGCAAGCAGGTTTCAGATATGCAAAATGAATTTAGACAGTTCCGATCTACAGGGTCGAGGGAGGAAATGGCTCTGCCTAACACAGGTAATCGAGAGAATTTCCGCCAAAATAGAAACGACAGGTCTTGCTATATTTGCGGTTCAAAGTATCACTTACAACGAAACTGCCCGAACTCGGACAAAAATACATCAAAGTTTGCAGGTAATACAAACTTCTATAAGGAAGGAAGGGGGAGCAATAACGACCATCGGGCTGCTAATGCTATTGGTTCTGGTTTATTTGTCCCAATATCGTTTGGAGGGCAGTTTTCGAACTGTTTAATAGATACTGGTGCGACACTGACGGTCTTGTCATCAACTGCATGGACTGATAACAATTTAAGTAGGAAATTTAAGCTTGCTGGATATGACAAGACCCTTGTTGCTGCCTCCGGTACGCCACTTAATGTAAAAGGCAAAACCACAGTCTCTATTAAGATTTGTGATGAGAGTTATGAAACAGATGTCGTAGTAGCTGACATTGAAAATGACTTAATGATGGGTTTGGATTTCATGCAGAGACATCATTGCAGTATTAATGTCATCGCAAATACGTTGACCATAGGTGAAAAGAAGTATGATTTGAACTGCCATGGTTCGGTATGTTGGTACCGCATATTCGCAACTGAAGATATTGAAGTACCTGCGAGGACAGAATTACTGGTAAATGGAGATGTGCCGGGATTGACAAAACACAGTGAAGACCTATACTTAGTAGAACCAAGTGAAAAAATGATAGGGTCTGGGAAGGGTTTTATAGCCAAAGCTCTCGTCACAGGTGGTCTTAAAATACCTGTTCGGCTCATGAATAGCTCAGAAGAATCACAGATGTTTTATAGAGGTACAACTTTAGCTAAACTCAGTCCAGTTACAGAAGCCAAAACAAATTCCAAAGTGCATATCAGACCTTCTGATATTCCTCCACATTTAGTTCTATATGACCGAACTGTATCCGACATGTCTCCTGAACAGTGTACGGATGTGAAACGCCTGCTGACGAAGTATTCATCTGTATTCTCTCTATCTGATGATGATATAGGAAGAACGGGTGTGGTGAAGCATCACATTAATACTGGAAACGCCCATCCCATTCGACAGCCTCTGCGAAGATCTCTGGTGCACTTAAACTTTGAAATTGATCGACAGGTTGATGACATGTTGCGTAAGAAACACATACAACCTTCATCTAGTCCTTGGAGTAGTGGTATAGTTCTTGTTACCAAGAAGGATGGTTCGAAACGTTTTTGTGTGGACTATAGAAAGCTGAATGATATAGGATTCGTACCCACCCCCTAGGATCGACGACTCTCTGGAGCAGCTTGCCGGAGCCAAATGTTTTTCTTGCATCGATCTAAACTCCGGTTATTGGCAGGTGGAGGTAGAGAATGAAGACAGGCCAAAAACAGCTTTCAATTGTAGACGCGGACTCTTTGAGTTTCGGGTCATGCCGTTCGGGCTATGTAATGCTCCAGCGACATTTGAGCGACTGATGGAAACTGTCCTGGCTGGCTTAAATTGGCAAATTTGTCTAATTTACCTAGATGATATTATCATCCACGGAAAAGACTTTAAGTCTATGATGGCAAATTTGGACTCAGTTTTTGAGAAATTGCATGAAGCTGGACTCAAACTAAAACCAAGGAAGTGCCAGCTATTCTGTAAGGAAGTCACATTTCTAGGGCATATTGTATCTGCAGAAGGAGTTAAAACTGACCCCAAAAAGATTCAAGCTGTTAATGACTGGCCCGAACCAAAAAGCCTCACAGAATTGCGTTCATTCATTGGATTCTGTAGCTACTACCGGAGGTTTATTCGCAGTTTTGCTGATATAGCGAAGCTACGGAAGCCCTGGAGGGACATTTGTAACTTATTATTTGTATGTTATAATCTATTACTTATTATTTATTACTTGTAATTTATAACTTATTTTTCATCATATAGAAACCGATTTGAATATCGATTTGATGGATTGGGGTTTAACGCCGTTTTTAACAATTTCTCAGTTATATTACGGCGGCCAGTTCACCTACTCATGCATTTCCTGGTTTTCTCACACCAGTACTCCACACAACAATCTTCCCAAGCAACTGGCTGCTTTTCCACATAGACTTAGCCCATTGGTGGAAGACGAATGACGCATGTCGCATTGACCTTTGTCAATCGTCGGAAAGAAAGTTGGCCGAGCCGGGATTCGAACTCACAACCCCGGGATTCGAACTCACAACCCCTGGATTGACAGCTCGCGTCGCTACCGACTGCGAATATTGATTTGAACATCAAGCCAGGTCGATATTCGGGATTATGGAGATTATGTAGCTACACGAATATCGATAAGAATATCTAGCCAGGTCGATATTCGGGAAAACGTAGATTCCGCCTTTAGAAGGGCAAATACCGATATGAATCTCTATTTGAATATGGAGCCAGATCGATATCCCTGAAAACGGTTATTGCGTCATTAAATCATAAGTAATAAATATTAAGATATTAATTATAAATAATAAGTAACAATTTATAAGTTATAAGTTATAAATTATAAGTTATAAGTTATAAATTATAAGTTATAAATTATAAATAATAAGTTATAAGTTATAAATTATAAGTTATAAATTATAAGTTATAAATTATAAGTTATAAATTATAACTAAACAGTTATAAATCATAAGTAATAAGTTAAAAATTACAATGACATGAGAGGGAAGATCCGCGTAAGGAATAATTATGTTACTGTCTGGTCAAAATATATATATTTATCACATGACAGTACTTGTATCCGATCTAATATACCCATTGCCTATTTCTTTATATGTAACGTGTGTAATATAATACGACCGAATCACTATTTTTGTATTCATCCGCGAATGTTTACAAAATGGCTGAGAACGTTTATCCTGTAAACACAAACGTGTGAGCATAAGTTATAAATCATAAGTTATAACAAATAAATTAAAAGTAATAAGTAATAGTTTATAACAAACAAATAATAAGTAACAAATGTCCCTCCTTCCAAGCAACTAGCTGCTTTTCCACATAGACTTAGCCCATTGGTGGAAGACGAATGACGCATGTCGCATTGACTTTCGTCAATCGTCGGAAAGAAAGTTGGCCGAGCCGGGATTCGAACTCACAACCCCTGGATTAACAGCCCGCGTCGCTACCGACTGAGCTAGCGGGCCCGGCAAATATCGATTTGAACATCAAGCCTGGTTGATATTCGGGATTATGGTGATTATGTAGCTACGCGAATATCGATAAGAATATCTAGCCAGGTCAAATACCGATATAAATCTCAATTTGAATATGGAGCCAGGTCGATATCCCTGAAAATGGTTATTGCGTCATTAAATCATAAGTAATAAATAATAAATAACAAGTTACAATTTATAAGTTATAAGTTGTAAATTATAAGTTATAAGTTATAAATTATAAGTTATAAATTATAAGTTATAAATTATAAGTTATAAATTATAAGTTATAAATTATAAGTAAACAGTTATAAATCATAAGTAATAAGTTAACAATTACAATCCGATTTAATATACCCATTGCGTATTTCT
Organism: Serripes groenlandicus; assembly: GCA_031761405.1. Taxonomy (NCBI): domain Eukaryota; kingdom Metazoa; phylum Mollusca; class Bivalvia; order Cardiida; family Cardiidae; genus Serripes; species Serripes groenlandicus. The sequence continues at coordinate 120,928,719 of JASEVX010000003.1, read as the reverse complement.
TTATATGTAACGTGTGTAATATAACACTACCGAATCACTAATTTTGATTTCATCCGCGAATGTTTACAAAATGGCTGAGAACGTGTATCCTGTAAACACAAACGTGTGAGCATAAGTTATAAATCATAAGTTATAACAAATAAATTAAAAGTAATAAGTAATAGTTAATAACAAACAAATAATAAGTTACAAATGTCCCTCCAGGGCTTCCGTACGAAGCCACTGCATAAGATGACGGAAAAGGGGTGTAAATTTACTTGTACCGAAGATTGCCAACAAGCGTTCAAAAAGCTTAAAGAAAGCTTATGTGCATCAACAGTGTTAGCACACCAAGACTTCACGGAAGCATTCATTCTAGACACAGATGCAAGTGATTATGGGATCGGAGCTGTCCTTTCTCAAGTCACTGAGGTGATAGAACGGGTTGTTACTTTTGCAAGCAAATCCTTAACTAAATCAGAGCGCAAATACTGCGTAACAAGAAAGGAGTTATACTCTCTTGTGTACTTCGTCAAGTACTATCGCCATTATTTGTACAGCAAACAGTTCACAGTAAGGACTGATCACAGTTCTCGCCAATGGTTAATGAAATTCAAAGAACCAGAAGGACAGGTAGCAAGGTGGCTCGAGGTACTGTCCTCTTTTGATATGAGGATTGAACATCGTCCCGGAATAAAACATGGTAATGCGGACGGAATGAGCAGAATACCTTGCAGGCAATGCTGAATGAACAGTTTGGGTTTAACTATAAATCAAATATCTGATTAAAAGGTAGAGCCCGTTGATCTTATAAGTTTCCAGGAATCAGATCCTGGTATTTGTAAAGTAAAGAGTTGGGTTGAAGCTAGGGCAGCACCAGGATCAAAGGAGATCGTTTCTGAAAGTTATTTCGTGAAGGCTTTGGTAGGTCAATTCGAGAGATTAGAGATCCATGAACAATTATTGATTAGGCGCTGGGAAGACAAAATAAAGGGCGTCGTGGCTTTGCAAGCGTTAGTGCCAATGACCAAGAGGAGGGAGGTACTTAGGTTCTCCCATGATATCAAAGCCTCCGGTCACCTAGGAATAAAGAAAACTTTGGCTCGTATCAGGCAAAAATATTACTGGCCTGGGTTGCAAACTGATGCAAACTGAAAGATATACATCAGTGGCTGTGAGAAGTGCAACAGACGCAAAAATCCAATTCAAACGAAAAGAGCTCCGATGGAGATTGTTCGAAGTGGTTACCCCATGGAGAGAATAGCCGTAGATATCCTCGGAGATTTTCCACGGACGGAACGTGGAAATAGATATATATTAGTCATAGGTGATTACTTCACGAAGTGGACAGAATGTCATGCTATTCCGAACATGGAAGCAAGAACAGTAGCATCAGTTCTCATAGAACAGGTTATATCCAGATTTGGAGTACCACAAAAGATTCACTCAGATCAAGGACGCCAATTTGAAGGTAAACTTTTTACCGAGATGTGCAGTCTTCTACAGATTGAACAGACTAGAACCACCCCTTATCACGCAATGTCTGACGGGATGGTGGAGCGTTTTTATAAAACACTGGTTGCTATGTTGAGTGCTTACGTGAATGAAAGTCATACGGACTGGGATGAACATCTCCAGTTCGTAATGATGGCATACCGTTCGACAGAACATGAAACTACCGGTATGTCGCCCAACCGTTGCATGTTAGGAAGAGAGACATCAACACCTTTAGACGTTATGTATGAAATGCCTTCAAGCATTAAGCCTGTACCTCGGAATCAGTGGGTGTGGGAGCTCCAGGAAAGAATTGAGTCCGCACATACGAAGGTAAGACAGTATACTGGCCATGCGATGAATAGGCAGAAAAGATATCATGATAATAACCTCTCATTCGATTCTTTTGAGGTAGGTTAAAAGGTGTACGCTTATTTCCCATTAAAGCGAATTGGATGTTCCCCAAAACTGACTTCTTTTTGGAGAGGTCCGTATGAGGTAAAAGAAAGACTTTCAAAGGTACTGTACAAGGTTAACTGCGGTCGCTCTGGTCATGTCCAAGTTATTCATTGTGATCGACTTCGAAAATGTAAGCAACAGGTCTTACCTGGTGAGCAAATTAGTAATGACATGCACACAGAAGCTGAACCAGAAGCAGTGCAATGGAACTCTGATTATGAGGTAGAATTCAGTCCTAATAAGAGGGTTAAACGTCAGTCGGTATGGATGAAAGATTATATTCTTTCTTTTTCTCTTTCCAGTAATAAAGACATGGCTAAGGTCAAGACCACCCCAAGGAAACCAATCTGTCCTAAGTGTAAGAGTGTCTCGCCCAACACAGAAGACCATGAGTATCATGTAAAGATATGTGTCCTGAATGCGTTTGGTTGTGGGCAATGTAAGAAGACTTTCGGTACCAGAAAATACTATCTTCAGCACATTCGAAGAGTCCATATGGCGTCAGGAAGTGAAAAAGAGGCGATATCTACTAAAGTGGTTACACATGGATGTAGTGGAGGGTTTGATAAAAGTGCCATGGATAAGAAGAAGGGGGTTGCCACAAGGTATGCACATGTATCAAGTGATGCAGAAAGTGAGTGGGATGACGAGCCTGACATCGATATTTGCGTCGAAACCACGAATGTAGAAAAAGTTGACAATGATAGCGAGGATAAGAATGAAGGGGGAAACGTCAAGACACAATATGACAGAAAGATCGAGAATGTGGCTTCTAAAGCACATTCAGATGACGAACAAGCCATAAGCCCACTAAGTGATGCATTGAGTAAAGAGGGAACAAACAATCATGTGATTCAAACGTTTCTGCAGGGCAGATTGATTAGGAAACGAACAATGCCTATGCCAGTCGAACTTTCAAAGAAGAAGTATTGTTGTCCTGCTACAATACAACATGAACAAATGAAACAGGGAGCGAATGCTAGCAAAGTTGAACAGGGTAGTCAGACGGAAACCCAGTCTAATGAGAAAATAAGGGGCGGTGATAACAATGAGATGGGACATGTAAGGTTATCTTTCAAACGACAGACAACACATGGCCGAATACGACAGAGAATTGCGGTTGAGGAAAATAGCGAGATGGTGTTTGAATCATCTGTTACTTGTGCGGAAAACAAACAGACCAAAGCCTCAAGCTTTAATGTAGGCGAATATGTTGGACTTGAGGGACCAGTTAGGTTGTCGAATATTCATGTGAACATATCGGAGGATGGAGAGTTTGTTATTGACTTCAATTAGGGTTTAACTCCGACCAACTAACTGCATATCTTATGACTAGTTTTAAGATGTAATTTTCACGTTTTTATTTGTTTTATTTTAAATGCAACGAAAGGTAAAGGCAAACCTTTATGTCATACCAGGTAGTGTGAAGTCACTCGCGAAAGAGTTTTTTAGTAGCCATAAGTATGCATACATTTTATTTTGGATATGTTAGTTTCACCATTTTTAGATAAAAATATTGTTAGATCACATGTATTTTGTTTAAATCATTATTTTAAAACGGGTGCGAGGACGCACCCAAAAACGAAGGCGTGGGTAGTGTGACAAACTTTAATAGGTGTAATACTCCAAAGTAGTTACCTCCCTTTGTTAAAGATCCGCCATTTGTTCTCTTATAAATAAATACAGACAGGTATGTTAATTATAGGTTTCTTTGTAATGTTCGGTAGAGATCGTTAATACTCGGGAATCCGCTAGGTGGCATAGCGGATTAGCAGTATAAATACCGAGTTCTCTGCAGTTTGAATCAGTCTGGGCCGAATCTCTGACCAGGCAACATCATTGACTTTAATTAGTTCTCCTGTGCTTTTGGGTGTTAGGTGTTGCTGAAACAAATTCACTCTCGAGGCAGCCTCGCTGTATTGAGAACGTGAAACAGTTTGACAAGCTTCGCCGTGTTGCTCGGAGCGTAGTGGGCTTGTTTAGGACGTTTGATGTAAGGGAGATACTGGGACTATACAAGGCGCTTTGAAGCTTGGCGTTGTGAAGCATTGCGCTGTATTACAGAAGAGAGGCATCGCTTCCTTCTGGGTAGCTTTCGGGCCTCGCCTGATTACTAGGGTGAACTAGATAGTCGCCGGAGAGCAGCTATGGCATAACCTCAAAGAAGCCAGGTCAAACAGTAAGTGAAACTGCGGCCTTTATTTATATTGCAAGTTCGCGCAATATATGAATTAGTTTTTGTGATTGATACCTGTCTCTGTTTTATTATTATTGATCCTTCCTTGTATCTAAATTCTTATATAATCATTTGTACGAATTGTAAGGCTAGGTAGCCCTGAGGTAAATTTATAGCTGTTAAATTGATTTATTGATTTTATGTAATAACCGCTCGGGACGTAAAATCGTTACACATACATATGTATCTAAATAACAATTATATTTGTCCATAGAGTTTCGCATTTCAGCAGATGGAAACAAACGGGAATTGTATGACGCCGCGACGGAATTGGCGTCATATTGTCCTGACGACGTCTCCTCACCATAACTTGATATCTTCGAAACAAAGATGCACCTTTTTAATTATCGAATGATCGACCCTTTTGTCTTTTCAAGATTAAGAAAATACAAAAGACTTTGATATCAATGTCTTTTGTATTTTCTTAACCTTGAAAAGACAAAAGGGTCGATCATTCGATAATTAAAAAAGTTAATTCATATACAGTGTTTTCTGTTAGTGTTCTGTACATTTTATTTTCAGAAACTCGACTGATGCACGGTACCTGACAACGTCGTTCTGTTATCAGAAATGCTTAACACGGATACAGTGCTTATAATGGCATTCATTGCGGTTAAGCAAATATGTTACATTAGCCTTGAAGACACGCTGCAAAATGCTATTAAGCTATTTATATAGTGTATACTGTATTGGGACAAAACACATAATGCTAGTGTTTGATTGTGTTCCTGTCGTGTTAAGGTGTGAAAGTTCCTTCTATTTCTCTAGTAGACAATCAGCAATAGTTTTAAAAGGATATCAAACTGTTAATGTACGTCCATATATATTTCCAATATGTTATAAAACTAGACTGTTTCAGATTTATTGGATTTCGGAAGAAAGAGTAATGTAAGTATCCTTATAAAATAATATTAATCTTACATCATTAGTAAAACCATAACATAAATGGAAATAACTTGAAATGAGCATTTCTTGTATTCTTTGTATTTGAGTTTATTATCTGATAGTATTGTTTACAGGCCTGACCATGGCATAGTTTATTTTAGGGAACACTAACCGCTTAGTATGGTATAGTTCTCAGACTAACTGTATTCTTTTATTTGGAATATGGTGTCACGCTATAACCTAATATGATAGGTCAGTGTTATCTGCTTTGAACGTGACTGAAGAAATATAAAAAATGACAACCGGAAAATTGAGCGACAAAATTTGCGGCTGCATGTGATAGGGTTTGAATGAGATATATGTGATAAATTATTCATTTATGATGTGATAACCTCTATTCTGAAAACGGTTGTGTAATAATGGTTGAACCATATTGTTAAATCAGTGAGTCCTCTAAATACGTTATACTTGCAGATATGTGTGAGTTAACAATTCATAGAAAAAGAACAATTATACTTCCCCATTTTAGATATAATAATATTTTCTATAAATGAGTATCATATAAAAACAACGTTTTTGTAATATAAATCATTGTTTAGGGTTATTTGCTTTAAAAATGCGCGTTTTTGGATCACACTACAAAAAGTATATATACAATATCCCATTGTTCCCATGTATTTCCCTAAAGATATAAATTGCAGATCCAGCAACTCGACTGTATGATTTTTTGTTTAAATTATATTTGAAAGGCAAACACATTTTAAGTGCGCATATTGCATAACTATTATTTTAAAAAGAGATTCATTTAAACAAACATAGTAGGGAATGAATATACACTCGTTCTATAACTTATTGCTTAACATATCTGATCAGAAATCAACCTACTGCATGAAAATGCTTTTAGGAACAACGAATAAGTTCAACGTCTCATTCACCACTTAAAAAACGATAGCATAATTTAATCATATCAATTGTGTCATACAACACGCAGTTTTAGTTTTTTTGAAATGATCATGAAATCTTTTATTTATGTGTATGGTACAACAAGGTACATACATGTGTACACGTAATAAGCTATGTCAATATTTATGTCTATTGTGTGTATAATTAGTCCTTAATTACTCTAATATGAAAATGCCATATGTCTTATGTCATGAAAATATTTCCTGCATCAAGGAAAGTGTTACGTGTCGCAGAACAATAATGTTGAATTGCGTAAAAAACATAATTGGAATTCTCAACATTACCGTTATATCTAAAAACCTTGAGATCTCACCCATTGTAATATTGTTCAATTTTGACCATATCAAACGAACCTTAGAGTAGTTATGCATATTGTCAATGTCTTGTACTATTTTCTTTAAGTTATGAAATACAACAAGACGCATACAACAAGGATTTACCGATATGTCCGTTTTATAAGATATTGGTATTCATACTACTTACATATTTTGAGTGCTACCACAAAATCCCGTTATATCAAACCAGGATTCCCTAGACGACGCTAGGATTGTTGTCAGAGGAACACAGGACCATCCTGTAGAACTAACATGTACATCAACTGGTGGATATCCAAAACCTAATTTAAAGTGGTACAGAGGCAACAACCAGCCACAACGTTTAATCCCCAATGAGACTTCCGAAATTAATGGCGATGGAAACTGTATTGTCGAACATAAAATACAAATTCTACTAGACAATAAGATCGGGTTTCGTATTTGTAAAATAAAATATATAAATAAATAAATACATACTACTACTAATTCTACTACTGCTTTTACTACTTCTATTTATATTACTACTAAGACTATCAGAACTACTTCTACTACTGATGTAAGTAGTACTGCAACTACAGTTGAAATAAGTATTACGGCTTCTACTAATACTACTACTTCTGCTATTGCTATAATTACTACTACAACTACACAATGCAAATGATAACGATACTAATAGTGTATAGTAATGAATTTTCAATTAGTTCGATGTTTTAGACATATTATTTCTACTACGTATAAATAGTAATGCTAGTGATATTGGTTAAAACATCTTCTATGTAAATAGTTTTTTATTGTTCTTGTCTGTCTTGCCGATGCCCAACTCTCTACATGATTATCATAATTTCTCCTATATATTAAATTAGCCAGGAAGCGCCTTGACTTAACTGAAAAGTTGTTGAAATCGGCGTAAACCACTTATCAATAAATTAGTATGTACATGTACTATACTGATTGCCCCTGTCTCTCAGTGTGTGCTTTAAAGATTATTTGCTAGAAATTGTAAACATCTACACAAAACGAGCATTCCATATTTCTTCGGTAAGATACGTGATTTCCATTTGGAATAATAAATGGGATAAATGACCATACATTATAAATAGTTTCATGTTGAAATGTTTCAAGACTATGTGAGATAACTGCTCTCTTAAAGCGAACCCCTACAGGACACAATGATTGGTCTGGTCACCAGATATTGATTTAGTTGCACGATTGTTTTGCAGCTCGTCGAATACCAAATCGCAATTTGACATAGCTACCACTGTGCACGCTTGAATCATTCTATTTTAAATTAGTCAAGTAAGACCTGACGGTATTGACTTTGGTATGGAATTAAAACGCATAAGACAAACACAAGTGTAGACCTCTATTTTTTAGGAATATGTACTATAATACATTGTATCTAAATCTGGTTTGAGAGCTGATAATGTTGTCGTAAAGACTAGACAGTTATCGGTTATCGGCACATCGTTTCAAATCTAAGTTAATGTCAAAACCCGAAAACATAACAAGCCTTACATATCAAGGTCTATGAATTCTTTATTTAAGTAAAACTATTGGTACCATCGGTAACTACCTACTTAGTAACATAAGGTTTTTCTAACAAATTAACGGATTGTACAACAAACAGTTTAGACCGAACAGTACTCAAGTCTGGTTAGAAATGGAGGCAAACAACGTGACTAGTGTTCAAGACATTTCATATGTTAAAGATGATATAATATGAAAAAGGCAAAGCCTCATCACGAGCACAGCGCCTATAATGGGTCTAAGCTGCAGGTATATGACTACCATGATTAAGGAATATGTTACAAGCTGACAGAACTGGGACCGTTATTGTACACTATCCCTACTTTATCTTTTGGTGCAAAGTCAAATTATCAAACATTTAAACATTGACTTCATCACATGAGCATACACATATATATATATTACAGTAAGGTCAAACATAATAATAGTGTTAACAAGATATCCTTCAATTTGGCATGTGACATAGTTATAGACAGGTTTATAGCAATGTTCAAAACATCCATCTGCCAAAGTTTCAACATGCAAACATTAAAAGAAAAGCTTTCCGAGTGTTAACAACATTTTCCTTAAATATGGTCTAATGAACTTATGTTTGATCCGACATGACACATATTTAAACTTGGCCTAGATATCCTCAGGACAAACATTCTGACAAAGTTTCAAAATACTGAAGCAAACATTGACGTCAAGAGTGTTTACAATATTGTTCTCAAATGTTTCCTAGTGACCTAGTTCTTTTGTATCCAACATGATCTTTAATTGGATTTAGCCTAGATTTGACCATAACACCAATTCTGACAAAATGTCAACATGCTAAAATTAAAAATTCAGCATTCAAAATGTCTGATTGTTTACAAAATGTGCCTTCAATTTGCTCTAGTGACCTAGTTATTGACCCCCCATGACATTTCTTTTTAATAGGCCTATATATTGTCAAGACAATCATTCTGACAAAGTTTTAAGCTGCTGAAGTAAAAGTGTGGTTTCTTGACTGTAAACAAGGTTTTCCTTTAAATTGGTGAAGTGACCTAGTTTATGACCCAACATGACCTAAATTTGAACTTAGCCTTTCTCCAAAATAACATCAAGACCATAATTCTTACAAAATGTCAACATGCAGCCTCCAGTGTTAACAATATTTTCCTTCAATTTGAACTTGTGACCCAGTTTTTGACCTCATATGACAAAGTTTCAACCTTGGCCTAGATATCATTAGGACAAACATTCTGACAAAATTTGGCCAAGTGACCCAGTTTATGACCAGAATCACTAGATATATCTAAACATAACCTAGTTATCATCAAACAGTTATTCTGAAAACATTTCAACATGCTCAAGTTAAAAAAGGCCTCCAGAGTGTTTACAATATATATATTTTCCATCAAATTGACATTGTGAACTAAATTTTCACCTCACAGGGCCCAGTTTATAACTTGGCCAATATTTGTTGGAGATGAACTACTGCTAAACTTGCATTCATATTGTCTGTTGTAAAATGTTGCATGACGTGTGAACGAAGGACATCAGACAAAATGTGATCGTGAAAAAAAAACCTGTGCAATCAAAGAACAGGACTTTATTTGATTTTGATATATACTTATCCGTTTATAAACATTACTTTGTATTAATCCATTAGTATTATATGTAATCAGCTGAATTTCCTCTACAGTCATCCTCATAACAGCTGTAATTCCATCATTGTATGAGTTGCTCTCAATCTATTCCCTTGTTTAATGTTGATGCAGGAAGTTATATTATCCAACACTCAAAGATGCATGCAATTTTCATTGTTTTGACAGGCACGAATGACCAAAGGGTATATCTCTAACTGCCTATTATATATGAACTTCCTCTCCCATTTTCGCCATTACAGCTGTGATTCCATGATTGTACAGGTCTCAATCCATTTACTGTTTTGATGTTTATGCAGGAAAGAATATTACCCCACAGTCAAAGATGCATGCATTTTTCATTGTATTGACAGGTACCAATGACCAAAGGGTATATCACTAACTGCCTATATAGATATGAATTTCCTCTCCAGTAATTGCTGTTATTCCATGATTATATAGGATGTTCTTAATCCATTCTGTGTTTTAAAATAAAACTTGATGCTAATATCAATAATCATTGACTGCTGTTTTAATACATAGCAATAACTGCAAATAAGAGGGACTTTTAACAAAACAAGATGATAAATGTCTTTAAAAAGTTTAAATAAAATAAGATGATAAATTAATTAACAAATAGATCTATGAAAATATACATGTAAGCCAAGCTTTGGGCTCTGAGAATAGCTTTCCTGTTTTGATTTAGATCAGTTTGTACCTCTGTGCAGTCTTATCTGGATTATTCATTTAAACCAATTACTTTAAACTTATATATTTTACATCAATTGTAAAACAAGCTTAAATCTTATTTCAATCACACTCCATGTCCTTGAGATACAACCAGTTCTTACGCCATTTGTGCAGAAAATCCCAATCTTCACCGATTCAGATTCAGTAGATATTTCGGGGATTTTTTCAGATTTTGATAGATTATGAATATTCCAGTGAATTCTAGTATGTCTACGCACCGCATTTGTCATTTGGTAGGCCAATATTTTGGCAGCTTTTGCTTTTCAAAGGGACCAAGTCCCTACTTGTGTTCGGAAAAAAGGAGCCATTAAGGCCGTTTTCAACAATTTTTCAGTCATATAACCTCGACCAGTTCACCCACAACAAGCTGCTTTTCCACTTAGACTGTTAAACAGACCATTGGTGAAAGAATCACGCAGGTCACAATGACTTTTGTCAAAGTCGGAATGAATGTTGGTCGAGCTGGGATTCAAACTCACAACCTCTGGATTGACAGACCGCGTCGCTACCGAGCTACCGGAGCTCGGCCATTATGATAAAAGGTCAAATTGTTGACAATGTGCAATTATAATACTTCTTCTCACAATGTTACTTACATGAATCATGTTTTGCCGCAGGATGGGTTTCTTTAGAGCATCGCAGTGATCCTGACCTGCAATGTGCATTCAATTTCGATAATTGTCACATCCTTTTTCACTTGTAAAAACACTTTTTAATTTTGTTAAGAGCACACAGGAAAAGTCATGCCCATATAAATCCGTTTCGGCTCTTGAATTCACTGGGGACGTTTCATTTTGGGTTCGCTTAGTCTGAAAAGATGTTAGTTTTAACTGAATATCCATTATTTAGAAATATTCCATCCACATTGCAATGTGTTTCAACACTAAAAAAATGGAGTGGATGTCATGCAGCAGAAACGTAAGCTATTGCGTCATAAAATGTGTAAACAATCTGCACTTGAGGACTTCCAAGAACACTTCTAAAAATAGATTAACTTTTCTTCTTATAAATGTGCGGTTTTAGTGGTTGCATTTAATTCTGAATGGGGTATCCTATGGCGGTAACGATTCCGAAATTTTAACCATTTGCATTTTCAGAAAAAAATCCCCAAAGCGAGTCCACAGGGAGGTGCTCCTGTTGGATCTAAAACAGAATATGACCCTATGCATACATTTAGAAATACAGGAGCGCGTCCCTGTGATTCAACTCCGTGTTGGTGTACAGTACTTGGGTAGACATAAATATACATGTCTCTGATTTGCGTCACAGGGTGTTTCGTGTAACAGCTATTTATTGCATTGATCTTTGACAGTCCGAAGGAGTTTTTGTCAGAAGGACATACGACTTCAGCGAAGTCTGCGTAGCATTGAGGGTGAAAACAATTTTACTATAAAGAGCCTCTTCTAAAGATCAGACAGTGAAACCAAAATATTCCATCAACAGACATGTACGTCAATGAATATAACCCATCGCTGATTCTCAGATGCACACTACAGCTTGATTTTAAATCAACGCCAACATGAAATTTCCAGTATTAATTTATGTTATTCAATGGGAAACGAGAGCGATAAAAATTCTTACCTGCGCAAAGAAACTCGCAGCCGATTAAGTTATGGTTGTCAGCCTTAAATGTAAACAGCACAGTTGTTCTAGTTATCTCGGGTACCAACTGAATATGACGTCACCGGATGTTGATAATTGTCGGTCATGGTTCCCTGCTTTCTTCTATGTAATTTTACTTGGAATTTCACGAGCTGGGCCATAGTAAAATTTTGCACCCAATTGTTTTCCATACTGATTATAGGAAATTTCCTATAATTAAGGTAATACCTAAGAACGAGCTGCGCTCGTTAATAGAGACATTACGTTTGACAGAGTCTTACAGTGTTTCTCTTTCTAGAGAGAGCAATGGAAAACATGTGGTATGCTATATTTTATATGAGGCATTACCGGCATCCTTAACGGGATCTGGCACTATTGAAGTGAGCTGTAAGTATTTATGAACTATGTTTAAACTTATTTATTTTACATCAATTACGAAACACGCTTTCAGTTTTCACTAATGACACTCGTTGTCATGGAATTGCTGACCGGATAATGAAGCAAATTCATATTGTTTTGGTTCATTATAATCTGGTTGCCCGGCCGGGTAGCTCAATTGGTAGCGTATCTGACTCGTGATCTGGAGGTCACGGGTTCGATACCCGGTTGCGGCGACATTCTTTCGGGCTATGTTTTCCATTGCCTCTCACCTCTGATCTATGTGAGAAAGTAGTCAGTGGTTTCGAAAGAATGTTGTGTAAGTACTGGTGTGGGAAAACCAGGAAAACATGGGTAGGTGCACTGTCCGCCGTGATATGACCAAAGCTGTTGAAAGCGGCGTTAAACTCCAAACAAACAAACAAACAAATTCATTATAATCTATCATTCAATACAGCCCTGGATACGTCACCGATGTTTTATTTAAGCTACTTGTATAAGCTCTTTGTAACAAAGTAATGTGCAATTAGTTATTGACACATTGTTTCGTCTATTGGTGTACTGTACAGTACATATCAGTGTGAATGAACAATCTCCCGTTGAAAGTGTAAGTGCAACGACAATTATGTACAGGTCGGGGATGGTGTTTGTTTTGTTTTAGAAACACAAATATTATTTAAAAAATGTACGCGAATTTATTATCCACGTCTTCAAAGGCAATGGTACACATGAACCTATCAATTACTACATCCTTAAAATATAAATGTCCTTATACAATTAATCTAACGAGCTTAAAACTGTAAACAGACAATTATCCACATGATAATGATAGTAACGAAAACTAAATTAATGTGTATACATTATATAATATATATAACAGTTCATCTTTCTAAGATCATCCTTTAGTATATTTGCCCGATTGCTGCGAGGTCGCAGAAGGTCAAGACAAGACACTTAAATATGACGCTAATGCTGAACCGAATCCTTCATTTACGTGGTATCATAATGACCTTGATACAACTAGTAATACTGTAGTTAGGGGTAACGTTTCGGAATTAATACTGAACGAATGCTGGGCAATACAAATGTGTTGCTATTACTGCATACAAACTAGAGGGTGTCATCCTTACAGCCGTATCAGTAAAGTGTAAAGTATTTTGATATTGTTCAATGTTATTTGACAATTTCATAATTCACAAGTATTTCCCTATAAAGTTTAATACATTTTTGATTTAATGTAATATCGTTTAATCATCTAGATTTAATATACATCTAATTATATAGATTTATAGCAAGTAATTGAAAAGCACATGAATCAGGTATAAATCTAAAAGTATTAAAGTGTTTCTCAAAACTCCAGTAAATGGTATAATTTCAAAAGCTCTTAATATTTATTAAACATTAACGCATATGGGGATGTGTTATTTAAATAATATAACACCAGGGTGTGGTACAATTAAAAATGGTTATATTTAACGTGTTGCAGTTCGGCCATTAACCGTTCAGTTGACTGGGGCTATATCCAATATTACCGCTGATAATGCACACAGAAAGTCACTAAACTGTACATCTGGAACGTCTAACCCTCAGTTAATGATCAAATGGTTTAGAAATGATCAAGAAGTAGAAAGTACAGCTATTTTACAAGAGTCTGATGGTGAATACAATGGTAAAGTGACTAATAAATACTAAAGATTTTCCCATATCGTAGTATGGATGGTCAATAATTGCACTGTACAGTATACAACAGTGTAGATGATCACAATTCAATTTGCAGTGAAAGTAAAACAATTGATTTGTTGTATTAGTGCATTGTCAACTATTTACAGGTCAAACTATGTCTTTTTTTAATAGAAGATATCTGAAACGAACAACTTTCAGTATTGTAGCAAAATTGTGAAGCCAGTTTATGAATAATATTGGAGCGGATAGGTTGTGGAATATGATGCATTTCCTCTTTGACACTTTCGAAATTATAAATGTGTAGAGATAATGCTTGTGTTATCAATGTGTAGAGATAATGCATGTGTTATGAAGTAGTAGTCGACATTTGAAAGTGTCATATGGACGTAATTTGTCCAAATAAGGGAACTGGTTTATTTATCTGTTTCTTCGCATACGTTGTTCAATACATTGACAATGCACACTTCCATTGCTTTTCATATTCAAATAGAATGATTGTTTAATTGCACCTCATAGGTAAGATCACCCAATAACAACATCGTTATCAGCTATCAAGGAAGTTGTAGAAGGTAATCAGACGACTTTCAGATGTGATGTACATTAAAACCCCAATGCGAATGTGACATGGTACCATGGTAATGATGTTGTTCTAACATAAAGACCTACAGTAAACAATATTGGTGAATTCGTTATTCCTCTTGTAAATAAAACACAAACTGGTACATATAAATGCATAGCAAAATATGGATATATGCCGAACTGGGCGAACGAGACCGACCTAGATGAACAATGTAATAACATGCTCATTAAATAATCATTGCACAGACAAATCATTGCATATGTTGTCGGAAATCAAGGCGATGACAAGGGGACACTAGTTGTCAAACATCAAGATCATTGTTATGTAAAATGGCCGACATTATCCAATTGCAATACCGATGAAACTGACAGTCAACTCAAATCAATTCATAAACGCATCATAGAAAGATAACCTCTTTAAGAAGTATGCTGCCGTCACTGCATTGGCTGAAGGCAGGAGTCTATGTAACATTTCTATAGTTATCCAACTGTCTCGGTCTGAGAAGGACCGCATTAGGTCATCAGTCATCACCAGTATACAGTGTTTATAAGACTATCTGGATTACAGTAGAGTTGAATATTTAAAACTATTAAAAGGATTTAATCTATGTCTGTGTAATGCTTCTTGAATTAGACCAAACAATGTTGCTCTTAACTTTCTGTCGGTATATTATACAATTGTAGAAGAAATGCTCTATGTATAACAACAATCACCCAGATGCTGGAATACGTCTTTCCTTTTAATTACTTCATTACAAACGAATCAGGACCGTGATATGACTTTTGATTCATTACATAGGACAATAACGCACTTAGTAGTGTTGTACTGAAATCGCCAAACACAAACATACTGATAACACATGTTTATCATATCCAGTAACGCTTTGCATGATACAACAAGAAGTGTAATGTCATCGGTAAATGACAGGGCACGAAATTGTTTTATCTTGAAACCTAAGTTAAAATAGACTAATTGTTCAATAAGTGAGGTACAACAATGGTGTCCATACTCCGTTTGATGTTCCCTTTAACACATGGAACCAGTTTGAATATAAATCATTGTATATGATGCAGCTGTACATATCGGAATACATAGACATTCTATATTTAAATAGCTTGGGATGGACACTCATGCAGTTTGTAGAAAAGACCATTGTAACACACTCAGTCATATTTCCAGCGGGCAAAAAGCAAGTAAATAATGTTAGGTGAATTTCATTGCAACAAGTTAAACTCTCCTGCAAAATGAATGAAGTCATGTTGCTATCCATACCAGATTGAAATTTACTCTGAAGGCTTACCACCGCCTTCATATAAGGTGAGTATCTTGCCCTAATCGGGAGTTGCAATCCATATCAAATGAACACGATAAACATTGTTTTAACATCAGTCCCACATTTTGCCCGTTTCCGATGTTAATAATAAAGGTTATATTACATTTGTTTAATATGATCCCCATATTATGTATAAGACTCTTCCTTTACATGTTAAGAAATTGGTAACAGTAGCATAGAGCTCTCTGTCATGTTCATCGTATTCAGTATCGGAGTAAAAGATTGCATAATTTACAGTCACGAAATACTACACCGTTGAACTTGATCGCAGCAGCTAATGTACGTGTAGTTAAAGGTACCAACCGTGGTTTATGTTTCTTATCTTTATTAAAAAGACACACACTCTACAAACGTCGCTATAAAAGCCGGTCAGGTTCGATACCCAGTCGCGGTAAAGTGCCCATGAGAAAGCACATTTCCTAGCCCCGTACTGGTTTGTTTACCCAGGTATCATGAATAAGTGAACAGTCGTCATGACATAACTGAACTAATGTTGAAAACGGCGTAGATCCCCAATAAAAAAGCAGGCTTCTACAGCATGACTTTGGCGGGGGAATGTGTACTCACACCCCATTCCCGTTACATTAACAAGTATATAAATAGACAGACATCTTGATTGAATTGTTTAAGAGGAGGTAAGCGTGTTATTAAACGTTTAACTTATATATAAAACTGCAATATAACGTTCATTCCTGGTCGCCCCAATTGGATGGTATACATGGTGTTTATCATGGTGGTCGATATTTCAAGTGCTTTCAACGAGCTAAATTTAAAGTGTATCGATGAAATAGAAAACTGTGATCACGTGATCGAATGCGCTCCATTTGATAGATTGAATTGTTTAAGTGGAGGTAAACGTGTTATTAAACTTTTGAGGTATATATAAAACTGCCATATAACGTGTATTGCTGTTCGCCGGATCGTATACATGTTGTTTATCATGGTGATCGATATTGTATGTGCTTTTAATGAGCTACATTTATAGAAATGTCACGTGATCGAATGCGCTCCATTTAACATATCGAAGTGTTTAAGAGGAGGTAAGCGTGTTATTAAACGTTTAACTTGTATATAAAACTGTCATATAACGTGCATTGCTGGTCGTCCCATTCGGATCATATACATGTTGTTTATCGTGGTGGTCGATATTTTAAATGCCTAAAATGAATTAAATTTATAGAAATATATTGATGAAATAGAAAACTGTGATCACGTGATCGAATGTGCTCCATTGAACATATCGAAGTGTTAAGAGGAGGTAAGCGTGTTATTAAACGTTTAAATTATATATAAAACTACCATATAACTTGCATTGCTGGTCTCCCCAACTCAGATCGTATACATGTTGTTAATCATGGTGGTCAATAGTTTAAGTGCTTCTAATGAGCTAAATTTATAGAAGAGTATCGACGAAATACGAAACTGTGATCACTTAATCGAATGCGCTCCATTTGACAGATGGCGACATATATTGTAACCTTGCACGTTTAAATAAGATAAGCTTCAACGTCGTGTTTTTATGCCGTGTACTTTTGCTGTTGAAGAATGTTTTACTTGAAGTATCTATATACTAATTAATCATCTCCTCATGGTCCTCCAGCCTCAATAAACAACCTACCTTTACTTTTCATAAACGCACGGTGTCGCACGAGACTGGCAGACCATTATGGCTTGAGACAAGATCGAAAACTATCATTATTATATTGTAAAATTGAAGGCTTATTGTAGTTAGCACAATTACTCAACTCAAAATAAGAAAAATAGTATGGATGTCGTAATATGAACATGTTTACTCGAAGATGTGTATTTATTTGTCAAATTATAACGCAATGCGATATATACGTTACATTACTCAAACAGCCACCGTCTTGAAATATAGTTCATTACAGCAAATGTGAACCAGTTGTGCGATTGATATTAGCGAAAGTGACAGCAATATTAAAACACATATTCTTACCGTTTTGTGATAGCAATAATACTTTTTCAACATTGCCTTTCCAGATACCCTAGACGTAAAAGTTACTACTAGAGACGTTACAGTAAATGACACCGCCGCTGCATTATTATGCACAGCAGCCGGTGGTGTACCTACAGTATATATGTATTCAGAATGACAACACACATGGCCAGGTTATGAATCAATAACTCATACCATGTAACTAAGAAATATTCCGACATTAAATGTGACATCACTCACATACAAATATTCGGGTATATACACATGTACAGTCAGTTATGGTGTTTTCAGGAGTTTAAACCCTAATGCTGGGTATGGAAAAGCATATTTGAAAGTAGAAAGTAAGTTTACGAGTGCGGTTGTTGTTATGTATAATTGACAATTTCCATTGACTGTAAATTTACGGGTAGATACTACGTCAATAGATCAATCCGAGGTTCGTGCATTAAAACTCCGGCTTGACCATTGATTATTCCAGGTTCGATCCCAAGTCGCGGCATTACGGTCATGGTCGAGTGTCCTTGGGCAAGGCACATTTTCTAGCCTAGTACTGGTTTGTTTACCCAGGGATCATGAATAAGTGAACTGTCGCCGTGATATAACCGAAATAATTTTGAAAGCGATGTAAAAAACCCAATAAATAAATAAATAAATATTGAATCTTCCAGATGACTAAAATGTTTTTTTGCTAGCGTCATGTGTCTATCACCTATGGTCGATTATCTCAAACAGGAAGTTAGTCAGTTTTCTGGGACTTATTTAATGTGGAATTCCTTTGAAATTTGAAAAAAAAAAACCAGGAAACACATGGAGAGGTGAACGTGCCGACGCGATGTAATTGAAGACTTAAAACTGAAATGGACTTAAATTAAAATTAATCATCTATTAATTTGAACAATACTACAACTCTTCTGCATACTTTGAAACCATGAGATTGGATAATTTAGTAACATTGTGAGAAAAGGAAAAATGACCTCTATCGAACAATACTACAAATCTTCGGCATACTTTGAAACCATGAGATTGGTAAATTCAGTTACATTGTGGGAAAAGGGGAAATGTTCTCTATTAAACAGTACTACAAATCTTCGGCGTACATGTACTTTGAAACCATGAAGACATAAAACTGAAATGGATTTAAATTAAAATTTCTATCAAACAGTACTACAAATCTTCTGCATATTGGATAAATTAGTATCATTGTGAGAAAAGGGGAAATGTCCTCTATCGAACAATACTACAACTCTTCTGCATACTTTGAAACCATGATAGTATATACTTTAGTAACATTCTGAGAAAAGGAGAAATGTCCTCTATCAAACAGTACTACAAATCTTCTGCATATTGGATAAATTAGTAACATTGTGAGAATAGAAGAAATGTCCTCTATCGAACAATACTACAACTCTTTTGCATACTATGAAACCATGATATTGGATAATTAAGTGTCAATGTGAGAAAAAGAAATATCCTCTAAGAAACAGTACTACAAATCTTCTGCAAAGGGACATGTGTACATATATGTTGAGAAAGGGTAAAATTTTACATGATAGGTAAGCGCATACTTTGAAAACATCGTGGCAGAAAAACTTCGAAAACATTGTGAGAAAGGTGGACTTCTGTACATACATGGTGAAATTGTGAAAAGTTTACATGATAGGTAGGTCGCATACTTTGAAAACATCGTGGCTGAAAAACTTGGAAAACATTGTGAGAATTGTGGACATGTGTACATACATGGTGAGAAAGGGGGACATTTTAAATGTGTAAATGCATTTTTGAAAACATCAATATTACGTAAATGTGCACGTGACAAAATAATCCAATATATTAAAGTCACAAGTAACAACAAAATAATCAAATTCATTAAAGTGACATGTAACTAAAAAAAAATCAAAATTTCTGAACAGACTTTCACGAAATTATCATCAATTTTAAGGAAAATGTGGTAGGCAAGTATACACACACACACACACGCGCGCGCGCGCGCGCACACTTATTTTTGTTGCTTTCGATTTCAAGGTTTTTGAAAATATTATCGTTAATGTCATCATTCGTCCTATGAAAGTCACGGACAACCTACCAGTGGAATGCTAAAAAATAACCGATTCCTTAAATTGACACGTGATGAAGATAATTTTATCAATGGACAGATGGAATACGTTTAAGCGGTTTAAATATAAGGAACTTTACCTTTAGTCCCTGTCGAGATACCTTGCAGGGTGACAATAGAAATATGTAGTATATCAAAAAGAATGAACAAGAATAGTATGTATATATATATTGTCGTGCCAAATGATATATAAGGGAGGCCACTACTCAACCCTTAGATGGGACAGATTCGTTCGAAGAAAACACTTTTTATCAGATTGCCTCCCTTTAACTGGTTTTAAGCTATTTGCTCATATCAACACTCTACTATCGCAAACGCATTGGCGCGAATCTGGGGATCTATTTTACATATTTGGGGTTTAATAAAAAATCAATCCAAATTGAAAACACCTCTACGGAATAGAACGTTGGACTTTTACCATTGGTGAAAATGAATGTTTTAACGTGTAGGCCATGCATTGGAAAGTGAAAACATGATTATGCATAATAACATATCTTCACTTTACAACGTTCGACAAGTCGGTCGATACAGGAGCTTTCGACCCAAATTGATCTGGCTAAGAGTTGAACTAAATACATGTAAACAACCATATATCTGCCATCCTTTTTGTTATGCTAACAATTAAAATTGTATAACACGACCTCGAGCCTTTATACGAACGATTAAGATCGGTTTAAAAATATAACATAAACATTTCAAGTTGAGATAATTGATACCCTGTCTGAATTATTGTCCACCTCACCCTTTACTATTACCGGTATATTACACGTTTTACATGTTTAAGGAAGGTTGTAGCAAATGGTTAGTTAACTCACACGTTATTGTCTTATTCTGCTTCGTATTTACAAAAGGAAAGGCTTGAAGAGTTACTGGTGCTTTAACCCGTTTTAAACTAGTTTTAAGTTGTATGGCGTTTCCTGAGTAAGTAACCAATACTACTGGTCCTTTTATGCTGACACCAGCGAGTCAGTATTATTGTTAACAATAATAAGGGGCAAGTTCAATAAAGTACTTCCATTTGTTAAGTCTTTGGTTAGACCCGGACGGGTTCGAACTTCCGACCGGCGTCACTACACCGCAGAGGAGGTCATTTATGATATTTGATGTTCAAACTAAAGTTCAGACATTTATTTATTTTAGAAAACGCAAGTTTTATCTACTGCGTACAGTGTGTGTCTTAGTGAATCTGTCGTATATAATGTGTTGAGTACATACGCATTTTCTTTTTTTAAACGAGTTCCGTATTTGATAAAGTTCGTCTGCTAAAGTAAAGAAAATCCAGTCATTAGTTAGGTTATACATAGGCAATGTATTAATCTTTAAAGACCACTTCGTAAATAAAAGCCCTAACTCTAACCCTATCCCGAATTATAACCCTTGCCCTGTCTGATGAGTCCAATTGTATTTGATTACAAATGTAACAGCGACGTACTTTATTCCCTTTTATTAGTTGTAAAACGTAGCATTTCTAGATTGAAAATGAGAATATATGCTATTAATTAATACAACATACCATACAAAACGTATTTATACATGAAATAAAGCAAATCGAACATAGCTACATCAATACATCTATATAAACATTCAGTAAGAATGGAACTTTTTCATATAATCTCAGTTACCTTCTTAAACATGCTCTCAAGTTTATTATGTTCTATCAACATAGTAGAATGCATCTATATGCATCGTATGTCATCAACTTAATAATGTCCACCTTACGTCGGACACTTGAACATGCCTGACTGTTTAATGTTTGGAAACTAGATATCAGTATACATGCCTTTCCGTAAAATACTTGATCTCAATTGAATATACAATCAACATGCAATCTTATTCCATATTCGGGCTTACAATTGATTAAAGTCCATTTGTGTGGATGAAATAAAGCACTGCAGCATCAGCGTGAATTGATTGATTTGTCTTAATTTAAATCGTGTGTTAAGTGTTTGTTCAGGATAATTATTTTCGAAACAATTCAACAAGAGCTGATGAACCGTCCACAGTATCGTGCATAGTGTTTAAGTTCCCCAAACCTTTTATAGTACTGTTTGTGTTGATTTCAGTTATGATTTGTATGAAAGTGTTCTTAACCTGAACAAACGTATGGAATATCTCTATAAATTAAAGTAAAATTACTGAAAGAAGTTGAGCAATTTCTGCTTTTGCCACAATGTTTTCAAAAGTCGTTAGCTGCTGAGGCGTCAGAAAGGGGCTACACGAGGGTAAGCATTGTAATTACCCCCATTAAATTCTAGAATCAAACCTATATCAATAGACATATATATAAATATACATCACATGTACATTCTGAAGCTTGTATGTCAATTGTCAGATTGTTCTCGTCAGTTCATCTAGATAGCTTATGACTTTGCTTGATTATGACATATATAAGTAACCGAACATTTGTGTAGGGAAAGGCGTCTAGAGCAAGGGTGTTCAGCTCAATCTCGATTTGAATGAGAGTATGTCTGATAGAAGTGAACTTTGTCGAAAACAAGACAGAATGCCAATCAAGTAGACAATCTGATTATGGTGAAATGTTACGAGAACCTACATACTCAATCAAAAATATAAAAGGTATGAGAGACGGATAGGGTTTCGTCTAAACCAAGGACCGTTAACAATTGAACAATACAATATGCCGTTTAAATTGAAAAACAAATATGTATTATTGGATAGGTCAGGCCTTTTTAAAGTTAACTTAGATTGTAGTGATAATATATTTACACTTTAGGCTTGTCCTTGCAGAATCCACATATTCTTGTCGAATGAAGCCATTGATTGGGTGGATTCTTATTTCGTCCACATTGAACCCTGCCTTGAAGTGAGATAGCTGTCGAATTTGTTTACAGTTGTCTCAAGATCTAGGTGTACATTAACAATTAGTTTGTGCCAAGCCGGTCACTCAATCGGTAGCGACGCAGGCGGTCGATCCTCAGGTTGGTTAACATTCTTTCCGACACTTGACAAAAGTCAATGCGGCAAGCGTGTCTCGCCTTCTTTTAATCGGCGAACAGTCTATTTTGAATAGCAGTTGATTGGAAAGATTGTTATGTGAAGTACTGATGTGCGAAAGCAAGGAAACACAAGGGTAGTTAAAATGTCTGAAAAAAGCGTTACACACCAATATATCAATCAATCAGCTATTTAGTGATATAATAGTTGTACTGAATAAAGGGATAATACACATTTTAAGGGCGTCCGTAGATGTTCACGCCCGAGAAAATGTGTATTTTCGCTATTATTGCATAAAATAAGACCAAACATCCAACATATCGTCCGCTGTAACGTTCAGTTGTACGATAACCGCCGATGAACATGACGCGATAAGGAATGACACTTGTGACGTCATAAAGTAAACAAGTTATGTTTTATATATCCACGAGCCGGTCCTACATCAAGGTTGCCATCGCTGACTCGAATGGTTTTGGATTATGTTATGCTCTTTACATGTGAGTCTATTGCATGTTACCGATTATCGAGTTAAAGAAGCTGATGTTATTGTTAACCCAACAGTTGCTCCTATTCTAGGGGAGATGGAGCGTCCATGTTTTGTTTACTAACGGTGCCCGGGTAATGCATATGTAAAACATCTAACCGGTCTGAAACAGCACGTACGCGCAAGAATCGCTTTGTTTATACACGTTTTCTCGCCGTTTACGCCCGGTTTTTGCAATGTGTCTGTATCCCTTAAGCGGGCGTAAAAAGTAGATTTTATGCAATAATAGACGTTTCCGTAGTCTGCTCTGCATTTGCACAGTTTCGTATAACTGACACCTATAAGACACTTCTGCCATAATACTAAATAAAGATTGGATAAGGAAGCATGGTTATACCGTAATGCACACTTACATTAAACACACTAACATGTTCGTTGGTTTTCCTGGAGTATTTTTATATAGACTTGATGTACAATAGTGTTTTAGCCACACTAGATAGCATGATGTTTGTTTTCTTTCTTTGTATGGTGATTTATCACATGACAATACTTGTATCCGATGTAATATACCCATGACGTATTTCTTTTTATTGCATACTTTCATATTGTCCCGTTCACTTTGCATTGAAGAAAGTGGTCATGATTTTTCGATCATGACCGCTGTCAAGGAGTGATCATGACCGTAGATAAGGACGTGCGAAAATTCTGCATAATTAACATGCTAGGGACTACTTTTGTTATGTAAACAAACATAGCTGACCTAAATATCATTGTTAAACCTCACGGGACTTTGTAATGTTAAATTCTCATATATTGATCATGGACAATTTCTTACTGTCTCGTGCTAACAGTACGTTTTTGACATGAAAACAGTCTAAAACGCGCGTCTAAAATGTTGGTTATGCACGTGCATGACGTCATTTAAAAAAATTACGTCACCGTTATAATTCAAACGGCATTTGCACAAAAATTACTACTTATGTAAACAAACAGTTTGTTTCTAATTCGGAAGCAGATTTATCAATTCTAGATAATAAAAAAAAAATCCGCAATGTAAAGCAAATAGTTTACAATATGAAAGTATGCAATAAAAAGGTTATTGACCCTGTACTGTGAAATCATCGTTGGACCTCGTTCTTTGGCGAACGTAGCCTCGCAAGCTCGGCAACGTCAACCAAAGAACTCGGTCCAACGATGATTTCACAGTACAGGGTCAATAACCTATAATATACAACGTGTGAAATATAACATGACCTAATACTAGGAAAGAATGACGTCACGTCATCGTTTTGACGTCATACGTTAGTCACTTTGGCGCCAAAACCTGTAAATTTCATCTAGAAATATTGTAAACGTTAAGTACATTTTTATCGAAATACGCCTCATAAGTCGCTTTATGTGATAAATATAATATCTCATGAGTGTTATTTATTATACCTTTTAATAAACTAAGCTGAATATGACATCGGAATAATTATTTGTGGCATTGTTATACGGTTTACTGACGAAATTAAAATAGCTTTGGAAAACCCAATTTTCTGTGTGTGTTTCGTCATGTGATGAAAAGAATCTGACATTCGTTGTCATTTCATAAACAGTTTTATTAAACTCGTCCAAGATATTTGTTATTAAGCTCGCCAGAGGCTCGCTTAATAACAAAAAATCTTTAACTCGTTTAATAAAACTTTATATGCAATGACAACTCATGTCAGATCCTATATTTACGCCCTTTTTAACATGTTTTCTATTCTGTCACAAAGGTTCCTGTATCATATATAGTGCTACTGATCCATTTATCCTGTCACAAACGATTCAGGTGTAATGCTTAACCCGTAATCTTAAGTGTCTTAGGAGTGGGGCTGGAATGTTTTTACAATTTAAAAGTCGTTTGTATGATTCGACCGAGTATCGAACACGCGATCTCCCGCACCGAGGCTGTAACCACAGGTTGCAGATACGTCTGCTTATAATTCGTAGCAATTACGAATGTTTTCAACATTTTTCCGTAATTTTACTTTCATTTACAGAGGTTGACCATGTTTGTGTCCTTGATGTTTTCAAATTCGTGTGCTGCAGGTTTGTTGTAAGTAGGAAAGGGTTAAAGTCGATTTCTGTGTGACGTGTCTCATTTAGTATACACTTGATTATTTTATCCTGTGTATTGATAGACATCGTTTGATAATGTAACGTAGACAAACAGGCAGTGGTTATAAATATTGAATAAGTAGTATTTTTTTAAAAAATATGTTCGTCTTTAATGTTCAAATTTCAAATGTTGTAATTATTGCATTTGAGGACCCATATTTTAAGTTTTGCAATCTTTTAAGAATGTTTAGGAAACACGAGCCAATCTTTGTCATGTTGACATGGTCTTGTTGAAGTACATTTACGTTTAATTGTATTGGACTGTCGTGTCGTGCTACAATCTTATAACTTTATCCAATGCAATTCAAAAACACTACGCATGCTTCGTTATGTTAGAAGACGGACGGTAAACAGGGTTACAACGAAAAAGAAACAAAGAAAACACACGAATTTACAACTAAAGAGATAACTATATATATCTAGTTTGCATGACTCGCCGCTTAAACCCCATGTATTGTATTACAGATCCTCTAACGTATTATTGTTCTCTTGACTTCAACACACTTAGTGTTATCTGCCAATACCAGTGTATTCAAAACGATTCAATCCCTACAATTTATCAGCTATTTGGTACATGTACACATTTTTACTTGTTACAAAAGGAAAATATGCTCATGGGTAGCAATTTCTCCCTTTGACACAATGTTTTCAATTCAAGTATTAAACTTCCATTTACAGACACATTCTATTTTTGATTATACTTTTGTAAACGTTGTCCGATGAAAAAAGTGTTCTGTGTGGAATAAAGATTACCAATCCATCCCACACTTGAATCGGAACAATTGCTTTTAATGACGACAACGTTTTGCATTCAATTTGTTTTACAATCTTACAATCTAAAATCCGCTCTGTTTGTTATAAGTTTAGGTAGATGCAAATCTGACCTACCCTTGTTTACCTGATCCCAATGTAAGTACATTAGTTGTCGAAATATTTATTGCAGATGGGCAACAGTATATACTCAGATAGGTCTACTAAAGCTGTTCTTGATCTACATCTTTCACTGCTGTGCAATGTTAAGTTTTCCTCCACCGGAGCTTGTTTTATATTACTTGTACATGTGAGTTGAACAGCGATATCCAAACGTTTGAAATTTGAGTATCCCCGAGGACGGCTTGTAACATACTTGGTCTACAGGTCGTTATCGATTCTGTCCCGGATGTTGCCTTGAAACCGTATATGTATACAGGTTGTTATTGAGTGTGACCCCGATGACGCCTTAACACGATTTATTTACATAGGTCGTTATTGAGTGTGACCCCGATGACGCCTTAAAACGGCCTATTGATACGTGTCGTCATTGAGTATGACCCGGTTGACGCCTTAAAATGGTATATTTATTCAGGTCGTAATTGAGTGTGACCCCGATGACGCCTTAAAACAGTATATTGATACAGGTCGTCATTGAGTGTTACCCCGATGCCGCCTTAAAACGGTATATTTATACTGGTCGTCATTGAGTGTGACCCCGATGACGCCTTAAAACGGTATATTTATACAGGTCGTCATTGAGTGTGACCCCGATGCCGCCTTAAAACTGTATATTTATACAGGTCGTCATTAAGTGTGACCCCAATGACGCCTTATAACGGTATATTTATACAGGTCTTCATTCAGTGTGACCCCGATAACGACTTAAAGCAGTATATTTATTCAGGTCGTCATTGAGTGTGACCCCGATGCCGCCTTAAAATAGTATATTTATACAGGTCTTCATTGAGTTTGACCCCTATGACGCCTTAAAACGTTATATTTATTCAGGTCGTAATTGACTGTGACCCCGATGACGCCTTAAAACGGTATATTTATCCTTGTCGTAATTGAGTGTAACCCCGATGATGCCTTAAAACGGTATATGTATACAGGTCGTCATTGAGTGTGACCCCGATGCCGCCTTAAAACGGTATATTTATACAGGTCGTCATTGAGTGTGACCCCGATGACGCCTTAGAACGGTATATTCATACACGTCGTCATTGAGTTTGACCCCGATGACGCCTTAAAACGGTATATTCATACACCTCATCATTGAGTGTGACCTTGATGACGCCTTAAAACGGTATATTTATACAGGTCGTCATTCATTGAGTGCGTCCTTGATGATACCTAAAACGGTATATTTATACAGGTCGTCATTGCGTGTGACCCCGATGACTCCTTAAAACGGTATATTTATACAGGTCTTCATTGCGTGTGACCCCACGACGCCTTAAAACGGTATATTGATACAGGTCGTCATTAAGTGTGAACCCGACGACGCCTTAAAATGCTATATTGATGCAGGTCGTCATTGAGTGTGACCCCGATGACGCCTTAAAACGGTATATTTATACAGGTCGTTTAAAAGGTCTATACATACAGGTTGTCATTGAATACATCCTTGATGACATTCTAAACAGTCAAGGTATGCAGGTCATCAGTGAGTGTGACCCAGATGACACCTTAAAACAGTATATGTATAAAGGTTGTCATTGAGTGCGTCCTTAGATGACATATTTAATTGTTTAAGGCGTCATCGGGGTCACATTCAATGACGACCTGTATCAATCGTGGTTTCAAACTTTATTGTGAACGGAGTATGTTATCGATCAGAGTATGTTAAGGCGCACACTGGTCTAGATCTCCACGGGTTGCCAATTCCGTAACGCATTTTCGTGATTAAACTGTGTCGCCGGTTTACAAGTACATGTCCGTTTATACTTGTGTATGTATTGTGTCTGTTACTTGATTGAAATGTGGACGCCATGAACAGCTCGGGACAGTATTTGTTAACTCAACTATGATAATATCAAGTTATTGAAAATCAGGTTTTACCAGTCACTCATTAATCTTCTATTGGCTTCGTGACCATTCGGCAGTATAATCGGCATTTTTTAATGTTTATTGAAGCCAATACGTACAACGTGTGATTTCAATAAAGAGGCCGTCATAGAGCAGTAAAATTGATAATCATAATATTCCGTTTTTAGAGATTCGAACCCATTAGAGCAGTATTAGTAACTCTGTTCGCTGTGAAAAAAGCTAATTGTGTTATATGTGAACAACGCGTTTTGAATTGGATATTTTATTGATCTTTGTCTCTCAAATCTAAATTTAGAACAAATCGTCACTTATGTTAATGAGTCTTACTGATACCGCATGAATTAGTTAATACCAATACTACAGGATAAATAATTGTCATGTACAGTTTATGGCTAAGGAAAAGCGAACACGTCTGGCAATTCTTTTCCCAAGATGTTTGCTATGTCGATAATTTAAATAATTTATGAAACAAACACGAATAAGAAAACAAAACAAGGATATCAGTTTACAATGATGATTATTTAAAAGCAATCCAACTATAACATGTGAACATAAGATTGATACAAACAGACATTTTAAATTACAGCATTTTAAACAAGAGGCCCAAGAAGGCAAGTATCGCTTCACTGCCATTAGTCAAAAATTCAATCTCCAAACAGTTCGGCTAAATAGTTTGAGAGGAGAAGTTTTTCAAAGTTTTCACTAAAGCTGATATAAGACTAACAGCCAGAATTTTGCATTGATCCAAACAATTTGAAGGAATTTAGGAGAATGCTTCCTATGACATTTCATCCCAATCGGCCAAGTGGATAGGCTGGAAAAGTCGTTTGAAGCAAAACGTTGACGCACGCACGACGGGCAATTCGCCATGAAATAAGCTCGACAAGGCTTTCAGCCAGTGGAGCTAAAACACATATTCTGCTGCTTGATTCACTCACTTGGTATCAATGTCTCAGGACTTACTCATACATGGCATTCTTTTGTAAATGACGGATAGATGACAATTTGAGCTCAATATTAGACTGAAGGCATATGCATGCTTGTCTTGTTTCACATCATGATATATAGATGGTAAAACGGCAGGTGACGTTAAACAGCATTACAGTATCCTGTTAAGTAAGCCTTTATTCCATAATTCTGTAAAATGCAGACCAATGGTAGCCTGCATATATGTGCTGGCAAATCTTAGTCTATGCTGTTCGATATTCATCTAACAATATTAAGCAGACGATAAACATGTGAGAAATGGTCAATACTCGTGGATGAAGTTATCAGGTGTAGGAATAAAGCGGGATACATAATAATACGAAAACAAACCATGAATGGGTTTTTTCGCTTATAGTTAACAGGTGTGAGATTTTTTTTTTTTTCTTTTTTTTTTCAATAACCCATGAAGCTTTCTGAAATGAAACTGGAAAAATCCATGGGGGCCGCCATTTTGGATATGTATAAAAGGCAGACAAACACAGATTGAAAATTATTGTCGTCTTTTTAATCATTTTTTTTTTTAAATCGGTATTTTGGGTATGTATAAAATGAGCAGAAAAACACGGATTGAAAATTATTGTCGTCTTTTTAATCATTTTTTTTAAAATCGGTATTTTGGGTATGTATAAAATGAGCGGAAAAACACGGATTGAAAATTATTGTCGTCTTTTTGATCATTTTTTTTTTTAAATCGATATTTAAGATCATTTAAGTGCTGTGTTATGTGGGAATTAACATTTATACGAAAAGTTAAAAATAAATGGAACTCATTGTGGCAAAAGGATAACTTTCTCATAAGGAGCAATTGTTCTTTTGGCGACAATCTTTTCCTAAATCGTCTGTTGCAAAGGCCTCAGAAACCATCTCTAATAGGGAAATGGTTTAGCAGAAATGTGACCATTTACATCATTTGTTCCAGTCATATTGACTGGTTGAAAAAGGCAGTCGCCAAGTGGCATCAGAAAAGGGCTGATCTATTTGCTTCTTTACCATAATGCAGGTGATCGATTTAGGATCATCTTGGCCCTCATGTTTTAAGCTCGTTCATTATAAATGTATTCCTTGATTTTCTGAAAGTCTTTACTTTATTATTTTCTGTTCGTAATAATAGACGACAGCAATACGAATTCCAAATATGTTTTGATAATGCAAGAAACATGACATTAACATTATTATTGTCTAGTCAATTACTCATAAATCCCTTTTTATGGCCAAAGTATGCTCTTTAATTTTTGTTTATAATTATCTATCGTTTTTTTCGTAAATAGGTAGTACCTATAGATATATTAAAACAGGCAAGATAAGTAAATGGTATAACACCAAACATGAAGAAATGAGGATGCTTATTAGGCTTTGTCTTAGCCTTAGATCTTTATCATTCTAAGAATGAAGGAATAACAATTGCTATGATATTAATGCATATTTCGCTAGGTGCACGTATTCATATTATCCAAAAACTATTTATATTTAACTGTTCCGGTCAAATACCATAATGTCAGAACACAAGTCACCGTAATTCTGGCTTTCAATATGTTTTATTTTCTTTTAAACCATTTGCTTATTAAATATACACTTTCCCACATACGAAACATTTCCAGCAGACGAATCCGAAGACATCTTAGTAAAACATATACAATAGCTACTAATGATCTTGTTATTACTGATAATAGTTTAAAACACTGTGATAAAAGGAGAAATTACTCATTACAAGCAATTTCTCTTTTTGCCACAATGATTTTAAAAAAAAGTGCTCTACTGAAGAGGCGTTGAAAGTGTCTGTATGTGGGAAAAGGTTAAATAAATATGTCTCTTTAAACTAGTTTCGTATGATTATAACCTATACATGTTAAAACGCTTGAAAGTCTTATAGAAAGGAAAAGCTTAACTGGAGTCCAAGACAAGAAGAAAACAACGGGTAATTGCTCCTAAGTATGTCTCGTGTTACTTATCAAAACCCTTTGTTGTGATGCTCAAAATCATTATCCAACTCATTCGGTTCTGTTAAGTTCCAACAACATATGAGCCGTATCCACGAGAACACCAACATTGTGGACTCTGCATAAAGTATCGACCGGATCAGCCTAAGCATGCCGCGCAGGCTAATCCGGGCAGACACTTTTCGCCTACTGTGGATTTTCTATTTCAGGAATCATTACTCTATACATATTTCTTCTTGATTCTGAATGTGTCGGCCCGGATTAGCCTGCGTGTAATGCGTTATTGATCCTGGTCGATACATTTCGCAGAGTCCATACTATTGGTTTTCTCGTGGATCGGCTGATATGTTTGAGAGTTCAAATAGGCCTTTTCAAAGGATTACTCCCCGCATCTAGAGCTGTGTTTGACAGTATTCTAGGTTTTTTTTCAATATTCAAGCGTTTGCCTTTCACACAAAGAAACACGTCTGTCTGTGCACGGAAGAATAAACACTTGCCATATAAAATATAAAATTATTGGTTATATTTATACAACTTTGTTTTTTTCTTTTTAATTCTTGTGAAATGCAAAACAGATCTTAAAATTGAAAACATTACACAATTAACACATTAAAGCCATATAGCTATTGTACTGTTTTATAAATAATCAATTCTATAATTCAGAATAGTCTGTTTTGAAAATGTAGCTTTCTAATATCTTGAAATATTAAATGAATCACTCGAATACAATATTGATAATATCGTGGGTAAAGGAAAAATAGAACACTTATGTTAAAACAACTGAGTGTACCTTAACCCTTTTTAACATAAAACATATCAGAAGCAGATACCTTTGAAAACATCAAGGCAAAATTATTGACAATCTCTTTGACGATAAGATTGATAATTGACAATAGATGAACACTATGTCACTGAAGGGGAAGTCGCTTACTACGAGCAATTACTCATTGTGACACCATTTTTTTAAGAAATCGTCAGCTACAGAGGCATAACAATGAGTCTACATGTGGGAATTAAAATATAGACGTTGAATTTCTTTAAAAAAAAAAAAGAGCTTTAGTGCAGATAGTGAACAGCATTCGTTATTTTATTGATAAAGACAGCTTTTGACGGCTTTTCTCAAAACGATTCTGTTTATTATACTGTACACAGTGTATCATCAATAACTCAGATTCCTTCGTCATGATGTTTAAACAACATAATAAAAGTACTTATTTAAGTTTATTTAAAGAAAAGGATGTACACACAATATTTCAACCATCAATACGGTATATGTCTGTCATACCATATACCATCTTGTTATTATGTAATTAGGAATAGAAACATACAGTTAACTCATGTAGTACAGTTATATCATCATCTGGTATTTAGATTGACATACAGTTATTTAGCACGATGTCAGTGAATAATGTAACGCATATAAATTACAATTAATTGAGCAACTTCTACATGTATACACAATCATACCACACAACAACTATCAGTGTATAAACAAAGTTCCTCGTTAACCAACCGTTAAGCATGTGCTACCCGTGGCGATCAAGATCAGACAACACATCCACGCTATGTTGTATGGATCTGTACTGTTTGTCAATAGTCATAGAATGTTTCAAGAACCTTTTGGTAAGGATTGGCGTTTTAGATCCTTTAAAAGGATGCCCGAGCCGATTTTTGTTTACATCATTAAAAAAATACGCTTAAGTTGGTTTTCCTGTAGCAAATTGTTTTGTCAAGATGTTTTCAGAATCGTCTGCTTGATATATGTTGCTATGGTAACAAAGCCGACCAATGTTAACTAGGCACTTTTAGCTTATCATGTTCCTCACTAGAGTACAAACAACACTTTTACTGAATAATTATGTCTTTTAAGAATTATACAATAAATAATACAACACCTTTACATATTTAAATTAAAACGGTGAGTAAGGATAAACTTTTAACATTGTTTATTATGTCTTCGTCTGTTAATAAATGAAACGCGACATTAACCCTTTCCAATATGTAGCGGTTTTCTGACGCCTCTACTTCAGCCGACTTTGAAAACATCGTGGCAATAAAAGACATTGCTAGTAATAAGCAAATTTTCCTTTTGCCAAAATGTTTGATCAACTCATTAATTATATTGTCATTAATAGATAGTTTCTATTGTTTAACAAGCTGTTTTCAAAGTCATCTGCTGCAGATGATCTGTAGTGGGTAAAGGTTAAACAATACGCTGTTCATAAACATCTACTGAAAGTATTATTCTTCGTCTTGTAATGTGATATATTAACCATATCCTACTTGCAGTCGCTTTTCGCCAACGGTCGCAGATAACCTTTAACACAAATGGAAAAGGAGAAATTGTTCATGATGACAAAGTTTTCGATTATATTCAATGTATTTATTTTTCCTACTGGAGATTCCAGATGTCTTCAAAGTTATCTGTTGCAAATGTGTTGTATACGAATTATATAAAGCACCACAAAAAAAATATGTGACTACCATCGTTTCGCAGTATATCAACGCTATTGGTTATCAGTATGGCGTACACTTAACGGATTTTAACTTATTTAATGTTTGTATGATAATTTTCTATAACAGTTTTTTCTAAAGATTTCATATAAAAGCAGTTCCATCTTGATCCATGTGATCAAACAGTTTGAAATCTTGCGCAAAATTTAAAATAATAAGAATATGGTACTAATTGCATACTTGTGTGTTTATTTCCTGGAGAATCTGGCAATGAATTGGTCTACTTGCATCACGGCATCTCTCATAACTTTAATCATACTATAAGTACTCCAGCGAGAAAACAAGCATTGGGGACTCTGCGTAAAGTTTCGATCCGGATACAGTAAAGCATGCCGCGCAGGTTAACCAGGACAGACACTCTTCGCCTCCTTTGGATTTTCTGCTTCAGGATTCATTACTCTACCTCAGACGGAATGTGTCGGCCCGGATTAGCCTACGCGGACTGCCCAGGCTGGCTGATCTGGGTCGATACATTACGCAGAGTCCATAATGTTGGTTTTCTCTCGGGACAGCTCATATTAAAACAAAGCCCCTGTGGCTGGGGTATGACCATTAATAATTGTAGTCATAGTCTAAACCTTGCTTGACTCATACACTCCGGCTAAATGGATCTTAACGATTGGAGTCAAGGTAACTCGTCAGCTCCAGCATGTGGGGTGGTATTAGTTTTAACCTGATATATGTTTTTATCTTGATGTAAATATAAGGTGTGTGACCAATATCACCTTTCCTGTTCTTTGCTATTGAAACCAGAGAAACAAAACACCAAAAAACCTAAAATGTCCCTATTTAATCACACTGTGTATGTGTAGACTTGTTACATTATAAATTTGAAAACATAGTGTTAAGAAGGGTCAACTACTTGATACATTGAAACTATTTAATTGCTCGGATAAAAATATGTGCCAGTTAAAAGGTTTGCTCCTTTTTTCAACGTACACAAAGGTATTTGCATTTTAAGCATTGGTATAATAAAAATGAACCATGTCTGGTGAAAAAGAATGATATTATCCCACTTACAGCAATGAAATTAGGGTAAAGCTTCTTAATATAATTGAAACAGGAGAAACTGCTGAATTTGATTTCAATTCGTGTCTTCAGCTGAAGATACATAAACTGCCGGTGAAGAGAAACAAATGTAACATCATTTCTAATATCTCGTCAGAAGTCTTTTGTATTTCTCTTCTTAATAAAGTCGGATTATGAAAAGTGTGGTGAGACTCATGAAAATCTGAATCGTCACTCTTATGTGTCGCGGTAATGGAAAACACTAAGTTTATTACATAATGAAACAAAATAATACCATAGACTATATGACACACGCTATGTGTCTATGGCAACATTATAAACATCGATAATCACAAATACAATACAATGCAATAATTGTATGACACATACATGATGCGAGTCTTATCACTGGAAGTATGTCAAACTACTCTCTCGATCATTTCAACAAAAATGAGCACGAATCTTCGTGTTAAGACTAATTGACAAAATTACATGTATTCCTTTCTTAAACTAACTTTGTCTTAGATGGACGGTACATATGAAAAGAATAATGAACAAATGACAAACATGAAACATTAACATCACAGGTAATAATATATGGATGGATAGAAAGACTTCAATAACACAAGATGGCCTCTTTATAACATAGCTAATGGCTAAATGAGCCACCATCTATAAATAAAGTATTATTACTATTATTATTATTATTATTATCATTATAAAATGCTGCTGGATATATCATTAACGAATCAATTGGTTTAAACAAAATATGACGTATAGTATAAATGGTAACTAGCTTGTATCACAACTGGAGCCTAGACAGCAACATACAGTTGTTTTGGTTTTAGAGAAGTGCATCTTTTTGAAAACGAAATGATCTTTTTAAAATTGAAAAACAAATTGTATCAATAAAAGCACTATTAGACTTAATATTTCAAAGCATAGACTGTTAGCCGGTTGGTGGAAGACGAACGACACTTGTCACAGTGACTTTTGTCAAATATTGGCCGAAATGATGTGACACCCTGCGGTTTTAGAGAAGTGTATCGCTACCGTCTGAGCTACCGGGATTCGGCAAAGAAAAACAGTAACGAAGAGGGTATAGCAGCGAACTAATGAATCAACGAGTGTGTTTATTGTTATAAATGTCTACGCAATAGAACTATTGTTTTATCTTGAATACATCTTTCATTGCATATGAACTATGTATATAAAGTTGAAATAAGAAAAAAAAAAAAATACTTTAAACATTACAATAATTATATGTTAAATAAAAATGAATATGATTATTTATTCTTAGTGTTCTAACGTATCATGTTCAGATGTATCTTTTTCAGATTTCTTCTTCTTCTTTTTCCTTTTTCTTTCCGTCGTTTGATTTTCGTTTTCATGGTGCTCAGATGCTGTTGGCAGAGAAGGTAGCACTCTACCAGACGTGTTTGAGGGTGGTGTGGGTAAGTTTTCTGTTGATTTACTAATGTTTGTATCATTCTCTATAGCTGAAATGGGCCCAGATACAAATTTCGAGTGTTTTGAGTTATCATCGAAATTGGCAGATAAACCACGGGTTTGTGTCTTGCTAGTTCTTTTCCTACACAATAAACAATATGATATTAAGTATAACACAACTCGTATTCAGTTATACGTTTTATGGTACTTTTTATAAGTGGAATGTAAGAATACAAGTTAGAGCAAATTCATATATATCACAGTTAGTAACTGAAAACGTAAGAAGTATGGATCTGCGCATTATAAAGCTGTTTTAAAGAAACAAGTGTATCTTCTTATTACAAGATTCAATTAAGCCGTAGTTGAAGTAAACATGTACATGGTGCAAACGACTTGATGCGTCTAATGCAATAGAAGAGTTTTGAAAGTGTTATACATGTTGATCCAAGCAGAGAATGTCTTCATTTTCCGATTTTTCGTTAGTTTTATCAAGACAATTCTTTATTTTTCTGATTGTTACATACTTCTCCTCGTAGCTTCTCAAAAAAGACTATTGTCAACAATATCATATTTTACAAACGGTAAACAAAGGAGTTATCACTTTCATGAGCCTTGCACGAACATGCAAGTTTTATATCACAATCTTGGGCTGTGTTTGGTAAGAATTCGTTCAAATTTAAAGTGTACAAAATGGAAAATTATTTAGAGCAACTACTTATTTTCCTTGGTTCAATCAAAGGTTCTTTGCTGTAGACTCATTAAATTGGTAAAAGTATAATTATGAGAAAAATTAATTCAGTCATTATACACATGGGTATCAACATAAAATTACGACATAACATTTTACTATAACAACATTGTATCCTATTCAAAAAGTATGACGTACAGTTTTCAATTAGAACATTTGAAAATATCTTTATACTATCCTCAAATAATGGAGCATACGCCATGTATATAGCTTGTTTAATGTGTGTGGTTATCGCAAATATTACACGACTCATTGTATACATTCGTTATCTTGATATCCCCTGTATATATACTAGTTTTACTATAAATACATGTCTTTAATTCATTCACCATTTGATTATTTTACTGAAATAAATACATCTATTAGAATTGTGTAATGCACTACATTGAGCAGTTTATTAAAAAGACGCTACTTACTTACATAGATTGGCAGAAATTGACCTAATATTAAATACTTTTATATGATTATGACACATAGGAACATATTACATAACGACACATTCTTTTTAAATAGAAACAAGACCACGAGAAAAGATGACAGGTTGTATTATGATCATGTTAACTGGAACGGAGTTATGTCTAGGTACAATTATTAAAACACTACTAAACACAATACTATATATACTATGCAAGCAATACCAATAATTATAATAAAGTCTTTATTTAACGAAGGTTGCTCATTAATTTATATGGCAAATGAACTTCATAAGACTTATCTGCCATATGGTCTTCGAATAATAAGAACATGCTCGCCTTCCCAACTTGCTGAGCAATTGGTGACAAGGTCAACACGTTTAAACACATATATATTGAAAATAGGCCTTCATAGAGATGCATCATTTAACATTTTATTCGGAAATCTCCCCGATGGTAACAAAGAAATAGTACGATTGGCGTAAGCATGGCATGATTTTCCTATATACATTTATATGCGTATTTACAAACATACCTGCGTACGCATACATACACAAAGCATACAATTCCAAATATTAGAGACACAATTACTTTTACTTAAATTACTTTCATAAAGCTATGTGCCAAAATGGACCAGTCTGATGGGTCCGTTTTTTTTAAAATGAATATGCCTCTGGCCATTAAGACCAATCGGCTTGTAATATTAGTACAGAGCATTTCTTTTACATACGGGTCCTTGTCATGTCAAAATGAAACTTAAGTCCGTAATTTGGCAACGTTCTGGTATTTTTCATTTCAAAGAAGAGAAGAATACATGAACGGACAAGATAAGTGTGTGTTACATTTCTATGAATTATGTACAGTCACAAGTTACTTGTAAAGGTTTTGTATGTTGCGGCTGTATATATAACATTGAGTACCAGCATACACACATCAAATATATGCAAGGGCACATTGTGTTTTTAAATGAAACGTTATGTATTATTGTGAAGTTATGTATTCAAAGGCTTATATACTCGTTATGCATATACTTTGTAGTCATTATAAAATAATTGAAATACAATGATACTTTTTGTACCTCCTTATATAACTATGTAATGCTATGTGTGTACATATATGTAAAATGATTGTGTATTAGCTTGATATTATACATAACGCTTTAAACATAACCTTTGCTCCGTAACATTGTATTTGATTTTCTAACTACAAGGCATTGGTTCACCACCTATGGATTAATTTGTGTTGACAATACTGGCAGACTGAAAGGTCGGTGTCCTGATTAAACAATAATATTTTAATTGAATGAGCCGTTCCGCGAGAAAACCAACATTGTGGACTCTGCAAAAAAAGTAGAAACCCGGATCAGGCTTAGCATGCCTCGCAAGCTATCCCGGACAGTCACTTTTTGCCTCCTGTGGATTTTCTGTTTCATGACTCGTTACTCTATTCTTCTATCCTCCTGAGGCGAAATGTGTCGGCCCGGATTAGTCTGCATTGATTGCACAGTCTGACCTGGGTCGATACATTACGCAGAGTCCATACTGTTGGTTCTTTCTCTTGGAACGGCTCGGGTTAGGGTTAGGGTATTTCTAACTACTGATCTTTAACCACACCCTACAAGCTTGTAGAATAAAACATCCACTTCCAACATATACCTAAGTGTCCAAAAGCAATGATTATTTTCAGATAAGATTAAGCTTTTGCCACATTCACCAACTTGAAGAACCTGAAATTAGTTTTAAAAAATGTTGTGCATTGGGAAATTGGTCATTATGAACAGATTCTCCATTTTACAACAACATTGACAAAGGTCGCCCGCTGCAGTTTCGGCTGAATGAGTCTGCAGGTGGGAAAGGGTTGAAACAAAGTTGCATCATAATCTCCATAGTGTTGCTGAACGTAAGAGTTGTTCATGATATTGTTGACTGATTGTATACCCTTTCTTAAATAGAGAAGCATATTGACGCATCTGCAACAGACAACTGTTTAATACAATGAGGCAAAATAAGCAATTTTATTTTGCCCAAAAGTTTACAGCTCCATTCAATAAGTATACTTTCATATGTAAAGATAATACATATAATTACCTAGATGTTTTCAAAGTTTCTGCTGCAGATTTGTTAAATGTAGGAAATGGAGGGTTAAAGCTTAATGTTTTAAGATGCAGTTTCTATTTAAATCTAGCATAGCAGTGTTTTAAATTGTTTTGTTAGAGCATATCAAATATTTAATTATTAAATTCATTTGATTAATACACTGTCCTTTTTGAAAGATAATATGATAGCTTTGATTAATATTGTTATTTATTCTTGTTTGTTATTTCTCTTTTCATAATACAAGCAAGAACACTAATTACATGACGAGGAAAGTCACATGAAATAGGGCAAGAGGCCACTGACTGCTTGTACGTACATGCATACATACAAATATGCAGCAAATGAATATTTTTTTCGTTTCACCTGCAAATACTGAATGTATAGCTGAAACTTTGCATATGCACAGTCTCACATCAGCCTTTACAGATCGCCTTTATTTCGAAAAGTCATTGATGTAACTTCGGACGACAAATTTATTGTATACCAATTGGTGTGTATTCAGATTGAACCAATATATTTGAAGAGGTTGTAAGCCTTATCAACCGATCATATTACACCTTTAATTATTACTATCAAACGCCCCTGTGCTACATGTGCAATGTACATCTCAATACAACCCTGGTTACATACCGAAGCACCCGTCTCTTTTATACATAAATTGAGAGTTAATAAGGCCCTCATATAAGCTACCACGACACTATTACTTCGTTCATTTTCAAAGTCAAACGCATACAGATAGGTGTTGCTCTTTAGAGGTTAAACATTCTCCGTATTGGAACTTATTAACGCATCTCAATGCAGGCATATCTAGGCATACTTAGTTTCGAGCAATTTCAATATCACATTGTTTTCAAATCAGTCCTAAATTAGGCTAGACTTAGGCGAAGTTTATCGACTTACTCGTTCGATAGCAATTTTGTGAGGCAATATTTCAAGTGAGGTTAATTGAATTTCTTATTGACCGTTGTATTAATAGAAATGCACTTCAACACAATTTGAAGTAGCTGAGTTGACACTTTAAAGCTTATGATATTTGGTTCATTTGGCATTCAAGTAGAGTTACCATTCGAATGCATGCAAAGGATTACAACAACTCTTGCAAAAACAATATTAAGCATAACAAATTTAATCGATTTCTGCATACACAAAGCGGTAATGTATACAGCAATAATACCGATATATTTCATTAACAGAAATATACATACCATGGCTTTTCTACACGTTTATGGATGAATTCCTAAAGTTAAAGAAGATTGAATACTTAATAAGACATACATTTAATTATGTTTGAAACAATAATGCTATTAAACTGAACCAAATCATACTTAATTTCTACGTTAGACCAAATTATGAAAACACTGAGATATTATCAACTTCTATTTGCCTATGTTATATTTTAATCATTGTGTAAACTGGTTAAGAATGTTGGAAGTTGCTATAATTTTAAAATCATTAAAGTAAGTAAGAGCGCTATCTTGTTATGTTGGTATATAGTAGAGCCCTCTAACTTCGTGATCTACCTTAGTTCCTGACATTCATTATTTTCGACCTTTTCTTTCGTGACTATGTATAAGTAGTCAGTTGAGAAGTGTGTCACTATGTTCTGATGTCTAGATATTCATTTAGTAATGGACAATGTAGTTTACTTTGATTGTTCTGATCACGAACTTAGGAGACTCATATATATATATATAT
Source organism: Serripes groenlandicus (assembly GCA_031761405.1). Lineage (NCBI taxonomy): Eukaryota > Metazoa > Mollusca > Bivalvia > Cardiida > Cardiidae > Serripes > Serripes groenlandicus. The sequence continues at coordinate 120,887,623 of JASEVX010000003.1, read as the reverse complement.
CATATCATTAATTCTTATCATAACTTATATAAAGTATTGGGAAATATAGTGATTTAGGTATTAAGAGGCATATCGACATAACCATGGCCACTGAATAAGTATATCTTCTTCTGAAGTCGCTATGCCATTAAAGTAACAGCAATTATTATGTAAATGGTCATGATTACGACCATCATTTCATTTCCAAAATCAAAGTCGAGCATGTAGGTTGTTTAAAATGTGTCACTATATTATAAATGAATAATGTTGGTTTCAGAATTAAAGCAGTTTGTAGATGAACATTTTGTTTTTCCTTGATGCGTTAACGATATCCATAACTAAACAATGCATATTAATATGTAAACTATGTCATTTAGTTGTGATGAGTTTGTTAAAAAGTAAAAGTTACAATTTCAAAAATATACTTACACTATAAAGATATGAGATGTCAACGTATGTATTATAGTAAATCACATAACAGCTGTCTCAAATGAGTTTCAGCTAATATTGCCAATACATGGATTGGTCGTTATTTACTAGCGCAAGTAATACCAATACTCTCAAGATATATTAAACATATTTTTGCAATACAAAGGAAAACAGTTGGACATTGAACGTTTCAAATGTCGTTACCTTAGTCTTTTATTTGAAGGTCATTTTCAACGCTTTGGAAATTACATTCTATGTTATAAAAGTTACAAAGATAAACCCGGAAAGTCAATTCAATAGAGAGAAAACTTAGAAAAGAAGGACTGACAGAATAGGCAGTCTAACAAGGTAATTGTTATAACAGAAACCTGATATAAACATGTTTCTTGTTTGTAACGGACACAGCATACAGACACACTTAATGTGAACTTTCAATGAACTAATATATTTGGTGAAAGTGTTATCAGGAGTTCTAAATTGGGGTATATTTACGATTTGATGCATTTTAATATCCCATAAATGCAAAAGCTATAAAGATAAATCAACTAGACATTCAACATCTCACAGAACAAACACTTCATTGGAAAGAAAGGAAAGACCGTTTCATATCTGTTCAACAACTTCCCGTATTTTAGACGTTAAGTTATTAGCAAGCAAAAGGAGAAATGTCACTAAACTACAAAGCAAAGTAATTCAATTGTAATTAAATATGTTCTTATACGAGCAAATCACACAGTAATACCTGGATTGGAAATTATCCTCGGACGTTTTATACTCCATACTCGGAATTACATGTTTAGTTGACACATTACTTTCATTATCTGTATCATGCCTGTAATAGTGATGTATAACATGCTCATTGTAGTCGTTTATGCTAAGAAGCATACCTATTTGATTACAATCACTCGAAACAATAAAACACGGAAAACACATCCGTTCAAAGATATCCTTAAGGCTTTTGCTTGTTGTTCACAGTCATGACCTATGTCGTTATATAGTTCCTAACAGATGCCTGAGACTTTCAGATAGTATCACCCATATCATCATATACACAATTGACTACAGTGGGCATATCATGGAGCAATAGTGTTTCTTTTATGGACAAAACCGTGAAATAAATAATACCTTGTTTTAAAATCCCTCTTGAAATTACTTTTATAATTAAATAAACAAAACCACTTACTTAACGTGTACATGTTACCGACCGAATACAGTAATAACTATACCCTATTATCTGAGACAAAAGTAATGCTATCTGTTTATTCGATCTGAAGCTTAATTTCAACAATCAAAGATTGTGCAAGTCTACAGCTGAAGACAAACGTTTATTTTAATATTCAGATTGTCATTATTCTATACAATTACATCCCTAATCATCGAGCATGTACCAAAGTGTACAGGCTGCAAACAATTATGAAATTACAAAACAGACAATGATGAAACAAACTCACTGTGTCTTGATGTCCTTCAGTTTACTGTAATACACTGGCTTTATAGCTAAATTCCTGGTTTTAGGAGTCTCGAGTGACAAAACTATATCTTGTTTTGATTCGTTTTTCAGAGTTTCTTCACCTTCATGTTCGGCTACTGCTTGACCTGTGAACAAAGGACATAAACTGTTGTAATAATTATCTATCAATTTAGATATTAGCATCTATTCGACTCTCATAAATCCTTCTTGTTATGATTTTAGCCATTATCGGGAATGTAATTGTAACGATAATATTTTAGATAATTGAATAGTTCTCTACGACAACAAGATTTAAACCTATGCTGAGAAGTGTAGAAACGACCATTTATCACATCAATCCAAACTTTGCAATTTGAATCGACTTCATGTAAAATATATGCAAGATGCTTAAAGCATGTTTATTTGACGTATTAGCATGAAGAGCACATCAAAATCAGAATGCGCGGATGCACAAGGTGACCTTATCTTCATTGTAAGTCAATTCATTGTGGCTTTGATATTTTGTATCGTTTAAATTCCAGTATTAAGTCAATGTTTATCGTCTTGGCCACATCACATGAAAGTCGAACATCAGGATTTCGATTGTAGAAAAGATATATAACAGTCAGTGCGCTGCGTGTAATAAGTATATTCACAATGCATCATGAATATCAACGAAAACAGCACGTGAATAGATCTGACAAAAACTATCTAAACAAGAGTTTGATTGGATCGTAAATGTCTGTACCTCCGAAGGTCGGTTCTTCGATAGACGTTATTCACTTTTGTGAAAAGATTATTTATCTATTGGCTTTAAACGTATTGCCTGACGATATTGGGTTTTTCATTGGTTATGTGTAAAGTATAAAGCATGGTTGCAAAATGGATTATAATTGTAAAACAATGTGCTTCAAACTTACAGATAAGGCCCCGAGTATTGTTGCCTGATGTTCCGCGTATTAAGATAACTGTTTCCCTCGAAACTAATTAAGTAAGTTGCAAATTGACAGCTCAACAAATTGAAATGTCCCCCCAAAAGTACTACATAAGAATCAGTGGATATTGCTTTGCCTAACTTTGACATTAAGTAATAATTGAAATAGTTCAACGTTGAAAATTCTAATGAATACTTATTGAAAAAGCTATTACATGTAAATCAACCCTGAACACAGTAGCACGTTGATATTATGAATTTGTATTGATTCATTTTTTTTAACTTTGGTTAAATTAGTAAGTCCTCACATCACGATCCGTTTATAAGCCTAGAGTGGTCGCTATAATTGCGCCCAATTCACATAACCATGTTTACGATTGAATTTCTGTATTGTGTAATACACACACATATTTAGTGTTGTCAACCTTCCGAAAGAAATATCAATTCAGTGTTATGCACTGTTATTGCCAATCCCAAAATTCGAGTTTACAGAGACATACGATATACATTTATTCAGCTGTCTCTATACTACTTGTGACAGTGTAAACAAATATGAATTATAAGAACAAAATTGAAAATCGTACGTTCACCTTGTTTCTTTTTCGTGTAATAATGAACTCCCAACACACAGCAGAGTATCAGGTAAATACAAACCAATCCTGCTATTACGATTCCAGCTATCTCCCCGGTGGTCAACGACTGTTCACCAGTGGGTACAGGTTGATTCACAGCTACAAATGGAAATAAAATAAAGCAAACTTTATATATTAACCTGTTATATCTTACCGTAATACAACCGTTTTGAGTAAGTTGTTGTAAAAGATGTAACTGCATTACGGGAAACATATTGATTTCTTTCAATACCTTCACTTTACAGAAGACATCATTGTTTAGAAACGTCCATTTACGTTTAACATGATGAAAACTGTAGCCATGCCATATGCAGCTGCAAATGAATATATAACACACACAAATGCTCTAACTGAATTCGGCTTAATTTATACATGGTAGCAATGAACATATTTGTGTTTTAAATGTGTAGGTTATAATAGTGAATGCCTGTTTTCAAAAGGTGATATTGTTGTCACCTTTAACACATTATACTTCTACTTCTTCTTCTACTAATACTAATACTACTATTTAAAATAAGGCTAATTCCCATTTCAATACTCATTTGTAAAACCTTCGTATTATACTTTCCTTTTAATTCTACTCGTCTAGAACATTTCATAGCTATTTCAAGTACGATAAATGTGGAAATGAGTAAAGAACATATTTGACTCGGCACTAACGATCTAAGCTGTCGTTAATACAGTTAACAAATTGATTCATACTAAATTCTGGAACATAACGATAAGAAAAGTTAGGTCCTTTTCAAACGTATTTTTTTGATTTGCTGTCGAAGCGCATAACTCCCGTACAAGTAAAATTCAACCGTTTTAACAGGGACTACCATCTAACCAATGGGCTGACCACACATTCTGAAAATCCGTTAGTGCTGTAACTGTAGCTACATACAGTATATACACTTTTCTGTAAAATTGATAGTTCTACCGATTGAATATTGATTTTGCTTTCTACATAACCTATACATAACCCTAACATACACATACGACTTGTTAACAAGCACGGACGCTATCCCGCACGAACATACCTACACGCTTTACACTACGAGAATGTGCATTTTAGCCTTTTTGAGATTAAAAATGGTTCATGCATCAATACAACTTTCAAAGTAAGCCATTTAGCTCCAGATACATTCAACAAAGCACATTTTCTGACAAGAAATTTAATTTTCGAAAACATGCCTAAAAGTATAATATATTACATGGTATTAAGCTTAATGAACATACCTAGTCAATACTATTTAATTACTGATTACTGGAACGCTACATACCAAGTGTGATTACAATGGGACGAGGTAAATAACAGAGTAGAAAATTGTTGAAGGAGTTGAGAAACTAAGAAGAGAACATGAATAAGAAGTAAGAGTAAAACAACTTCAGATAAAGTGCGCAGTTCCCCTCCTGCAATACATATGATACACATCATATCAGTGGGAGGTTACAAGCACGTTACTCTTTTATTAAATCGGTTATTCACCTATTGTTATTATCCAGTGACGTAATAGCAATGGCGTTAAGCAATATTATTATTTCTACATCGAAGCGATTTATATTTAACTAAAAAAATACAAAAACTGTCCCTTTTCTTTCTCTTCATTATTCACATGTAAGTTAAGAATGATACAAATATTATATTTATTTGCAACTAAGTTTGCATCGCCTCCGTTATGGCGATCATTGATGTAGGTCACATTTAGAAAAAAAAAGTTGCTCTGAACATCTCCAAACTCGTTTCCTTTATTCTAAAAAAGCACACATGTTTATGTCAACATGTAATCTGTACATTAAAAGATAAGATGATTGCATAAACATTCGCTACCTTTCGTAAATGAACAACTTGAGACTTTGGAGGGGAGGTGGGGGGGGGGATAATGGCAACACTGTCGAGAAGCTGTCTTCTTATATCCAAAACACATTGATCCTATTTAAAAAGAGCAACACTGTCGAGGAGCTGTCTTCTTATGTCAAAAAACACATTGATCCTATTTAAAAACCGATTTGATACTCTATCAGTGTAGCTATACATATTAGTTCGGGATTGTGAGAAGCTGTAAAACCTTACGACTCTAAATTATAAGTAAGAGAAGTATCATTTCGAATGACTCACTATGTCGATTACCACAATCATTTATAGCGGATTTATTGTTTTTATGGGGATGACAGAGGATGTGATCTGGTATGGTTAGATTCGGAATGCTTCTGTCTCAAATTTGCAGATATACCTCTTGGTTTCAAATCTTTGCGGTTTCTCATCCAGTATACAACATATATGATAACACTCCTATAGATGAACTGACGGTGATAAGAACAATCCTACTTTCGTCAGAACCTGTACTGTTTTAACCTTGTGTCATAGAAGAAGAACCAGTTGACGACATAGCATTTGTTTGGATCCGCCTACACCAGTTATAGTTACTGCTGTAGATTCAGAAGATTGACTTGTGGATGCTGACGTGGAACCGAAAGTAACGGCTGTCGTTTGTAAAGTCAAATCTGTGCCAGCGGATACTTGTAAAGAGAAGTCAAATGAATTAGACCTCGGCCAATTTTGCTCTTAATCTTTCTCTCATCATCATCATCATCATTTGAGCCAACGGTCACACTTATTGGTAATATTGTACTTTTAGCCATTTGTCCTGAATCGCAAATCGGCAGAAAGTCAAATTCAGTTAACAAGCTTCACGACTTATTTTTTGTTTACTAGGCATTGTGTATTGGTAAATAAGAGCTGCGCTCTGATAAATAAATAACATTTAACTTTTGCTGCAATGTCACTGATAAATCTTTACGTACATTCTTGTTCGATTAACAAATGTAGACGGTTCAGTTAGGTACGAGACAATCAAGTAAATTAATTTTTATTTTATGTCAATGTCTTAATTTTTTAACTTATACTTCCACGCATTTTCGAGTTAATGAACGAAACATGTAGTGCTTTAAGATTGTAAGTGAATATTAATTGACAATGAATTACTTAAATTTTGAAATGCATTCACTCTGCACTTTATAGACATGAAAACAAGTTGGTTCTATCAAAAGGCCTTTTCGTAAATACGAGTTACAGGAATGAAGTGAAACAAAACATCAAGGAAAGCAATAATCTTTACAATTTCAACCAATTAATAGTCATATTTTGTATTAAATGAAACCACAATGAAAATAATATGACACTATTTCCTGTGTTTGAAAAGGTTTCAATGTTCAATCAGACTGCTGTGAATTAAAAGAGAAATACATTTGGAGCATGCCATTTAAATTCTTAAAAAAGCAATACGTAGATAGAAATAAAGTTTATTGTAATCAAATATAAAATCCAGTTGGCCCAATTTCTAGAGTTTTTTAAAAACAAATCTCAAGACTGTGGTCACGTGAATTCGACATGAATGTTTTGACTGTTTTGATTGAATATTGAGGAGAACGTTACAGTGGAGAATATGTTGATAGGCAGTCCGTTCAAAACAGTTAGATGCTCTTCAAAATTGAACGTAACTGTTTTTAGGTTCACAAATGACACATCTATTTGAATAGAGTGCCATGGCTTCATGTGATATAGTGTTCATACGTTATATAAAGAAGTTACTTGAGAGTTAAATATGTATACTTACATATGTCAGTCATACAAATACCGCTTGATGATTTTTTTATGTACTAACAAAGTAAATGAAGTAATAGCAATAATGCTTTTGCAATGGATGAATAGACCGAACGTTTTAATTATTAAAGTCGTCTAAATCAAATTTAATCTTGTAGACGGTCAAGACAAAGGCACTTCATGATCCCAACATAAAATACACACTTTTTGTAACAGCTACTAAAGTTTCTGAATAATTAAGAGAAAATTATATGTTTAATGAATTCTTACACGATATTAATATTGTCCACACACTTCAAAAACACATCAAATGTAAACGAGAAACATGCCTTTTCAAATGGTTTTGATGAACTAGAAGGGCCTTGGCTACTTTCGATACTGACGATCAATAACGAGAATGCTGTATTACCGGTATTCATGAAACATAATATTAGTTGCAAAAGATAATCGATTACTTTATATCGATGTCGAATACTATTAAATGATTTATCTATCTCCACACATAAAACATCAAGCATATCCAAATGCAATAAATATGCACTGTATGAACACAGAAACACTGACCCTTCCGAAATGCAGGAATGTTGCTCGGTTTACACAAACCAAGCACGAATCCTACCACAAATTAGTAATGTTGGCACTGTAAACACTGACACTAACCGAATGCACAAAGTTAAATTATGTAAGCACACAAGAATCACAGAATTTTTCCCAAATGCAGATACGTTTGACCTATGTGTACACGTACCCTACCCCCCAAATGCAATTAATAAATACTCACTTTACACAAATGCAGCAATATTTACCCTCTATGCACACCGTTGACACTGATTATTTTTTTTAAAAAAATACCATTGTTTCTATCTGACTGAAAGGTATATGAGACGCTCCACATGCTACAAGTGCTTTGTTTGATAAAGACTTAAGTAAAAGTTATCATGTTTGTCCAAATCACACATTTGACAATGAACGTAATATATATGAATCATTTGAATTGATCTTATGGCACTATTATAACTCGCATATGTACGAATCAAGTAAAGATGAACGCTAGTTGTATCAAATTGTGTTAACCAATTATGGAATATACTGGATCATGAGCAAAATGTGACTTTGATCGGATTTGCATCTGAACAGATTGCTCTAAGTGTTCAATGTGGAATACAAAATGAATATTGAACAAATACAAATACAATACAAATACAAATACAAATATTTTATTCAGTAATGTAAGGCCTCCGGCCCATTATACATAATTTACATGTACATAATCAATTTATATTTTTTTAAGGACAGAACGAGATAACGCAAATATCCACTTTCAGTAGCGTCAACGTAGAAGGTTATAAAATAGTGCATCATAAAAGGAGAGCAATCTCCACCCAGTTCCAGACATGATTTCGTCAAAGCAAGATTGCATAAACACACCATGTAGTAGTCCATCCTAGAAACAATTCTGAAAAATTATTTTGAAACCACACCAACTCATTCAGAAGGGAATAGCTTTATAAATCATAAATCAAGATTGTTAGTACTATTATCAAGATCATCCTTTTTACAATAAAGACATTTTAACACAGTCGACCAATGAAAGTTGCTTTGATTTGCTCCTGTAAGAAGAACATTATTTCCAAAGTAAGGGTTTGTAACGATTCATTGAAGAATTTGTACCAAACTTGAAAGATGTTTTACACGAATTGCATAATGACGTTTTACACGAATTGCATAACAATGATGAAACCAACATGCACGTTCTCAATCTTTCATTCATACGATTCTATCGATACCACACAACGGAAAAACATGATTTTCATGTATTTTATTCTAGCATAAGTAAGTACACTGGATACACTTATTTCAATCTATATAACCACGACATAATTCATCCTTGCAATAGTTGTTGAATTGATTGACTCATCCTTGCGAAAAGTATTCGCTAATTATTTAGTTATTTCCATTTTCGATTAGGATAGTCAATTACTTGCGTAATTATGTAGTTTGTCTATCTTGGTAATTTGGAGTAATACTATAACAGGTGTGCACTTGCTTAAATAGTGTCAGTCAACAGTATGGATGTTGCTTATACACAGCAACATACTTGACAAAATTCGTCTACCAACCATATCAGCAATCAACTTACAACACACATGTGTTAGACTGAACATATTACAATTAAAGTGATTTCTTATGATGTGCCGTAAACAATCAGTAACTCTGGCTGGAACAGTTTCTTTGTGAAAAACGAAATGACATTGAGGACAATTAGCCGATCGGACGACATAAACATCAACATTGCATACCTCACGTTGTCTTTAATCAATACGGTTAAACACCGTTGTGATGAATATTCATGCATAGATACTGACCTAGTTACCTTATGTTTAACATTGCATGATTAAGCGATGTTTTATAGAGACACTGGCTCTCATTGATAAGGTGTTCGTACATACTACTTGATATAATAATGTGGTTTACGTGTAAAGGATGCAGCTCCTAAATAAGATATATACGCTTTGTCTTAAATGTGGTCCAGTCACATAGTCTTTGAACACATATGAAGTAATTCTAGATATTATCAGTTTTCAACATGTTCAAGTCAAAATGGCGGTCTATATACGGTCGGTCAAAAGGATTTTACTTAAGGTTTGACCAGTAAGTGATATAGTTTGTGATCGTACAACATATATAGTTAAATTGAAAAAAGGCTTCTTCCGTGTCCACATATATTTTATTAATTTCGTGTCCATTGACAAAGTTTTGGACTCGACATTAGCTATTTTAGATATACATCAACCATAATCAAGACCTAACGAAGTTGCAAGATGCTTAAGGCAAACATATGTCTTCTGGAGTTTCCAAATTGAACATGTACACATTGACAATACCGCCTTAAGAGATTTCACAATATGCCTGTAAGTCGACGCCGCAGCTTAGTGTGCGACAACTTGACAAATAAACGGATATTGACGACAATCATTTGGAAAGATTTGAACACTGAGATCTCTAGATGGAAAGAAACATTGCAAGTACTATAAAGTTCTATAAAAATGAAATATGTATTAACAAAGTTGTCTCCTTAAATATATTTGTTTTTACTTTAACATTTATTATTTTTATTAGAGTGATAGGTTTCATGTATGTCTAACCTGACACAATAGTTTTCAATCAAAATGTGTTGAGTTTTAAACTGAATCGCCTTCTTTCAAATTTAATGCTTTACACTTTTTGGACAACCTCATGCACAGTTGTGAATCTTTTTCGACTTGAAAGAAAGTTTTACTTTAAATAAACCGTTTACTCATTTAATATGAGCTTTCTATCCAGTAGATAAGTTTTCAGAAATATGTTACTCCTACAGACACGTATATATAATCATTTGGGGCAGAGACAATTTAAATAATTTTTATAATATATTTCTTAAGAACGAAAAATAAAATTAGAAACAGAAAAACTTCTTTTATGAGCGCGTTATGACATTTATACTTGAAGGCTTTCATTCAAAGTTGATGATATATGTATATTGGACTACCTCATGCTAAGTGTTGAATTATGACAAGTCGAAAGACAGCTTTACTTCAGATATAAGTTCAGTCATTTGATATGAGCTTGCTACATGTACTCTGTAGATTACTTTTCAGAAACATATTACTTATACAAAACAATATAATATAATACAATATAATACAATACGATACAATACAATATGTTTTTTCAGTAATTAAGGCCTCTGGCCCAATATACACATTTACTTTTACATAATAAGTCAACATGAGTGACATCACATTAAAGAGATTGTAGTATAGAAGATGTTCTGTATGCGTTTTAAACAGTACAAATATACAGTACATCCTCCCCACCACATGTAAGTTTAGTTTAAGGCACAAATCCCAAAGAAATTAAGTTATGATCAATATTTTGATGTCTACTTTTTACAACAATTAAGCAATGGCTTAAGCATCTGCAATTTGATAATGTACGACGATTATTACATGACATATTTTTCCGTATTTAGTAGTGATTTTAAGTATTTATACTAATTTGCTTTTGATGAATAACCTATTTCTTGTTGCAAGGCTTGGAACCAACAATCTTCTAAACTTTGTCTAAATATCTTCAGAAATTGGGACGAATCTCTAACTCCATTAGATATCCCCACAAACCGAAAACCATTTTCATGTTATAAATGGGTTTTTTAGTCGCCCATGTATTTCTGATATTTTCATAAAATCGTTTGAGCATATAATAACATTGCTTTGGGTATCTTGTATTTGATATTTCTGTCAGTTTAAGCCATAAGTTGATTCATATTGACATATATGATACAGCAAGAGTAAATCTACCACATTCACTTAAAGCAAAGAAATCGGCAGTATTTTGATTAGGCAACTTATACGTTTACAGAAGTTAATATGAACTTTCTCTATAGTATGGCTATATTCGTAGCCCCATATATCTGACGCAAAACAGATTTATTTTTCCATCGAATCACATATTTTGAATGTGAACTAAAATAACAAAGAAACAAATTGTGATCTAAAAAATCAAAGCATGCTTTTTTGCTTGTGCTAATTGATTATGTTTTACTTGAGTCCAACAAAAACGTCATTTTAAGTGTGAACCGAAGTATTTATAATAGAAGACAGTTTGAATTTCTTTTCCGTTATAAAACTATTTCTCGTTTTGCTTTATAATACCACCAATTCGGAAAACCATTATTTTAGTTTTGTCTAAGTTTAGTTTTATTCCTACTGTTTGAAAATCGAAATCCAGACAAGTTTATCTTATAATTTTGGGCAGGGGACATTGACCCTGTGAAATGATATTTCAGGAGAACATTTGAAGATTTATACAAAAAAACTTTTTTAAATTTTCAAAATAGATTTTTGAAGAATGAACAATCAAATCAGATACAGAAAAAACTTCTTTTGCGAGCGACTCGTTACTTTATAGAGATATAATTTTGGACCAAGCATATCTGCACACACCATGAGTAATGGCTTTTTTCAACCAAAGGACAGCTCGATAGAATTAATAAAATCACTAACCAAAATAGCAATAACAGCAGTAATTAAAAACATACACATAAGGTACTTTTAACTTGTTTTCATGATTTTACTGTGCGTTTTTCGAGATACTGACCACATCCCTTCAATCAGCCTATATGAAACATCAGCAATGACATGCAACCTTCAACATAACATTTCAGGTATTTACAATCATTTATACCTCAATTATTTGTGACAAACACCAATTTTCCAGATAATATTACATTAGTCTTGTTGGAACTGTTTGACACACTCTTGTAGGTTGAATGAGAGCAAATTATTCTTTCTTTATTTCGATGTAAACCTACAGAATTATGTCAGGCCGCAATTACAAATTTTTAATCCATTATCCAATAATCCATTAGGGTTACATCACAATCCTTCTTCAACATTGCAAATAATGCTTATAATGCACAGTTAAAGTTTTCTAGATGGATGAGGTTTTTCACGACGGACATGGAAGTAATCGGAGAAAGGAAACCAACAATAGTTAAAAAGGTATTGTTCACCGAAAATAAATCAGAAAAAAAACGTTAAATATTTCACTCAAACACTTTTAAAAACGACATAACATGCCCCTTATTGGTCGAGTCGTTATTTAGTAACTTTTAATGTCAATGTTTTACACAAAATCAATACGTTATTCTTTGAATGGATATCGCCCTATTCAAACAATAGTATGATTTGGATGAGGATCCTGAGAGTGAATGACTAACTTTGTCTTTGTTTTGTAACCAATCAATGAATGCCTAACACACGCGAAGAATATTTCAAAATGGTCCTGTTCCTCTCTGTCATTGTATTAGAAGCACCGACGGTCCTCAACAACCATTTCATCGATACTTAATGCAATTCGATTTAGCGTCGATTTTTAGATAATGCTCAGTTTACTTATAAAAGTCAGAAATAGTGATTTATCTGTCTCATGACTTATTTGAAGAAGGACACAACTTTACCTTTAAAACTTTTTTTAAGAAAGAAGAAAGAAAAAGTTATGTTACTCGTGCATATATATCACATAACCGATATATTTGTCGCTTACTAAACGTTGCAACTATTAACTAGCAAGCATACAGTAGAGAGGAACATAACTCATGGGAATCTAGGTACGATTCGCCAAAGGGATTTATTGTTTCACAGCAATATCCTAAAGGGTTAAGTCAATAATTGGATTTTAACCAGATTCAATGAGTTTTCTAAGTCGGAAAAGGGCCCTAATTATTACAAAAACGTTATGTACTCGTGTCTGTTGATGGAGGTTATGATGGAAAATTAGTATTGTAAATGTTAAAGCAATATCTCTGATTGTTTTGAGTTTGTACAGTTTGTGCAATTACCGACGTCGACGCCTTGGCGAGGAGGCTAGCTTGCCTTCCTTTGCAATTTCGGGCTAAACATCGCTAGGGTGCTGACGTAGCTGGGACACGTACATACCTCATCGTGATGGGAAAGTATACATGTACTTCTTTCAGTTGACTTAATATAAGCATTCCTAAAATTCAAACACCTTAACATTAGAAATAACGTGTTACTTCAAATTGGAAACCTTTGTTAAGCAACCCGATATACAAAAATCCAGTTACGTTTACTCTTTTCCTGCTGAAACTTTGCGCAAAAGGCAACATTTGAATTTGGATTTGGATTTAAATTCCAAAACCCGTATATGAACCTAACCCTATGTTGTGGATAATCAAATGAATTACGTAAGTTACAACATTTGTTTGAGAAAACAGAACGCACTTTTAAACTTCAAATGCCCATTTTTTTTAAAAAGCAATACATGATTCTTCAAATGGCTTCTGCATTTCTGTATTAATTATACAATTCTGATGGGGCTCGATAGAGGTAATTAGGTAGGCGCATAGTATGTAATTTATATATATACATTGTATACAGTCAAACGTACGATCAGCAGCCACCCAAGGAACATGATAAAACTGGCTGCTTAAGACAGGTGGCTGCTGATCACAAATTTCATGACTTGTTCGGATTTGTTCAAGTTTTGTCAGTTCACATAATATTACATGTAACTGTTAGGAATAGTCATTACATTACAAATAGTAAATTGTCTTGTTTATAAACATTGTTATGAAAATTTGTACCTTTTGTTCTATCAAATATTTCATTGTGCTATCTATTCTGTCGTTTAAACCAACGTTTACATCTAATTTTGCAATCATATGTTTTTTTACTTAACTTTGAAATTCGCCGAATTCGGAAAAAATAGAGTTCGAATCAACGTCTACTTCTTGCACAACATTTTACTCAATAATCTATAGATTTAGAATGTAATGGGAATATAAATTGACTTGGAGCTTCAAAGTGGACATTAACATTCATTTTAACATATATACATATACATGTACTGTCTTTCAGTATGAAACGCTCTTGAATATCCTTTTCAACTTATCAATTTTGCACGACATCGTAAACAGAAAAGAAATCAAAATCGCAACTTCTTGGTGATGAATCATGCAACTATTATTCGGTACACGTCGACTGTTTTCGGTACCCTAGATCTAACAGGTAAACAGCTAACCCCGATAATGTGATTGTCACGGTATGCTTTATTACCTGTATGTATTAAACAACGATAATTTAACACCTAGCACATCCAAGTCATGTGTTGATTGACCGTTGAACACAGTAAGATTACAATTAATTTGACCACTAAGTGTGGCCGCTGGCCGCGTTTAAAAGGGGACCGCTGATCAAGGCAGTTTATAGAGTATAATTGGTTGGGAGGCATTTAAAGTGACCGTTTAACGCCGGTGACAGCTGATCGCACGTAACCGCTCACACAAGTTTGGCTGTATATTTACGTGTTTCAGAAAACTCATTGAAAGCTCATACTAAAATATATATTTTTTTCATAGAATTATCACCACTCTTAGTCGTCATTTTGGAGTGCCCTTGAACAAAACAAATGTCCTAGCCTTGCACTGGATTGTTTACCCAGGTATCATGAATATGTTAACTGTCGCCGTGATATAACTGAAATACTGTTGACAACGTAGTAGTGCCCAAATAAAACAAACACAAATCGCCACTCTTGAGCACATGATTACTCTTTTCTGTTTATTCGATGAAAGTAATTCCAATGCAAAACACAATCGTCATCTTTTTTTTCTTTTGAATATTTAGAAGAGAAAGGTGTAATGGTATGCATCAGTCTATGCTTTGATAACGTCATTCTTTGATATGTAAAACATTTATTAATGCTAACAAAAATGTTTCACAAAGAAATGGTATTAATGAGCTCCTTAAATGTTTTAAAGCAATGATACCACACCTGTCACCAACAAGTTTGGCGAGCCATTTTGGAGACTCAAAAGAGGACTCTGTTCATGGATGAAGTTAAAATATTAGAGGTAAGAGCTCAAGATAAGGTGAGTTTTTTTAAATGCCAAAACCTTTATTTGAACATCAAACCATATGTTGTGGATACTCAAAAGAATCACCTAAGTTACACGATATGTTGAGTACCCATAGCATAGGGTTTGTTGATTAATAAAATAAATATGAATTGATCAGACAAATTTATTCCCCCTTATCTAGTGATTGGCTCTCGCCATCTCTCTTGCTATGTTTCTCTCTCTCCCCTTTTCTATATGTATTCGCTCGCTCTCCCTCTCTCTCTATATATATATTGGTCTATATTTCTGTCTGTTTGAATGTATATATGTATGTCTGTCTCTTTCTCTTCTCTTCTCTACCTCTATCTATATATCTGTATCTCTAGTTTCATGTTTCTACTATAAAGAAGGACCATGCAGATATCATCAAGCTCAGCAAAGCAACTTTTATTAATAAAGTCTATCTGTTTTACCTATCCACTAATGTTGCCTAGTATGGGTTTCAAAAATAATTCAAATTAATCTTCCAAATCCGTTGTATTCTTATTTTGTCAAATCTTTCAAAAAATATATATATGTTGATAAAATTCCACTATTACACTACCAATGTTTCTAATAGTAAAGAATGTTATTTTTGAAGTAAGCAAAACCGCCCTTTGATGTATTGGTTAGAGAGTCTGTCTTCGGACCGGGATACCATGAATCGATTCCCGATTGGGTCAGGACAAACGATTCCGGTAGTATTGGTAAATTACACAGAAAACGCCGTGATATCACTGAATGCTGTTGACAATGGCGTACAACACAATTCAAACACACACTATTGTAGTAATATACTTACTTCCGACTCGTACTGACTGACAATATAATGCACTATATGTGGCATTAAATGTTTGTGAGGAACAATTAGCTGCGTGTCCATTATAGCAACATTCTATGCCTTCATTAGTGTTATTACTTGTGTATGGACTTCCCTCCAAGCTAGTTTGTAAACCATTTCTGGTAACCTAAAATATTTTCGATATCAAAAATTGATAACAAGATGTAAAGTGTATTGAAACTGTCCAACGACATGTATTAAGAATGCATTGTAAGGTAATGTACTAAATATTCAGACTTTGCTGTTAAGAGAATGTAAATGTGTAACAAGGGATAACACAAATATTAAGTAAATATGAAACTACGTTACAGTTAATAACAGCATGATTTTGACAAATTCTCCGTTCATTTTTCATCCAAACTTGATCAGACCCGATCCACCAACAATCAAAGCTGTTCTAAGAGCTTTTCGTCAATCCGATTTTTCAGGTAACTTTATTCCATTCCGTTCATTGTGACTGAATTTTTACGCTCACTTTGACCACTTTTATTTCGATCAAAATCGGTTAATCGATTTGATTTGATGAAATCAATTTCGTAACGTTAAATTTATTTTATCTAATCCCAAAATTTAATATTACTTTCTAGCGTAAACGCCACATTGGACTTTTTGTGTCACCCTGCGTAGCATGGTAGGCACTTAGGTATTACTTCATTGTGTCCGGCGTCTGTCCGTCCGTCCGTCTGTATGTTTGTTAACTGAGCTAGTCAGTCTTGAAATGAATGTGTTGACATCCGGAAAAGTTTATCTATACACGAAAGAAATCCGTCGAAAAGCCAGATAGTGAACGCATTGAAGATACGATACAATTTCAGCGCTTCTCAGCAGTTACACTACACATTGACATAATAGATACAAGGCTAAATCGGAAAAGGTGACTTGTACATGTACGTACCAGGAATGTTGCACCGACAGAAGGAGTATATCCATTACCGGCAATATCTCATTAACATGTTGAGACAAAAAGACATAATCAGAAGCTGTATGTTCTTAATTGCACTGTACAACAAGGAGAATGTTTGGAATGTTTGGAAAATTAAATCTTCACACCCTATTCTCAAATTGATATCGATATTGGGTTTGTTTTAATTTCTAATCTTAAAGATATTGTTGTATATGATGTTTATATTGCCAGTTAGACCTACACAACAACTGACTGGTATCTTATAAACGTCAAGTCATATTTTCCTTTCACGCTTCTGGATCGTTACCGATTTATCGAAAGCCAATGACTTGTGGGATCACCAATTTCATTTACAGCTTACTAACGTTTATGTCCTAGCATCATTTCTAATGGTCTTCACTGAAACAGTGGATACACTTACTCCAGACCTTTCATTATATTTATTATAAATTAATGGTATGAGTATACTTTTATTAGTTTGTTTTGTTTGTTTGGTTCCCACCCCCCCCCCCCCCCCCCCCGGAATCAAAACTTGCCAATTTAAATTATTTCAAATTTGCACTGAGTGTTTCACATTTGTTCAATAGACAACGAGGGCTTTATGCCAAAACCTACATTTGTCTAGATGTACATATATTGACAAACCGAAAGCATCGATATGTCCATTGGTATGTGATTATATCCCTTCTGTAAAATTGGTGATACAACACTTTCCTTTATATGATGCTCTAACGGCATTACAAACAGTCACTTCATGTGCTACCAAATTGGGACATAACAAGTTACTTTATATGATTCCTAATTGGGGTTATAACAAGTCCCTTTATATTATACCAAATTAGGGTTATAACAAGTCCCTTTATATCATGCAAAATGGGGACAAAAAAAGTTACTTTATATGATGCCAAATTGGCGATATAACAAGTCCCTTTATATGATGCCAAATTGGGGAAAAAACAAATTCCTTTATAAGATCTCAAATTGGGGATACAACAAAACCCTTTATATGATGACAAAATGAAAATACAAATGTGCCCTTTATATGATGTCAAATTGGGGAAACAATAAGTTCCTTTATATAATGTCAAATTGATTGTAAAATAAAACACTTTATATGATACCAAATTGAAGATACAACTTATCTTTTTATATGATGGTACTTTTTTGTATCCCTGATTTGTTTACTTATATATATAATAATTGACTTTATTGCTTACTTTCATATTGTCCCGTTCACTTTGCATTGAAGAAAGTGGTTTCGATCATGACCTGTGTCAAGGAGTGATCGTGACCTGTGTCAAGGAGTGATCATGACCGTAGATAAGGACGTGCGAAAGTTCCGTATAATTAACATGCTAAGGACTACTTTTTTATGTAAACATACAAAGCTGACATAAATATCATCATTATACCTCACGTGACTTTGTAATGTTAAATTCTCATATACTGATCTTGGAAATTTCTTATGGTCTCATGCTAACAGTACGCTTTTGACCGGATAACAGTATACTATTACATGGCACGCGCGTCTAAGATGTTGGTCATGCACGTGCATGATATCATTTAAAAAATTATGCAGATTTATCAACTCTAGATAAAAAAAATAATCCACAGTGTAAACCAAATAGTTTACAATATGAAAGTATGCAATAAAAAGGTTATTGACCCTGTACTGTGAAATCCTCATTGGACCTCGCTCTTTAAGTCATTCCTACATTATGTTCGAGTACAGTGATTCTGAAAATCCATCTAGGGGCACGTGGTCCATTGATATCACAACATGAACAATTTTTATGAATTGAATAATGTTTCAGGTCAGAGTATATATTTATACCTTTTACTTTTTCAACCTTTTTCAACAATATACGTCTTGAATTACTTAATTACAAATAAACGTGCACAGCAAACGTGTGTTCAGTTAGAGGATTGGACCACCTCAGTTAATTTAGAAAAAGAGTGCCCGCCTCATGTGCGAAAGGTCACGGGTTCGAAACCCGGCTTGATCATACTTAGGACAGGATGGCAGAATGGCTTTCATTTTTGGCGCTCAGGATTGTTGGGTTAGCATAACTTCTGAATCGCAATATAAAATGACCAGTGGTACTTGTTACTTATGAAGAAACGCTGACCATTTGTTGAAAGCGGCATAAGACACGATACAAACAAACTCTCGTATTTTTTCAACAGATTGATATATTACATTAACTAGGTCTCCTCTTCCAGTATCCGCCGGATGGACTTTGGTAACCCTTGACCAATTTAAGAAATTCGAGATGGCGTCCAAGATTGCCGCCGTTTCATACAATTGGCCATAACTTCCTTCATGTTATACATAGAATGAGTTTGGTTGTTGTCTAGACATAGTTTTTAGGGGTCGAGAAATCCACTAAAACCTTTTGTATGGTCACGGTACATACAATTCAAGATGGTCACTCATAATTGCCATCAATTACTGTTTTTGGCTTCAAACTTGGACATGTTAAACACAGGATAACATGTTTAGAGTATAGATGGAGGATTAAGTGGTCAATGCATCTTTTTAATGTATTTGTATAAGCCCACTTGCTTCATAATATATCTATGAAAACAATCATTTGGTCGATATATAGGTTTAATTCGTCGAGGAAACCATTTAAATCAACTAGTAACGTTGGAAGTTCTTCGGTAATCTGTATTTTAACATAGCATTATACGTTAAATGTGCCTGGTCATAGACTATTCGAGTGATAACACAAGTTATCTAGTTATTGCAATTTGCAACGATTTGAAATAAGTTGGGGTTTATCTACAAACAACCAATTGATTCATATGGAAAGTAGTACCCGACGCCATGAAATATGCAGCAGAACATCAAGCCCTAGTGGTTTCACAATGTTTGGAAATTCATCTAGGTTGTTATTTTTTTGCAGCAGCCTATATTGGGTTGCATACAGTATCGTGCATTTGATGTTATTTCTAGTGCAGTTACACGCATGGGTACTACAGTGGGTGTCATTTTTGAACACACATCTGATAAAGCATATAATAAGGTCCGGAGCCGGATCTTTTTAACGTTGTGTCCTTTGTCAGTCACACACATCCGGATATAGCTCCTATTAATTGATTTTCCGTTATGAACGCCACACAATGATTGAACATTGGCGATTTTAGCATTCTCTGCACATGACTCATTGTTTAGAGGCAGCGAACATAGTTTGGGTAGTGATACGGGGAGACCTTTTTTCGACGTCCATATGTTCCATCGTGATTCAGGCACAAACGATTACATACACCCATGTCGTTAAAGACAACTGTTATCTGACCTTGATCATTATTATGGGCACACAGCATTGCCATCTGGACAATAACATTGTTTGTCACTGTGGGTGTAGGTGCTATATTTCTCCTTGTTATCTCTTCTCAATTGCTTATCTCAACTCGAACAGTGATGTGCGAATCCTGCCTTTGGGATTTTTCCACACAATCGGCGCGAGTACTGGTTAAGTATACAGGAAGCAGACATCGAGCGTGTTTAATCTAAGTTGAAAGCTTGTTTCGCAATCAATGTTAAATGAATAAGTTTAAACTACACTGGAAAAGCTTCATCGCGTATTAGAACAAGCATATGGCTACAACTAAGCCCATGGAATGACTCATGGTCCTCAATATACTATAATCATAGTACCAATGAAATGCTTATAAAACATCCCCAACCTCATTCCCAACCTTTAATCTCTTCGCAATGCAGTATTTCATGTGCGTGGCTTAGTTCTTAACTGTGTCAAGTGTAGACCAATGGATAATCCAAAGTAAGGCTGAGCCATCAATGACGGAAAAGATCTACTAATTGTTTTCGAGAGCACCTGAACATGCAACCTATGTTTATAGTATAAGGAATGACAATATAAGTTCACAAGTTACGATTGAAAAGCAGAGAATAGTTCTGACCGTGACTGAATATTAACAGCAGCTGATGAACACATTTTCAAGATTCTAATCGAGGGTCATGTTTCATTCCTTGAACACACTCTTACCCATATCCCTTAGCCCGCAGATGGCACTGTTAATGAATATCAAATGAACATGAACACGTAACGGCAACGACATAGATGATGATGGTCTGCAATGTATTGCACATTGGTAGGTAAAAGTAACATGGATGCGACAGGCCCATTTGATACGACGACATTCTAAAAACGTACAATCAAGTATCCGTGGTGTATTGGTTAAAGAACCGCCTTTTGAGCAGTAGATCAGGGTTCGATCAGAAGTAGAAGTCAGTTCACACGTAATGGCAAACACAATTTAACTTATCTGCAACAGACGAGGTTTGAAGGCAATGTGGCATTTGCTGACCATGTAAAAAGGGCCCGTCATAAATCCATTGTGCGGAATTCATGATATAACTGGACAAAGGACACAAAGCTGAAAACTAATTTCTTCTTCCGTCCATACAAAACTATCTCTGCACATCCTCATGTACCTTATCAAAAGTGCATGTCACGATACAGGCTTCTCGCAGAAATTAACAACCTAGTTTTAATTCTAGAGATTTTGAAACAACTAGCGCTAAATGTTGCGTATGTAATGTTATGAAAACAACTTCTCCATGACGAAATTGGAGTGTGGGGTAGATGGAAAACCAGCATAGTCCAACTCTTAATATATAGAGAATAAAACAGTTTGCATACAGATTGCAATAACTAGATAATGTGTATTACGCCTCTGAACTATATTGAACTTAAAGAATATGTTTCTAAAAAAGCACTCGTCTCTCCCATTAAAACCATAGGGTCCCTGTTTAAAGAGGCCGATCATCAGGGGAAGTAGAAATACTCTGGGACAACAGATTGTTTGAATATACAGCAGAAATCGATTTGACTTTCAGAGTCAATATGATCTTGACCCAGTGACCCCCTAAAACAATAGGAGTTATTTACAAATATATTCCAATCGTGTTTTGACGTTTGAAGACTATATAATAGGGATCTCGATGTACTGAGCGGAAAACCATTTGACATTAAGTCCCTGTGACCTTGACTTTTGATTAAGTAATCAAACAATAATGCGCTTCATCTACTCAAGGTGTCCAAAGTCCTATTAAGTTTGACGACATTGTGTCAACGTGTTTTTTAGATATTGACTGAAAACATATTTTGACCTTTACGGCAGACTCTTGGACAAAGGGTTATTGAAGGATTGCGCGGAAACGTATCGTACCTTTAAGGTATATCTGACCTTGAACCCATTGACCCTTAAACAAAGAAAGTTTATCAACTCAATAAGATAAATCATACAAGTTTGAAGACTCTATTTATGGAACTTCTGTTTTTAAACGGACATCCGTCGAAAAATGAACTATTCAAAAAAGTTCAAGAAAGATCCAGGTTCAGTAAAAACATTTGGCTAGCGGACTAGTTTTTCTTAATTAACAGCATGCTTTTATTAATTCAAGTTCTATAAACTGTCAATGAAAGATTCGTTTGCCATCAGTGTAAAACGTTGTCGAATTCGTAGGAGGATGTGCTTTGCAAAATAAACTACAAAGATGATTTCAATAACGCAAACTCGCCACTTTCTACGTATGACAGGTGAAGAAGGAGACATACTTACACGTATTACTGTTGGTACATCTGGTGATCCAGAGCAGTTAACTACATTTAAAGGTGTAATTTGGTAGGTCAGAACTTGGGGTGGATCTTATGAAATAGAAAATTATATTGGTTAATGCTTTTCTCCACCTATAATAAAAGAAGGTTTTTAAAATAGTACGTAATATAATCAAAGAACACGTAATTGTATATTCATTTACACATGTACAATACGAACATTCAGGATAAGGTGTCCTGGTGCATCAGGAATGTCACAGGAGTATTATTGTAATGGTGTAATTTTATAGTCTATTTGTAGAGGGTTTACAAGGGGATACATTAGCCACACGTAAACTAATTAGGAAGGCGTAATAAAGAATAATCGAATTAATTTAATATCCCGTGACTTGTAATTGGCATTCCGTCATAAGAGTTCCCCTCGCTTAGAAGTAGAAGTTGTTGATTATCTCAACATACTGCAGAAAAAGGAGAATGTTTAGAAAATTAAATTTGACGCTTTATCATTTTATTTTTCAATCCTACAGAAAATTTATGACCTGTTAAACGGAACAAAACAACTGATATACCAACTTGTAAATTTCAATTAATTAAGTATCTATACTAGAGTCTATCATTGATAGATTCGGTCCATTTCATCTACAGTTTCATTCTTTGATTAGAAGGAATTTATAAATAGTGTTATGAAAGGGGCTACATTTACGGATTACATTTAGACAATGGTTCACCGATCACAACAGATAATAAATTAATTTTCAGAATAGCACATTGTTATGTCCTTATTTTGAATAAAATTGGAGATTAAAGAACAATTTTCTTTTCAAGAAAAATTATTTCAATACAAACTACTTGGAAATGAGAATTTTAGGGGTGCTTCTAGCATGGTTTTATCAATAGTCACAACTGTCTCATAAAACACTTTCTGTTTCAAATAGGTTTTCACAAAATATAGCTGTACAAATAAATGCTATGCTTTTCACATATTTTTTAAATTCTAAATATATTTGAAATAGTAGGTTGTGCAGATGTCAACAGGCGTTCGAACCGATCATAAAATTATTCGACAAAAATAAAAAGAATGATGAAATTGTTCTAAAATGTTAAACAAGATTCAAACCTGTATCACCTGCTTAAAAGACGAAAAGCGTTACCAATACATCATTTCTTATTAATCATAGCACGAATGACACTTTTGAACTGTTAAGTCAAGTTTTGTTTAACGATTTAGTCATGTGAGATGTAAATATATTAGGGTTGGGAACGAGTACCGATATTAGTACTCGGGTACTCGTGAACTCGCAAGAAATCACATTGTGTAAATTCGTTCATCAAACGTCTTGTCTCTCAGAATAGTATTGTCCTCGTGCACTAAATTTGAATTGATTTTATAAGCATAAACATGCGTTTGTTTTCGCCTTTTCGTTTTATATTTGATATTTGAAAACAAAAAAATATTTTAGTTTTGAAAACAAAATAATTCAACAAATACATCCAGAATTTGCATTGGCGTAAACATCCAAGCGTTTGGGTGCAGACTCTTTTTAAAGTCGCGGGGAAAAAAGCAAGTCAAATGGTGGATGGAAAACAATACCAAGAATGATAAACAATATATTTAATAAAATAAATGTGTTATCATCTATGAAAATAAGGTACATAAATCAACAATCAAAATAGGTTTTTTTCTTTCGGTTTTCGAATTAACTGGTGTCCGTAATATGTGGACTACATGCATTTAACTGACTTGTCATCTGCTGTGCGCTTGAAATGTTTCCAGACGATGGATTTAGCAGGAGTCATGGTTGTAATTTTGTTGTTTTCCTTTCGTTCGAATAGATGAGAATGATAGAAGATGGTTATAATGATTTGACGAACAATTACTCAAACAATTGCAACAGTTCTTATCGAATCATATTGATGTGTATTTCTTACAACTATCCAATTAAAACGTGTCGACAATTGAAAGCACTATTACGACGAAGATGTGAATAACCGACGGCCCTCCCTGTTTGACATGTCGTTTGTCATATGGTTGCTAATTGACTGGAGGTTATACTGATTACCTGTTTGTCACGTTGTTCGTAAAGGACTCGCGATTGCAATAAAATCGCCAATTAAAATGGATTAAGTACCATCTTCAGACGAAAGGGTGTTAGCTGTTTGTTTAATTTACCTTCACCGCTGATTTACCAACTTCTTCAGTAACTCAATAAGAGCAAAAGATTCAATACATTTTAAGTTTTTATTTACTTTAACATACTTTTATCAGATGAAAGATAGAACAAATGGAAAATAAATAATCGAGTACTCGAATACCTATTTTGATAACCGATACTCGGACGTCCGACCGAGTACTCGGGTATTCGCGTACTCGGTCCCATCCCTTAAATATATATAATACTTTGGTTAATCAAAGTTAAAGTAAATACAACTAGTTTAGACATAATGTGTGTGAAATAGTTGAACACAATCTAACTTTTAAGGCGACACACTTATTAAACAATTAATCTTCATAAAAATGCATACACCTTTTTAACATGAACCATACTATGAATTTTCTATATGGGTATATGGCCAAAGCAAACACGAAACTAAAATGTTTACCTACCATGGATAATAACGCTAACTCTGTCGGAGTCTGCTAACGAAGCGGTTGTATACGTTATATCGAAGGTATAGTTCCCTGTATAGGAAGCATCTGTATTTGTTAGTTTAACTGTACCGTTTCCAATAAATTCAACCTCTATCGGGGAATTATTTGGTTTAGATGGTTGATTTTTTTGAACTTTCTGTAAAATTGGTTCATCCGTCAATGACCCATTGCTGAATCTCCAAACTGCAATGATAAGGTCATCTAGGTTGTCATATTCCCATCCAATGGTTATGTTCCTACCCGTACATGACGTGATGTCAGGAATTGGGTCATTTACGATACTTGATTCTGAAATTAACACAAGTTTACATGTGAGACCCGGTTGTATTAGCAAGCCTGACCTTTATAGTAGGTTCTACGTATATCATGAGCCAATTTGTTGCACTTAAACTGGTTTTAGTTTGTGGTTTAAGGTTTCAACAGTTTAATATGAAACCAAACCACAAACGGTCGTTTTTGAGAACAACATGGCGGACTTTGATTCAAATGTTTTTATCTTTTAATTTTCTGGTCATAGTTACATAATAAAACGAGTAAATAAAGTATTTATATGTTTAAAAATCAAAATATATTCTTATTACCATTATCAGACAATGTCTGAACCCAGTCTAGCGCATTTCCACATGTTAGGGGTAATTTAAGCGGTTCTTTTCTCTCTTCCAAGTGACCATGTTTTCGGATACATCAAACCTCCAAAACTGCATTCTAGGGTGGTTTGATCGGTTTAAGAAAACAGTTTTAAGTTTGTGTTAACAAATGTAAAAACTGGTTTGATTAACAAATGGATGGTTTACGAAACTAGTTTTAAACCGAAACTAGTTTATGCGCAACAAAAGGGCCCCATGTTATAAAAAAAAACAAGTTAAACACTACACCGGTGTTTTCTTTGTTGCGCGGTCACGACCGGATGCTGTATGCTTCCAAAAGGAAACCCCGTTATCCCGACTTTCAAACGCTACTATTTTTGTTCTCAAACAATCTATATTCTCAGAAAATACGACACATCAAAATTGTTAGTCATAAAACAAAGAAAATCCTACATCCCCTGACCCCTCACCAACAAAAACGTCATTTATTTAAGTAGAAAACCTGTTGTTTTCTTTTTCCTTCACATTTGAACCTGGTGTCTATCAACTGCTTTTGACATCACATCTATTGGAAGTCATATGATTAAATTACGTGAAGTTTTCTCGACTATAGAAATAATGAAATAAATTAAAGACCAAAATGTTAAAACATGAAATATAATTGTTTTTGCCTGTATGTTTGTGGTGGTTATAAATGTGAACATATTATATTTTAAAACTTCTAAATCATATACAGCATTACAAAATATAAGGATGCTATTATAAGGACTTAAAATAAACAAACAAATGGCTCTTTTTTTGGAAAATATATATAAATTGTGTTTATTTTGAAAATGTTAATAATGCAAACTTATCTGTAATATATATTCAGTGTCACTCGTTTCTTTATATGTCCTTCTTAATAAACTCACTCAAAATAATCATTCATTCCTGTGGAATTTTCAAAAAACGTGCTATTTGGCGGCCATTTTGAAAATTTATATAAAGGGAGACAATCACTCACCTGGGTTATTACAAAACATACTAGTATGGTGGTCCTGGTGTATCAACTTTTTACAAGATTGTGTGATTTTATGTGAAAATGAATATTCTATATAAATTTGTCAGTAAAACAATTATAGTTGATTGGAAATGCCAATGGATTAACTGTTCCAAACTGTGAATGTGTTTATATGATATTTTCAGAATGAATTTGTTTAATGTTCCCAATTTAACGAATTCTTTTCAGGTGGTGTTCAGAATTCAGTGATAGTTTATAAGAATAAAAGAAAACGCCGTTCTATTACTATGACCAAATATTTCGCAAAATGTCAACTTACTTAGGGGAGCAGTTGTAACATATTGCACTTGGAGGCAAGCAATTATAAATTAGTATGTTAGAGTAGCATCAGAAAAACAGATCATTTAGATAAGTTTGATCTGAATATTTCCTGTTCGAAATTCCGTCAATATAGCATCCTAGAATTCCGAAGATCTGTAACGTATAAACAGTTCGAGTATATAAATATACACTGACTCTGACTATTCCAGATGTTAATGTTCAAACTGTAACAGGACACGTGTCATTGTTTCCCATATACATGTATGGCTCTAAATCAATTATTTAGCAGATCGTATTTGCATCGAGTGTAAATACTATAAAGTATAGTATGTCCATCCATCTTCATGGCATGCAGGTCACATCAATACGGAGCTTGTGTAATTATGACGACCAAGGCCACATTTCGTTTAAGTACCATTATGTCTCTAGTGTTTGACTATAATTTTATACAGGGTTACCTAAGATATATTTCTACCAAGTTATAGTTGAACCTAACAAGGGGATTCAAAGAAGAAGTATTTTAAAGTTTTGACATTTTGCCCATTTTCTGATGCCGTAGCAACCAATGATCTCTATGGGATTCAAATCTGTAAATACATTTGAAAGTCGACCACAAAAGGAACATTCTTGTGATGTTTGGTTGAAATTGGTCCTGTGGTTTGGGAGGAGATGATGTTTAAAGCTAAAAGTTAAGGACGGACGGACGACAGCCGACGGACAGCGAGTGATCAGACTCAGGTGATCTAAAAATAGGACAGTAAAAGTATTACATTTGAATGTAACTGTCTTTGATTTAAGGAGGTTGGGTTTCATTTGACGTTGCAAATCTCCCCGGGGAAATTTCAGCACAACAGAATAACTCGAATGCGTTGAACGTTTTGTTCCGTTTAGGAAATATTTGATTTGGTGGAGCTTTATTTCAGCGGAGCTGCCTGTGTTATTAGGAACAAACAGGTTTATTAATTATGTTGACTCTGAAACAACATTCCCAAAAAGTAAAAATGATTATAACTCGTCAAGTCTTGTTTTACTATGGCTACATTTATACAATAAATGAGACATCATCAACTGCAACGCGCATGGTAGGCCATGATCAGGATACACTGATGATACAGTCTGAAGCATCATCATCTCTATATCCTTATTGCTTACACAACTGTGTCCTCAGACAACATTCTCTACACTGCTCCAAGAATATGGTTACTGAATATTGCATCGCGTTGGTCTTATTGTACGGATAAACGACGGTGTTGGAAATTGTAGTCAATTGTTAAAGTGCTTCAAACAACGTCTTATAGATTGCTCTCTCCAAAGTCTTCAGCAAAAGATCAGAGATTCACCTAAGTCAACATATTATCAACACTTTAAATCTCTGTTAAATGTAGAAATGTATCTTTCCATGGATATTTCATATTATCGTCGTCGCATATTGTTAAATTTTAGATGTTCTAGTCATTGTTTAACTGTAGAAAAAGGTAGACACCAAAATATTGATTATTGCTTTAGATTCTGTAATATAGTGTCTTGATAGAAACTGCTATGTTGTTGAGGATGACTTTCACTTTGTGTTCGTATGCCCAGTTAACAATGAACTTCGTCTTCTTTATTTCTAAGAAGTCTGGAGAAATTCATACCCAACTGCAAGGTTCTTTTATGATATAATGAGTGTAGACCAACTTATGTAAAATCACTGATAAAATACCTAACTGAGGCATTTAAAACCAGATAATTACATTTAGATGAACAGGTCTCAAACTAGATAAAAAAAATAAATAAAAAATATGTGCCGTATATTTAACTATTTCTACAATTGAATATCTTCAAATAGTTCATGATGTCACTCATATGAATTTATTATGTAATTGTAAATTATGTATAATGGGCCGGAGGCCTTACATTACTGAATAAACTATTTGTTTTTGTAGTTGTATCAAGACAATTCACAATGTAAGAAATGACCACAATTGCTATTCATATGTCAAATTAATAATAAGTCATAATATATTAAATACCGTTGATAACAAGTTTCTAGGGTCTACTCTTGAATGAGGAAATAATAATAATTCAATATTTAAACGTAAATCTGACACTAAACAGATGAACCTATGTAAATATGATGTCACTCCCTTTGTAAATTATAAGATGATTGTATATTATGGACCGGGGGTTATAAAATGAATTGAACACCTAAAACATACGTTAACATTAGTTTGTAAGATTGTGTTTCGTATCATTTTGATCATCTTCTGAATGAGTAAATAAATCTCTACAGCTGTACTCCATGTCGATGTCGCTTCTAAATTATGTATTTCGTTAATATAAGCATGTGCAATCTTAATTATATATCTATCACTCACCTACACAACTAATACACATTACTAAGAAGTATGGCACAATTCCGAATGCTGCCATGGTTCCCCTTTTAATTCTGGATAAAGTTGTTGTATTGAATATGTGTTTGACCAAATATTGAACTCCGAATCAGCCCACTCTGGATTATATAGTTAGAACTATATCCCAATGAAACAAATATATTCTTATATTCTCATAATTCTGTAATTCACTCAATAAAACAAGGATATATTTCCAATTCATCTATCCACATAAAAAAAATACTGCAAAATAAAAATAATTGGCCGCCATATTACACAGCTTGGGTCAGACTACACCACAATAGTGGTTTGCACATATGTATACACTACAATGGCCGTTCCCTTTTACAGTTTTCAATGGGACAAAGCAGTTTGTACTCCTAAACGACATTGAGAACAATCTATGTATTTAATTATTTCCTTGATACACATATTTATGTTTCCTTTTGTTTTTGTAAATGACAATAAACTTTGTAACGGTTAAGTAAAAAACATATATTCTATCTTATTCTATAATATGATGAAAAAAAAAATATAATATTCGATTATTCGATCTTAAAGCTGTAAGTGGTTTACAAAAAACTTTGTTAATTTCCTTAAATGAATGCCCCTGATCCGACAGATCGGCGTTAGAAAACGACTCCGTGACTAGGTAAAATAACAATTATACATACATCGAGATTAGTTCGTGCGATGTACTTGTGTATGGAGGCAGATTCAATCGGCGATAAGTTCTTGAAGCAAATGGATTACACCCGAGACATATAAATACATGTATCTGATTAAACTAAACAAAATATCAAAGCTTAACATAAAGAAAACTCTATTGACATTGTATTAAACTTGTTTCCTTAAAGCACAGTGTTCTGCTATAAGTTTTTAGAATGAAATGGAATGAAGATGTAATTTTTTCCGTTCAATGTTTCGCAGATTTATGACTATTACATATAAAAAAAATAGAAAATTATCTTTCGAGAAAAATAAGTTGACATAGTACATCCCTTTTTATTATTGAATGATGTTTTTTTCAAATCTGCAACATTGTATAGGGCAGAAAATTAGAAAGCATTCAAGACAAATATTTCTGAAAGTTTATGTAACAAATCTTTCGTTTTACAAAATATTAATTAACAACATATTGCAGACAACTACAAACATACGTTCTAAAAAAGATTGTATAGGTAAAAATATTTTCTTCGTTTGAGTTATATCTGAACCATGAGATATCCGATGTATTCCCATTATGACTTCAATGATTAAATATGTGTTTCGTTATGTGTTCGGAAATTACTAAAAAAAACCAATGCATCCAAATATATGCATAGCAATAATATTATATTATTTCATCACTTTCAATGTTAAATCCATCATTGATATATACCTAATCATTGTTTTGAAACAATATTCAGGAGCAACGCTTATAAAAAAGTACAATTGGGAAAAACGCAATACTTTTAGGAAGGACCAAAGAAAACACTCGTTATCTCATTGCAATTCACTTTTTATTTTGACATATAGTTATTGTACTGGAAAATGAAAGGCTTTAATTACATTTGATTTTAGATAAAGCTTCATGCAGACTTCGAATCACAATACCTAATAATATAATGTGGTACATATTCTAGGTACAGATATTATACATACTTCGTACTTAACGAGAAAAAAGACGAATTGGAAATCCTTATTAGATGTAAACTACACCATGTACACGCATATTACCTTTTGAGAAATTCGCAAATATGAATAATAATATCTAAACTTTATCTGTATATTCATTTTGCTTATGTTTACAACTGAATGTACAAGTTAAAACCACCTTTTTTTCATTACTGTTCTTCTGAAAGTAGACGGAAATAATAAACTATCGAATTGTGTTAAAAGTCAGATCATCTGAAATCTAAATAGTACTTTTCATATTTAAAAGTATGACTTACATGATCATCCACCATTTGATTAATATATCGGGTAACAACTATATATTCATATTGTCTTTATGTGCGTATATGTGCGTGTGCGCTAACGAGAAAACTAGCGAGCATGTAAGGTGCTGACTTTTGATATCCAATTCTTTGTTTATCCATTTACTGTTTATGTTTTGTGAGATTCATATATATTAAAGCACTAATACATTAAAGTATTTTGTTTTGTTCTGTTCTATTGAATATTATATTATATTATATATCCACACAACTAAAGCGGTATGAAGAGTTTCTCGTCAACAGCTGTTTATAATAAGATAATTAGACTTAAGATCTTTCTTTATTGCGATATGTGCCGAGCTGCGGTAGCTCAGTCGGTAGCGACGCGGGCTGTCAATCCAGGGGTTGTGAGTTCGATTCCCCGCGCGGCTCCGACGTTTGCAAAAAGTCAATGCGACATGCGTCATTCGTCTTCTATCAATGGGCTAAGTCTATGTGGAAAAGCAGTCAGTTGTTTAGGAAGATTGTTTTGTGGTATACTGGTGTGAGAAAGCCAGGAAACACACGAATAAGTGAACTGGCCGCCGTGATATGACTGAGAAATTGTTAAAAACGGCGTTAAAGATTAATCAATGAATTAATGCGTGATGTGCAAATGGACGAGCTCAATGGGGCTGTTATACCTTAAATAACTGTAATATGTAACTAACTGTATTTACTTACAGAGATAAAGTTTTCTACAGAACAACGTGTAAAAACTCTTTGATAAAAGTGCACTTTAATGAACATTGACTAGTGCATTTTGAAATTTCGTTCAAAATTGTAAACAATAAAGAACACATATCCTAGGTTTGAAGAAACAACACAGATTCCTGAAAGCACTGTGAGCCATATATTTCAGGTAAGCAGACGAAAAGTACGAAATACCCGAAATAATAATTATTGCTAAAATTGTCCAAACGTAAAAGTTAACTGTTAAACTTTGTGTTTTTTGTTAAAGTCAACAAGGTGTGTAGATACGCATTGTCAATACTGACGAAGCCAGATTAGCCGAATTATACAATTAATGCAACATTTTATTGGAATTGAAATTATTATCTTAAAACATAATATCGAATGTTCAGAATCCAAGATTACCTTTATATATTCGGGAAAAAGACATTGCAATGACATAATAACGTTTAGAATGTTAGTCGAAGTCAGCTGATATAGTCAAACCGTTTTATGAATGTTAATATGGTGTAGTCCTTTTGATAGTGATATGGTTATGTCTATCCAAATGTAGAAGGATAATTATGTTAACGAAAAAAGAAAACAGAAAAGATGGATCGTTTACGTAAACAGATTTTGGAATAATAAGATATGTATCGTGTCGAATTTCAAACAGACATTCAACTAAGGTTGTCAAACATTTTTAAAGGACAACTGCATTTATAGACAAAGGGAAGTTATCGCGATTGGATGGCATATTTGATATCATCACGTCAGGCAGATTCTACAAGAGACAGACAGGTACGGTTTCAATATTGTTTTTGTGTTGTGCGTTATAGAAATATAACATTGAATATGACATTTGTTTAAAGTGTATGAAACATCAAATTGCAGCCTATAAGGATATAAAAAATGTGTTATTGGTTAAGAATAATACGTAGCTTCAAATTAAAATTATATTGACCTAAAATAAAATAGTAGAAACATACATTGTAATCGTTCATATGCAGACGCCTACGAACAAAGTCTTGTTTCTGGTCACGGGTCTCAAAATCAACCGGGTCGGTAAATTTACTATCAAAACATTAATCAACAATGAACAACAACAACTTAAGAACATGTTTTGCGGCTCTGGTACTGCGAATGCGAGTTTTGCGTAACAAAAATCTTATTTAGTGCTAAAAACAAAAAAATAAAAAACAGTCGGGGGTTAAAATGGACGGTCGGTAGGGTGTCCAAAAACAAGATTATTTTTGTTTAGGCCAGAAAGAAATCTTCGTCGTCTGTAATTTACAGACACCAAAAGTAAAATATAAAATTGTCGAAATTACAGTTGCGATGATGTTTTATCTCCCCTGAGCACGAAGTGATGAATGTGAGTTAATACGATCGCACGTTGTCTCGTGTCCGTCAAAATCAATTGGAATGACATTTCGCAACAACCATCCTCTTAATGTCTTCTCTAACATTCCATCAAACAATTTGGGTCGATGCAAAATTCTGATTTCTATGGCAACCGAAATATTTGTATTTATAATTGTTCTCCTCCAACTATGGTAGGCAGATTTTCAAATAGTTGTGTCGAAATGATCCTTGTGCGACCCTCTATCACATATATTGAAATAATGTTGATTGGAACAAAAACATGATCTGTTTGGTTGGGATTTTTGCCTTTTATGGCTTTAAAACTTTAAAAATCGTCTAGTTTGAAAATGCTTGGCCGATTGTCAAGAAAAAAATGTTCCTTGAGTATCTATTAGAAATCCTCAGACCATGATGATTTAACAAAATACATTGGGGCTGTTTTACCTCATATGGCTATAGTGAAATGTTTTTAAATCTTCTTTTCCTAAAAAGCAAGACAGATTTTAAATCAATTGTGTAGACATGTTCCTTGTTTGACCCTCTACCTGATAATTCATTCAAGCAAAGTTGAATTGTCCAAATACTTTGTAAATAGGGGCCTGTTTTACTCTTTATTGTTAGAATGAAAGATTTAGAACATTATGTCATAAGAATATACATTACTGGTTTTGCAATGCTGACCGGTACAATATCATTTGTAAGCTACTATCAGTTTCCTAAATTTATATGAATTTGACAAAAAAAGGCAACATAGGATTAGGATATGTCACTTCTTTTCGAATGAAGAACATGTTTGAGGAATAAAGTTGCAATACTATTTCTGAATGTACATGGTTTTGTGATAAAAACAAACGAACTGATGTTATTCACTTTTAAATGTAAAAACTATTATATATGTATGCTACAAGATACACACTTCACCCTCACAGCGGAGGAACATTATATAACAATTCAATGGTGTTATGAATGCTTCTATGGTAGTTATAGTAGTCAATCCCCTGTAGTTGCTGTTTTCATAAATAACTTGAACCTGAATGGTGAGACACAATGAGAGAAACATCGTGATTTTAAACTGCAAAATGCGTGATAAAGTTATCATACTCATGTCAAAAATAATAAATAATATTAACCTTTAATGTCTTGTTTTCACAGACAAAATATCAGATATTTTCGAATGATATTACTTTTGAAGATTATGGACTGTCAATAAGTCTCAGTGTAATGTTATTCCCCCCCCCCCCCCCCCCCCCAAAAAAAAGAGGACACACTGTCCTTAAAAACATTTCCTACTTGTGTATGATTTGACATCGCGGAAAATCTATTTTTACCGATGATTGACAAAAGTCATCCATGATATTGGCAAAGCTTGTCTGCTTTGATATGTCAAAATACATCTGCTCATATTTCAAAGTGACACAATCGCGTCAATTTTCTCCTCTTTTTTTTTAGAAATGTGTTGTTTGATGAATGTTGACGCATTAAGCAATTCAATCAGTGAGTGAGTAAACGTTTTTCAATATGTAGAAATGTATTGATGCCTATATAGCAATTGCAATTTGGAAGCATTGTAGGAAAAAGTTTCAACATGATTTTAGTAAACATGCAGCTTCCAGAGACTTAATCTAGATATCACCAAAACAATCATTTAAAAATGCGAATTGCAGAGTGTAAACAGTATTTTCCTTCAATTGTGTCTAGTGACCCAGTTTCTGTATCAACCATTTACAATATTACAATCATTTTGACAAAGTGTCAACATGGTCTAGCCAAACGTTCATCTTCCAGACTGTTAACAATGTTTGCGTTTAATTTGGCATAGTGACCTAGTTTTTGAACCGACATAACCGATACTTATGTATGGACTTCATATTATCGGAATTAACATCATGAACAAGTCTAAACAACATGCTCAAAGTGGAAATGCGACATAACGTTTGACCTCACATTACCCCGTTCTTGAAGTAAGCAAAGAGTTGATAGAAATGTATATTCTAATAAACTATCATGAACATTCGTTCAAAATGTTGTCTGTAAAGTGTCAATTGTTGACACCATATGACAGAAAAAAGGAGATTACAACATAGCTTTCCTTGATCACTTTGTATACGTAAAAGAATCATACCATGAATGAAATCCACCAACACAATGAATGGAGGATACGAAACACTATGCCTAGCATTATATCTTGACGACCTTAGTTTCAACTTCTCTTGAAGCCTGCTTGGAAGCTTGGCTACACTATTTCTCATACCCCAGAACGAATTGAATTAGCTTAGAAATATTTTGTGCACTAGGTCCTCCATTCTAACTTGTATGAGTAGTTCTGCAAGTAGGTCTGCCAAAACATAAAAGTCGATTAACGTCTTTAACTGATATGTGAACACATTTAGCCAAAAGTGATTTCAGTGTAGTTTCAATATACACAGTCTAAACGACGCAATATTTTCTGGACAGCTTCATCTGATTCACTTGAATGTGTATATTGGATGCTACTATCAATAAATTGAAACTGTCTGTCCTTGCTTGAAAAGTTTATAATGCATCAATAGCACACATAATACGAAAATATATCACTATCAGATAATAAGCAAAATGCGACACACCAAATATCTGAGAAGAAAGATAGCTGGTGACGCGATAGTTGTATCAGTTATAGAGTTTTTATTTACATATGTTGAATTCTCAACGGACTCTTTAAATGTCCAAATGGTTTATTGGAAATCGGGGACACAGACGAGTTTTCGATCAAATGAAAGATGCATCCTGTGGCATAAGTAGTTACAGAGCACTGTACCAACTGAAATGGGGCTGCGCTTTAGTTTATAGTTATAGAACTTCTATTTAGCTCAATTTCACAAAAGTATCTTTTCTTTTCCACTGTGGAAAATTCCCTTTAAGTAATCACTAGTCCGTAAAGCATTGATTTCAGAAGCAATGACACTTTTGTTACACAGTACAACTTTCAGACTACGATATACTGCTGAAGCCGATGCTGCTTCCTTTCTGCTTCCATCACATCCATTTTTCCTTGAAACTTGACTGCTTGTCTTTAAATCTGCTTTCCTAGTAACAAATCGCACTTTTGCCTAAACAAAGTACACAGTAAGAAACAGAAATGACAACATTACAAATAATACAAGACGAATTTTGATGCAAAGCATTAAAGACACCGCGCATGATTTTGAAGCATGATTTAAAGGAAGCCTATGTAGTTTAGTACATTTGAATAACATGTGCAAACAGACAGGCTGTTAACATTTCGAACAAGACGGCCAAATGTCCCTTTATTTTAAACAAGAAGGCCAAGATGTGTATATATTGCTCACCTGGCTACCATAGCCAATACTAAAAGGTGAATATGAAGTTTAGTCGTGAAATGACAAGTTTAGTCCTGAAACCATTTCGTTTACAGTTTGCTTAACATGGACTGCAACTATAATGTGTCATACAAGCTGAAGTGTCTTAATTTGTTACCAATAAACGGTTTAAAATCTGCTCTAACTAGATCGATTAGATAACAAAAAACCAACATAGATGCTTAAATATTAACATCTGATGCCTCTAGTTATAAGTTAAGTGTGACACAAGCTTTTGAAGGAGGGGGGAGTCTATTCTCCTTTTCTGGTTTAGCAGAAGCATGATAACAAAAACGGGAGTATATAAACAAAAAAATACGAAGTAATTTTAAAAAGTTTAAAGATATTTATGATCAAAATTGAGCATTTATGAAATAAAAAAAAGTAATCACATGTTTAGTCAACATATAGCAAGAATACAATGGTCTGAATGAGCTAACTGTATGGGGGAACGTTTTAAGTTTAGAAATACAACATAATTTTATAAATAGACATAAACATACCCCAAATGTTGGGGACGTAAACCAAATAATTAAAAAATCGTAACCTAGGAAGTTGGGGGAAAGTTAACTTTTTTTCTGATCTTTGATGAACCGTGTCGTCAGGGCCGTAAATCAAACTATTAAAAAAGCGTAGCCTAGGAAGTTGGGGAAAAGTTGTAATAACGGTAGAAGACATACGTATTTTGTATATTGTTGTTTCTTATATCAGTTAATACATTTTATTGATTCATAAAGGTTTTTTTTTCAAACATATTAAAGAGTTTTTCTTTACAATAATAATGCTGGTTGCTCCCTTTTCGATTACGTCATGGTACAAAATTAAACCCTATTCAAAACTGACGCCGCGCTTACACGCGGCGTCAATAACAATTGAACTAACTATGCTGAGGCATGTTTATAATTTGTTTCACAACATGTACGTGACCCAACAAACAGACAAGCGGACGGAATAGATAGGAGGACAGACACATATATAAACATACAAATAGACAATCAATCAGACGGACAGACAGGCGGATAAATATACATATGAAATCATAGAAGAAAAGGTTTTCCTTAATGGACTTTAAATCTCTAAGACCGGGATCTTTCAATATCGAAATTTTCTCTTTCAATTGTGTGATGCAGAATTATTCTATCATTCTCAAACCATATAACAAATGTTCATCTAAAATGGCAAATGTGAGGAAACAGGGTCACTACCTGGTATATACAGAAACCAAGATTTCGGGACTGATACTAACTGTGATGTTAAAAGCACTTGACTATCAGACAACCATCAAGCTGAATAATCAGATTGCACCAGAGTAACCATAGAGTCCCCGGTGTGAGTGGAACCGAGTATACACGAGGACAGTAGGCCAACTTCCAACAGTCCTTTCACTAGCTAATTTAGATGCTTCCACTGCTAGTCCCATCCGTTCTTTTAGACTCGTAAAATAAATGTTTGCTAATAAACAAGAACCTATTCTTGAATCGCAAGCACTTATAATGAACCCAGAATCCAATTCGTTTATTCAACCTTGTGTGACGTGTTTGAGAGAAAAGAAGCTTTAAGTTAGCAGTATGGTCCATTGGCGAACCACAGGCGTTACCTGTACCAATTTGACGCCGTTGCGTTGGGGGTATACTTGCTCGATTGTGAATTGCATAACGAAATGGAATCAATTAAATTGGTAACGATACAATGAGGAACTTGTCCAAGTAGATTAAAATATTGGAATAAGTGGACATGGAGCCCGACTAGAATTGTACGCAACCAGTTTTGCCGACGAGCTAAAATATAAATGGTCCTGAAAGACAATACCGAGATATTTTGACTTTTCAACAATGGTCAACTTGAAATGACCACATGTAAATCTTAATTTGGTTTTACTATGTGAGTATGGTAGGATATAGATCTGTTTAACTGTTTTTCATTGAAACATTTTAGTAGCTAGACACCAATAATTGAATGCATTTAAAAGCCTAAGCAAATCGTTTTCAATTTCTGAACTAAGATAACATCTGCATATAAAAGTATATATACCGTTTCACCACCCAATTGAATTCCAACATCTAGTAACTTAAGATATAGTGATAGATCATGTTTGTATAAATAAAACAGAATGGGAGGTAACGCTCACGTTTGCCTTAACCTACAATGAACTTCAAACTAGTCTGTGGAAAACGAAGAAAACAAAAATATAATCGATATCTTACTTATTTGCAATACATATGACGAACTGTTGCTGTCTTATATTGTTAAGATCAAACTTATCGACACTACTAAAGTCAATGTTATTCTCTTCACAACAAAGAGTAATCTGGAATACAATAAGGGCGCTAGAACATGCACATTTCCTACTATTTTCGCCAAGACGCGTGTTGTGTATTAAAAGCCAAAGAGTCCATTAGGAATAAACCTTGAGTGTAATTTCATTGTGATTTGAATGATTAAAAACTCTACCTAATTGTTTTCTTTCGTACTGAGTCTAATCAAACATTATTCAAGTAATTAGTTGGACTAGTCCTTCGAACCATATTCGGCTCTGGAAAGATTAAAACATCGGAAATGCTAATATTGTATTTCATCGAATTGAATAGTTTACTTTTAACGCTAGTGGAATGTCAACTTTCTTCGTCAAAAACATATATGAAATCCCAAGTCTTTCGCAATCCGGTTATTGTTAAACGGATCTTCGAAAATTTCAAAATAGTGTTGTTGTTTTTTACAAATGATGATCAGTTTCATTGTTTGCACATTCAAGACGTGTGTTTCTTTTTGTTTCAGTTTTTCAAGTTAAACATGTTCAAGAATACAGTACTGTTTATCCTGTGTTGCTATTTGATTCAAACCAAAAAATCATTAGGTAAGCTTAATGTTCTATGTAGAATTAAATCATTTGACCTTTGAAACATGAGAACATTTCAATCAATATAAATAATTAATATTAATTACGTGAAACGTTTATGAAGTTTAAACTCTCAAAATGGGCTTATTTGAGCAACACAATCAAGTCAGTCAGAGCTATTCTTTATTTGAATAACATGTTGATCAATATATATTTTTTAGCATAAACAATCATATATAAATTTTGAACTTTAAATGGTCGAATGAATAATCTAGTAATTCAAGGCATTGTTACATACACCTAGATATGTGTAATAACTCCTCTTTTCGGACATTCCCTTCTCCTAGATATAGTAACCATTAAGCCACTGTAGAGGTTGTTCCCCCCTCTGGTCATCACCATAAATTGCATCGCCCCAATTTGGCCACCAATTCTGTAAAAATCACTTGACAAACATTACTGAAACTAGACATATATGTGTGACGATATAATTGTTTGTTTGTTTGTTTGTTTGAATCGTGGATTATACCGTTTACAACACTATTTCATAAACATGTAGTAAAGGTTCATTATCGACTCATTATTACATACTTGAAGGAAGCAAAGTGAGGCATATTTCGAGTACGTCATTAGGATGTTTAAAATTGGAAATGACGAAAACGTGTAGTTGTGGATACGTTATGTGCATAATCGCAAATGAGGATAGAAATTGCCACGAATTTCACTTTTGATCAAAAGGTAAGGACATCTAAATGGTATAGGTCAAACACTGAAATAATCCTACAACAGCCAACAAAAGAATAGTGGTGGCCTTAATAATGGAATATATTTTCGTTTTGCCATTTCTGAAATTCAACTTATAATGATGAAGCGATCTGCTGCTTCTTAAAAGGTCATGGTAGACAGGTTTTAAAATATGAATGAATTTAAAGATATTTTTCAGTTCAAGCCAAAACACTGCTCAGATTTATATACAAAAAGATGTTTCGTTGTTGTTGTAAAATCGAGTGAAAACATTGGCTTGTTCAATACAATAAAACACTTTGAATTCGCGAGGTCAAGATTTCGCACTTTTTGTAAACAAATCATGTTTATTTTTAATTCGTGTATGCATGAATTCGAAAATCGGCTTCGTCAAAGACCAGGCATGGGTGCAACATCGTCATCAAACTGACCGATCGAACACTCAATCGGAAAGGTACTTCGTAATGTTAACCTGTTATCACCTACCGGCGTAAGATGTTAAAAACCATATTAACAAACTAATTTAAAGTACTTCCCAGGTCCAGGGTATTCAATAAATATACTTCTTGGTCGTCTGTATTACTTGACTGTCGCATTAACATAACTGTACACATTTTTAAGTCTGTAATCAATGAAGAGTTTTACATGTGGCGCTGTGAATGCAATTAACACTTATGAAAAGGGAGATCGTGAATATGAACATAGATAGTACAAGTAATAAAATCAATCACATACCAGGATAGTTGGGTTTTACAATATTTAGTCTGAAGAAAAGTTAAAGTCTGAAATGGTTCTTTATTCTTTCGGATGTAACGTGATAATGACCAAGCTTATAAAAAACAACGGGAAAATAGAGATGACGTGCGTGCATGCTGGGATATGTGATCTCTGCTTACTGACACTCATTGAAACTCATATTTAATCACGCAAAGGACTTTGTTAACAATGAACATGCAGATAAATACATGTACATTGGTTACAAACTCCCCTGCATAATTAAATTACTCCTCACATTTCGGCTTACATCATTCTTCAAAGACATGATTCCGATAAGTAAATGTGTACAAAAAGTACAAACGATATTAAACGTGATGTACAAAGGCTACGTTGCATGAAATAAACGAAGAAGTAGAAAGGCTACTTTACATGGAATTATTAAAGTACAATGGCTGCTTTACATGATATACATGAAGTACCAACTTTTTTTGAAAACATACTATACAAAATAAATAGTGTTTGAACATGCACATTTTCCGTACCTGTCAGGAGGGTTACTTACTATTGTGAAGCAACAGACTTGTTCGGCCACTGGTACATATGTATGTCTATCAAGGGGAATTTTGTTAATGATTATTTCTAACCGCATGACGCTGACCTGAATCAGTCGGCAAGTCGCGATCTCGAGCCAGTGCTACTGTGTAACGCTCTGGTATTATAAACCTAGCACATTATGACGGCAGTCCATCTTCAACATGTGGTATGCACTTGAACGGGAGGAGCATATTGCGATGGAGAGTTTTGATGGGTCCATTGCTGTTAAGCAACCGAAGGCGGAACATCGGAACAGAAACGTCGGGTTTGTCAGTTATGATATATGATTTTGCCTCGCAAACATATGCCAAATTACTTTTGCCTGTGTGATGAGCCGTCCTCATAAGTACAGTGTCGCCAACTTCGAGCATGTTTCCCTTTATCTTCAGGTCGTTACGGTCTTGTTGTCTTTTTGGGGATATTCTCTCTGCGGTACTTCTGGCTCATTCTTTGCTTGAGTCGAACGAAGTAGTCTGAAAGGCTGCAGGTATTACGGTCCTCGGGGATATCAGTCAGTCTCTGGGATTCTTCAAGCATACCCTGTATTCTGAGAAGGGTTCTATCAAACCTATCCGGTCTTCCATTTCGAATAGAATGATATGAAGTCTTCAGAATATCATCAATCTGCTTTAAAATATTCAGCCTTGGTCGCTGTGAAGCTGTTTCGGAAAAGAGAAATTGAGGATGAAGTGATAATACAATGCTTTTGTGGCTGTTTGCTCTGTCTTTTGTTTTTTGGTATTACTTTCTCATTGCTATTTTCAGCCCAACACAGCGTTAACAAGTCTCAACTCTGTGATTAAGTTATTTTTTGAATACCTGGTCATTAATTCGTTTACGTGCAAGCTATACAGTCTGTTCCTTGCCTGGATGACCAACCCCATTATGAACGCCCTTAAATACTTCGTTTAGACGAGATCCATGCTTTCGTTTGCCTTTTCTTATTCCTCAAACAATCATATTTGAACGAGTTCAGAGCGTGACCATCGAGTAAAATGTTTCAGACACCTTGCTACCTTGGCGAAGTATTGTACGAAGGGTCGGTAGTATCCTGCAAAGCCAAGGAAAAAAACGCACCACCTTAACATTAGTAGGGGTTGGCAAGTTCTCAATTACTTTGGTCTTCGCATGATCTGCTTCAATGCTACTCTTTGAGATAACATGCCCTATGTAAGAAACAGACGACTTGACAAATCGCATGTTATGTTGTGAGTAGTTAGCAGACTAAAAACTGATTCTAGGCGTTCTATGTGCTCTTCAAAGATTATGGCGAAAATGAGGATGTCGTTTATGAATATAAGACATTCTTACAGCAATAATCGCCCATATATTTCTCCGTAAGGCGTTGACACGTGGCTAGAGCATTAACAAGAGCAAAACTAATCTTATTTCACCCGTAAAATCCGAGATTACCAGTAGAAGATGACTTTTGTAATTGTCTCCTTCCTTTACTTCTACCTGCCAATACGATGAACGGAGAATCCACTTTGAAGAACAATTATCTCCGTACTAGAAGTCGACTAAGTTGTCAAAACGAGGTTCATAAAGTCATCCTTCCTCGTCAAACTGTTCAATTGTCTGTGTTCAATGTAAAACCGGAGTGAGTTATTCTTTTTACAGACAAGAACAACATTGGAATAGTAAAGACTATCACACCCTCGAAAAGCACCACAGCACAACTAATCTTATTGCACTGGTAAAATCCGTGATTATCAACAGAAAATGCCGTTTTGTATTTGTCTCCTTCCTCTACTTCTACCTGCCAATACGACGAACGGAGGTTCCACTTTCAAAAAAACTTTGCTCCGTATAGGAAGTCGACTGCGTTGTCAAGAACGAAGTTCATATAGGCTTCCTTCCTTGTCATACTTTT
This sequence comes from Serripes groenlandicus, assembly GCA_031761405.1. Taxonomy (NCBI): domain Eukaryota; kingdom Metazoa; phylum Mollusca; class Bivalvia; order Cardiida; family Cardiidae; genus Serripes; species Serripes groenlandicus. Next base: position 120,843,795 of record JASEVX010000003.1, on the reverse strand, counting down.
AAATTTCCTGTGGTCAATGTAAAACCGGAGTGAGTTATTTTTCTTGCGGACAAGAACAACATTGAAATAGTAAAGACTATCAGACTCTCGAAATGCACCACAGTCTAACATGTCCCGAAAGTGCTGTTCGTACTACTCGAACATAGCAGGGGAATATTTATAATAGGTGTTCATTAAAAGGGATATCATCGACAAGTACGACTCGTTGCTTGACTAATATCGTTGGTTCAATTTACCAATTACTGTCTTCAAGGGAGAGAGTTCTTCGGGTGAATATAGCAATTTTGTCCGCAACTGTTGATGGATTATCAGACAGGCTTACTTTTCTACCCGACTTCAGACATGAAGGACGAATATAAATTGGTCTCGCAGTCATACTACTCATATGTACGTTGGCACCTGCGCACAATATCGTGTTACTGTTGACAACACGAGGTTCCGCAATGAAACCATCAGTCGAATAATCAGATTACAACGGACCCAGCACACGTATTGAAACCGCGGGCAATACCATTTAGACTCAAAGACTCGTATGGTTCAACGGAAGTTATGCGCTTGTTCGTGGAACGTACCACAAACGGATTACATGTTAGGGCTGTAAAAGCAGCAGACCATGCCTCAGGAACATTTTCAACGTTATCGGTCTATGCAATAGACTAACACCAACGTATGACATTCGTTTCAATAATTACAGGACAAGTTCTACCACAACTAGTATCAGGAAGAACAATGACAGGTACGGGAACTTATAAGTCAGATAAAAACGGGGTACGAATATAGGTCTCAATAATCCCTTTTACTGATTACGAAGAACCATCGAAAATAGAAATGTATTTACCCAAGCAACTTAACGTCCGTAGTAAAATGTGTTAATAAGAGCTTTGTAAAACGAATTGTATACAGTGTTTCAATCAGTCCACTAACAAGTAATGCTTTAACATAATCATTGTTGAAAAATATATCAGCGTATTTATTGCTAGGGCCAAGAAATATATCAGTTACGTTTGGGCCTTTCTCAATATCAGCAACCCCCGGAGGTGGTTGTCAGTTTGACGCTTGGTGTTTCCCGTTACGTGATTGCTAGTTCTGGTTCGGATTACCACACCATCTACTGTTCAAGCGTGTCCTATTACCCTGGTCATTCTTACACTGCCCATGGCCGTTCTGCGTAGGTCTACTGCCTGATCGGGATGAAGGTGTTTCAATAGTGTCCAGTTTACTCATACATATGGTCGTCCAACATCAGATGACTCAAGGGATTGGAGTCCCTCCTCAAATACAAACTGATGTACAAGGGTAATCGGGTTAGGTTGAACACTCTTACTAATAACCGTAGTCAAAGACATCTCACCTTCAAATTGTCGTATCTCCCGAAGAAACGTGATGAAATCTGCAATGGAGTCGTAATTTGCTTAGTCTGGCTCTTTAACATGTCAGAAGACAAACCTGTCCATAACGTTTGTCGCAGCAAATAGTTCTTTGCATTTCGATGTACATATCCATTTTCAATGTCAGTTAGCAGAATGCCTGAAAACCCTGGCATTTAAGGACTAGATATAGAAGGGGTATGCACATAACTGTGTTCTGGTGCATACATGGTTAACGCATCTGCGACAGTCTTACGTCTGCTAGGAGTAGAGGTCAACGGTTCAAATGTATACTTCCTCCGTAAGATAGCTATAATCCATCTATGTCAAATAAGCATAGGCTACCTTACTTTATAGTGGATGTATATGGGAATGTGAAAAAACTAGTGATTTTCACTGAATCAAAATATCACTATTTGCTAAATATCACTCACAATAGACATACACCATAGGTAAATATAATCATAATCGTCACTTGTGTTGTGCATAAGCTATGGTGTAAATGGAGCTAAACATTTCACACACAATAGTCGTAATCAAGGGAATAAAGGGTCAATATATTATAAAGGGTCACAACATGGTAAAAGTTCAGACGTGTCCCTTTTCACTCAAAGTAGAAACACATTTATTATCACTAGGTAATATGCACAGTATGAATCATTTGGGTGAGTGAAAACACTATGTTGTGCATAAAATGCACTAGTTCAAAGCCCTTTAAATTCAAAGTCGCCGAAAACAAATCACAAAATAATCAGCACTAATGACCATGAGTACTGAAACATAATCATATACAGGTTTCAAGGTCAGCTTTCCCAGGTCGCATGTACACTGTCGTACATCTGTCATAAATATAGTTACTCAACCGGAACCTAAGCGTAGCTGTAAAACAAAAATGAATACAAAGTCTACACTATAAATCAGAACTTCAGTACAATCTAAACCGGTACTATCATATCTTCTAAATTAAAACAAGTAATTCTGCTGTACTTTCACTGCGATCATAATCCGAGTAAATATAGACTATGAAAGTAACTAATTAAACATGTAAGTAATCAATGTTAACAGTCTAGACATATGAGTCTGCTGAAATACCTGAAATGCCTGGAAATATATTGTTCACTCTCATAATAGTTCACACTTCATGCATTGCAGTACGTCTGAGGTTAAAATGATTCGGAATATGTAAAAGGTGCGCTGTGGGGGGAATAATGTATGCACAAAGCAGGAAACATGCATCTGAAAAAAAAGAAAAGTCTAACATCCGGAGGATCTAAATGCTGAACATTAATTTGAAGCTTCTATCCAGATAATTGGATATAATACAGTATTTGTTTATAAACAAAACAAGCTCTTGGCTTTGTCGCATGATATTTGTCTGGTTCGTTCGAAATAAGGTACTAAACAGACATAGGAGACATATTGCCGTGTTTCTATGCATACCTGATATTCTACGTATTATGTACGAAGCACTAGGATACGAAGCATGATGTTATTAACATCACAAAGCATACAACTATGAATACATATGTTGGCTCTATTAAGCCCAATCCTCATTTACGACACTTGCACTGTTCAAACAACACAAAACATGACCCTGTGTACATTGCACTCCCGGCGGTTTCCCCCAGTCCCTTCAGGCAACACTACATATATTCCTCAGCACTGATCCTCTGTTAGGTTCAATAGTGTGATGATCAGTAGACTATAAAAACACCAGTGATGAGTCGCCTGAAAATGATGATTCCGCCATATAGAAGGATCAATTCCACAGTGTTGAGACGGTATGATAGGTTGAAATGCGTCGAATACGGTGCTGACATCTAGTAGAACGTGATAACGCGTTCATTGACAATGCGATTTGATACCTCCTATACAAGAAGGTGTATTTCCATGGCTAGTGATGGATCCTGATCATGACTCCTTTTGGCACGACAGTCCTGTCTTGGTCGTCATGGTAACTAAAGTCCAGGATACTGAATAATTACCCTCCTAAGAGGGCTGTTTTATTGTACTGTCGCATCTACATAAATGCACGCATTATGTCTCTAATGCAACAAAATGAGGACTACTTCACGTGACGCTCTGAACATAATTAACACTAATAAAAAAAGAGTACGTGAATATGAACATAGATAATAATAGTAATAACATCAATCACATACTAATATAGTTTGATCTTCAAATATCTTGTCTGAAGAAATGGTTCTTCATCCTTTCGGATATAACGTGAGAATGATCAATCGTATCAAAGAGAGCGGGACAAACGGGAATAGAAGAGAACATGCTGGGAATGTTAGGTAGGTTCTGCTCACAGACATTAATGCTATAATCACACAAAAGTAATGTATTAACAGTGTACATGTAGATAAAAACTGCCCATATGAATCTTGGTTAAATACTTGTACAATCATTCACAAGCTACATTGTTTAAACAGACTAAATAATATAATATCATGTGTGATAAACTGTTCTATAATGCATACAGTCTATAAGTTTCAAAATCTGTTAGACCGTTCATGCATAACTATTAGGGATGGCAACGGTTACCGATGGTACTAACCGGTTACTTGGTTAACCGTATAGATTCATAGACAATAAATCCGAGTGTTGTTGTTGTTGTTCTTTTAACTCGCATTTCCTGATCATGCATAAATCGAAACGTTTTCGTTCGTGTCAACCAACATTTTTAATTTTATTTTTTTAACTTATAGTTGAGAAAGTATGTTTTTTTTTTTATCGAAGTGACCCTTTATACGATTTATATTATGTTGAATGAAAGAGATGCATAGCTGCTCATTTTTAAATACCAACTCATCAATTTACAATCTTTTAATCCAGTTGGTAAATAACTGACAAATACAACAATTCGAATTTATCAAATTCATTTCAATAACATTAATAATTCCTTATCATATATTTCTTGCCTTGTATTGGACATAATTCTTTTTTTTTAAAAGAAACAAACATCCTGTGATTAATCGTTTGATCAGCCACAATTATTCGATAACAAACGGTCATCCATACTATCGAGTGCGGCCGTTTTCACAGTTATGTAAACATTCCCGATCGAGGTGTGAATAATTAACTTCTGATCAGATACGTCTGACAAATTGAAAGAACAAAAGGTGAAATACAACTGTGTATATATTTTATTTATTTTTCCGAGTACTCGGTTACTTAAATTACTAACCTATTAATAAAAAAACATACGGTTAACCGGGTAACCGATTAATCGCTGCCATGCCTAATAAATATGTACGTTTAATCATCAAATGCTAAAAGACATCATATTTTCGGGTCTCCAACTCTTGGCCTAGATAAAGTCAATGATAAATATCTAGTTAAAGACTGTTCAAGAATTAAATGTACTACTTAAATTATTATCAAAATGTTTCTGAAATTTAGCCTAATTACATAGTCTTTGACTTGAAATGATATACATTCGAACTTACCCGAGACATCACCAAAACAAACATTCTGACACATCTAAACATTCTTAACTTCTCCGGCGTCTAGAGTGTTAAAAAGATTGTTCTTTAATTATACCTATTAACTTTTATTAAATTGAACCGAGATGACCCATATTCAAACGTGTCCTTGAAATCAGCAAAATAAACAAACCAAAGATGTAGGTAAAAAATAAATAAAACACATTATGGTTCAACTTCAACTTTCTACAAGCAGGTTGTTGTTGTATCTTCAGCGGGTCAATAAAATGTTAATTTGCGGGTGTACATTCCAAAAATAATGGAAGATCACAAAATGACTTACGTGGAGAAAGTACATGTTCAGCAAACAACGGGCCTGTTATTGTAGATTATTGTTTTGCTTCAAGTAAACTGTTCCATTTTATTTCGTAATTTGAAATTGGTAATATACCTGAGTAGGTACATTTTCTATTACAGTGTAGATTAACATTACCTGTTAATGTGGAAGTAAAGTCGTAAATGATGAGTACATTTCTGATAAAACTACTAACAAATTCAAATGGAATGAAGAGAAAAGAGATATTTTTTTCTTCAAGTTTTCATGAAATGTTAGTTGATATTAGAAATAATATATATGATATAAATGAATTGTATATAGATAATAGTGTTAAAATAATTGATAACTTATAGCACTAGGCCGCTAAATTTATGGAAGCTACTCGCACTGGTTGTCGCAATAGGACGACTCAACTGTCCTGGTGGGACGAACAATGCGACCAACTTCGGAGGAAAAACTCAAAGCGTTACGTATTGACAGGAATAACTGTACATCTAGAAACCTAATTAATTATACAGAAATTATGTGGTAATATTATTTTTTGGAAAAATGTTAACATTTCTTTAGGTATGTTGGTTTAACTTTTATAGTAAGCGTTGGTTTGACAATTTTAAAATACTGATAATTTCAGAAGTGATAAAGAACACCTCACATTATATATCTACCATAGTCTTACTTCTTTACAATATAATTCTCAAAAGTGTACCCTACTGCTTGGTCAGAAATTATCGTATGTCCAATTTATAAATCGGGTTCACTGAATGACACTACATTTTGTAGAGGCTTATCATTGATTGATAAGTAGGATTGATATTTTGAGCACGATTCTTGCTGGTATGATTAAAGAACGATTATATAGTTGGTCTGAGGAACATAAACACATAGATGAAGCAATCAGGTTTCTGTAAAGGTTATTGTACAATTGATAATTTCATTACCATAATGGCCTTGTCATACACATATCTAAGTGAAAAGGGTGGTAGATTGTATTGTTCATTCGTCGATTTTTTGATTTGGCATTTGATACCTTTAACCTCTCTGAACTTATACTGTGCTTGATGCGAGAAGGGGTTGGAGGAACATTTCTTAAACTTCTTGTTGCGATGTATACACATCTATGTACAAGGGACGTTCGGAAAGTATTGAGAATAGCTTTGTTTTCAATGTAATGTCGGAAACGGTGGAAATCTTTCATTTACAATCTACTGAATGGTACAATTTTCATTCAAATAACACAATTCATACATAAACAATAATACATCGAAAACTATATTTATAAAGTCCCCGACGCAGTAACGTCGTTTTCACGTAACGTCTATACAATAACGATGTTTTAACGCAGTTCCTACTTTTACTCATTCTCAAAGTATCGCCCGTTGCACTGTACATATTTCTCATGTCGTTTCACCCACTTTTTAAATACACCTTTCTGTCAATATCTTGTGAGCAGTCGCTGCACCTATATTTCACAAATTTGCAATATCCTTCATCGTCATTTGCCGATCTGTATTAAGCGCGTTTCTTACAACCATTTTATCAGACACAAGAGGACGACCAGATCTGTGTGTGTCCTGTGTACAATGTTATACCGCCATGGAAAGTTGTAAGCCATCTGTACACAATTGCTCTGCTCGCTGATTCTCCGGTTTTAGCCTACCCCAACAGCTCATCTGTTTCCGTCGTCGTTTCCTTGAGGTTGACACAACATTTTATGGAAATTCGCTGTACCTCTTTGTATGCGCTAAGTAAATATGCTTCGATATTTGCGTGTATTTAAATTATTTAAGAATCAATCAATACTTTTAGGAAATGTCGTTATGAATCAAGTAGGATGTCATGCATGTTTTAAAACGTTTCGCGTTAAGGTTGCGCCAGGTCTTCACAAAGCATGTTGCAATGGATAAGAATACAAGAATATAGCCAACATCACAATATTTTAATCTGAATATAAGCTTTTGAAGTATAATACGAAAAAAAACCATGAATGGGTTTTTTCGCTTATGGTAACAGGTGCGAGAATTTTTATTTTTTTTATTTTTTTTCAATAACCCATGAAGCTTTCTGTAATGAAACTGGAAAAAATCCATGGGGGCCGCCATTTTGGATATGTATAAAAAGCAGACGTAAAACACAGATTGAAAATTATTGTCGGCTTTTTAATCTTTTTTTTTTTTTAAATCGGTATTTTGGGTATGTATAAAATGAGCAAAAAAACACGGATTGAAAATTATTGTCGTCTTTTTAATATTTTTTTTTAAATCCTTATTTAAGATCATTAAAGTGCTGTGTTATGTGGGAATTAACATTTGTATGAAAAGTTAAAATTAAAAGGAAATCTGTAAGAAATATGTTTTCCCGTTCATCAAAAAAACGACAGCATTAGCCTTCTACGGCCGAAACTAAATTTTGACTATCGTAGCCAAAGAAGGACGTGACGTCATTTCCGTTACACTTCATCTTGGCGTAAAGTCAATGGAGCGACGTCGTTTCCCGTTTAAAAGTGGTATCAACATGAAATACCCCAAATTACTATACATGAGCTATTGACTCACTCATTCAAAGTATAATTATTTATCAAACATTGTGGCAAAAGGATAACTTTCTCATAAGGAGCAATTGTTCTTGTAGCGACAATCTTTCCCTAAATCGTCTGTTGCATAGGCCTCAGAAACCGTCTCTAATAGGGAAAGGGTTTAGCAGAAATGTGACCCGTTACATAATTTGTTCCAGTCATATTGACTGGTTGATAAAGGCAGTCGCCAGGTGGCATCAGAAAAGGGCTAATCTATTTGCTTCTTTACCATAATGCAGGTGATCGATTAAGGATCATCTTGTCTTGGCCCTCATGTTTTAACCTCGTTCAATATAAATGTATTCCTTGATTTTCTGAAAGTCTTTACTTTTTTATTTTCTCTTCGTAATAATAGACGACAGCAATACAAATTCCAAATATGTTTTGATAATGCAAGAAACCTGACATTATCATTATTATTATCTAGTCAATTACTTATAAATCCTTTTGTATGGCCAAAGTATGCTCTTTAATTTTTGTTTAAAATTATCTTGCGTTTTTTCGTAAATAGGTAGCACCTATAGATATATTATTCTCATATATGCTTAAGTTTCTAAACTATTTATCGAAGGAACATTGTTAAATGGATTTTGTCTCAAACTTTTTCGAATGTCCATCGTACATGTGTCAAGGTTGATGATTTTAATTATACTAAAGTTATATATTTTAACATAGGAACAAGGCATAAGCTGACATTAGTGGAATACACATTTCGGAAAATGACGATGTCGCAGCGATTATGTATACGGATGACTTTGCAAATCCAATGTAAGGGATACTGTTACAGGCTTACAGTCATATATATATATGATTTCGTCATTCTGTGATAGACCTTGAATGGACATCAATGTATAAAAGAAAAAAATAGTTGTTTTTAGAAATGGAGGTATAATAAAAAATAATGAAAGGTCGTTTGATAATGATATATTGCTAGAAACAGTATATAAGTATATCTATATGGGCTTATATATCACCCCAAGATTGATCTGGTCATCCGCAAAAACATGTTTAGCATCACAGGCTAAGAAGGCAATTACATCAATGATCACAGTCAATACATAATAGTGTTGATTACTTTGAATCTATTCTACACCATGGTTGAGCCAATTTTACTTTATGCATCGGAAATACGGGGATATGCATATTCAAAAACAATTGAAACTGTTCATGAACCATTTTGTAGAAAATATTTAAAACTCCAAACTTATGCAACTCGCATGTTTGTTAGAGAAGAATGCTGTATATACCCATAATATGTCGACTGCCATTGTTATTGCATAAGATATTGGTTAGAAATACTTAAGACTAATACAACAAGATATCCATATCAGTGTTTTAATATGTTAAGACAGTTGGATGAAGTTTGACGCATAACATGGGCCACACCAGTTAACAATCTTCTAATCAAATATGGGTTTGGCTATGCATTGTTAAATAATGGCGTTGGTGATAATACCTTGTTTAATGTTCACGCAAAGATTAATTGATTGCTCTAAACAGGAATGGGATAAGAGCGTGGCCGAGTCTGGAAAGAGTCGTTTCTATAGATGCATTCTGCAATATACTATAATTTGACTTTATAATTCAAAAAGTTACTTTCCAGATTTAGATGCTCTGCTCATAACTTAATGATAGAAACTGTAAGAAAAAACAACAAACCATATGAAAATAGAATATGTCCTATTTGTAATACTCCAATCGTACAAGATTAATGTCATTTTATCAAGATCTGCCCGTTTTACAGTGAATTAAGAAAGCACTAATTAATCAGCTAAATAACTGTACACCCACATATTAATTATGCTATCAGCTGTTTAACTGCGATAAAACGACAGATTCAAAATTATTAAAGTGTATATACTTCGCAATCATAATTAGAACTGACAACATTAAAAGGTTAAATGAGCAAATATAGTTAAAATTGTGACATATGTATGCAAGATGTAATATCTGAATACTTTGCGAATCAGTTATGATACCTATTTTTGAGATATATTAATATTGTTTCAAGGTTGGGAAACATATACTTACTGATATTATAACTAACCCCTGTTTTGATACATTTCGTTGATGACTATTAATTAGCTTATGTAAATCCATCGTTCTGTTAGTGCCAGGGAGCAACGTTTACCGGATCATGAAGAAATATCAATCCATTGAGATGATGTAAACAAATGATTTGATTCTTTTTAATCAGAACCCGAATAAAACACACTAGATAGCCATGCTCTATCTAAAGAGAATACGAAATCTGCTGCGCTCCAAAACCATTGCTCACTTGAAATACACTTTATCCCAGGCGATATCACAAAAAATCAGAAAGGATACGAACTAACATAGACAACTACATCAGTACAAAGCTTTCAAAGTTTCTAAAAATAAATATAACCATTACATTTTTTTGAAAAGAGATGAAATCTTTCAGAAAAATATATCATTGTTAAGAGTGATTCAAAGTACACTAGCAGATAATTGTGCCGATCATTTTATAATCACAAGTGAAAACATTTCTGATTCATTGAGAGATCATTCTGACTTCAAACCATTGATACACAATGTTCCATGTGCTGAAATATTGAAGATGTTACTGAGGATGAGATAAAAAAGCTAATCAATGAGTTACAAACTAAATCCCCTGAACTTGACATGTTACCCGCACAAGTGTTAATATTATTCTTACAGGAGTTGTTACCTCCTGTCACATGAAGTAAACCGTTCCTTGCGACAATGCATTTTCCGTTTAAATGGAAATGCTTGTGAGTAGTTGAAGAATAAGAGCATCCCGACTTTGTCGTTTCGTACACTTATTTATTGTCAATGTCACATTGACCTTTGACTTTGTCAGTGAAACGGCAACCCGTCTAAGCAGCTCTCTTCACACTAGACGTGTGTATGAATTAAACTAAACAAGTGTAATAAGTATGGAAGAATTCGGTCCCCAAGAGAAAGTACAATAGCAGTGATGTCGTTTCATACAGACGTATTACAAATACTGTGACCTTGACCTTTACCCTAGAACAGTTAAAAGAGAACCACTCCAAGCTCTCTTCACAAAGAACCAGTGAATGGAGTATGGCCTAATTATGTCAACACAATGAGAGTTCTATCGCGATAACATAATTCTGTACAAACGCATGATAATTTGGGTAACATTGACCTATTACTTACATCGATGAAAGGCAAACATGTACAAGAGGCGATGCTTATAATGATTAAACTTTTTCAACTATTGGATAGGAAAGTATTTTATTTATTATGCAACACATCGAAACAATAACAATCACAGAGAGAATTTGTTTTTAAACCAAATACAATAACTAGAGGAAAACATTTCAAGAAATTGAAGACCCAATTTAATTAATATAGATAACCTTCAACAAGAATTAGATACTATTACTTATGTAAAAATAAATGGATTCCTATAGTAACAAATAAAAAACAATTTTTAAGTATTTTGCTAATTAAGAAAGTAAAAATGTCATCAAAAGATCATTCACAATTTAACAATATGTATTACAAAAGTAACGTGCCCTAAGAAATCGTACCTAATCTACAATAGTTTTATATTAAGCTATATAGAAAACGTTGAATACTCGAGACAGTCCAACGCTGACATCTCCACTTCAGCTGCAATGTGGTATCCCCCAGGCAGTTGTTTTGGTCGTGTCATATGGTACATATGCGGGAACATTATTTGATGTTATCCCGCCTTCTATCTCAGCGGATGTGTGACCAAAGATCGAATTGCAAATAAAAGCTCTTTGATGAACTCGAACAGTCTGTTTTGACGATAAGCAATTGTATTAACCAGAAAAAACTCAAGATGAAAACGTCACAAATTAATTTATAATGTTTGGTAGTGGACACAAACCGAAGTGAGGAAGAACTGAAAGCATAGACATTTCTTGAGATATAATACGATATTTTCAAAGCATAAGATACTAAGATGCCTTGTTACACGAAACATTCAATTTCAACCAGGATGTCATAACACGATGATATGTTAACTATTTTAGGATAAAAAGGTTTTCGCAAATACTAAACTAAACCATTGGAGTTCTTTCCTCTGTCAATAGTAGTTGCTCATTTAGTTTACTGTAATGTGATATTGTATAGATCATCACAACATGATCATTGTAAAATGCAACGCATCCAGAATGCAAAATTTGCAAAATTTGTTTTAACCGTTAGACGTTTGACAGCTCGAAACAAGTCTTGTTTAAAATATATTGTTTAAACTAAGACTCAACTTAACAAAATTAACATACATGTACAAGGATGGACCGTGCGCCTCTGTATTAGGTGAAGAATTTGACTAACGGTGAACCTAGCCTTGTGTTACATTTCTAAAGATGCACTGAAGATTGTCATTATGTGCCATTTAGCATTACTACTCACTGGCTGTTGTCAGAATAAATGAACCACTAGTGCTGGTAGCTTATCCAGAAACGCCGTGATATAACTCAAAACATGTCGAAAACGGTGTCAAAAATGAACAATCAATACGAAGTAAAACTATTAATATTTCGTAATGACCTTTATAGGATTGGTTGCGTTATTATTGCGCCAAAAGGCTCGGAGTATGGCAATTTTAAACTCCGATTCTACAATACACTGCATTGGCCTTGAATTGGGTTAAACGGGAGGTCAGGAAGGCCCGCCCTGATCAATCGGCTGGTCATGTTTAGCCCTGATACCATTTATTTAGCTATGTCTTCTTTTTCGTTATATTAACCTTTTACGAAAGATGTTATTTCATAAATATTTGTACCCGTTTACATTTGAGACAAGGTGTATCAGAAAGCAGTGGCTTCAGGGTCAATCGGTTAAAATAGATGTTTGATTGACGATCGTTCACTTTCTTATGGTAGTCCATGCTTGGTCGGATACCACATTAAATATCACTTGCCCAATTTAGTCTGTTCTAGACAAGTATGCCGGTGGTGTAACTTTGGCGTATACCGAGATGGATGTCCCCGGAATACGTCCCCTTGTTGGGTTACGTGGCTGGTGAAGGACACCACTGATGAAACTATCAAAACTAACATGGCCAACCCAAAAAAAAACAAGCGTACCCTAGTCGATGTCTCAGATGATTCCGGTGACAAAAGTCACCGTTTTAGTTCTACTTTCCCAAGTTTTTTTTATTTATTGAATCGACAAATGAAAACAAAACCATTACAATGCTCTCCCCATTTGTGATTGAGAAACAGTTAACAGTTAAAAAACCGGTACTTTACTTGTTGACATTTCTTCAAAAAAAAAAAATCTTCGAAGTACCTGTCAAAATATATGCTCACCCTTTCCTAAATAAGATGCGGGAAACTTGAAAATTGTAAAACAACTGAAGAAATTACTGAAAATTTAAAATGTCAAGGTGGTAAAGATGTAAAACGTATTAAATGTTCTGAGATGAGTCTGAAATATTGACCAACACTTACATTTTTACTTTTGATACGCCAAGTTTACCAAATAAATCAAAATTGGTTACCAAATATTCAAGGTTGATTGTTACGTACCCAATCTCTTGCGCTGTTATCGGTGTCAAAATTTCGGTCACCACAAGAGTAAATGTAATGGTTCCTATGTCTGTAGTAAGTGTAATATTGTTGGAAATGATCACCAGTTGTCTGCCTGTACTAATACTGTTAAATGTGCGAACTGTGGCGTAAATCATGATGCAAGTGCGAAGGAATGTTCGTTTTGGCTTTCACAAAAAGAAATCCTTAATGTAAAGTATAAACAAAATGTTAGTTTTTTGGAGGCCAAGAGGATTGTTGCTCAACAACAAAACATTAAAGCTACATTTAATGGTGACAACAGTTTCGCATCTAAAACTAGACCAACTGCTATCAGGCCTGTAGTCAATACACCGCAACCCTCACAATAATGTACTACATGCCATCGCGTTGTGAAGGTTCTATCTCAAAAGTTTTCCGACATCAGTTTACAGTTAAAAGCAATTATGTCAAATGAACAGCCCTCTACTTCTATCCATTACCATCAATAAACAAAGACACCTCTGCCAATACTGCATCTTCTTCGAAAAAAAAATCTTCTTCTAAACAAATTGAATCTTCATCTAAAGAAATTAAATCTTCTTCTGGAGAAATTGAGTCTTCTCCTAAAAAAATCGAGTCCTCTTCTAAAGAAATTGAATCTTCTTCTAAACAAATTGATTCTTCTTCAAAAGGAAAGGAATCGTCTACAGTTAAAAAAATTCAAAACATACAAGTAAATCACCTGATGCGAATAAACCTTCAATCTTTACACTTAAAACAAACCATCAAAACAAACCTCGAAAATCACACTTAAATTCGAAATCACACTCAAAGCCCGATTCTGAAGGCTTTGAGAAATAAAAACCTAGACAAATTAAGGTCCAATTAGATAGACCTAGTGACTCTAGACTTAAAATTACAAACCGTTTTCGGAAATTGGATGACATGGAAACACAGGATACTGAGTCTCCTAGTTCATGGTCGGATGCGAAGGATGTCTGGAATCATAACATTGAGCAGGCAACTGCGGTAAGAATTTCATTGAGCAAAACAATTACCTTATGTTCTCTGTATCTTCCGCCAAGTCAACCTCTTGATACAAACAAGCTCGTTAAACTTGTCAATCAACTTTAAATACCTTTTATGAAAGTTGGTGACTTTAATTCACACAATACGTTGTGGGGATGTAGAGACACCAATAAAAAATGCCAATTATTAGAAGATTTTATTTTTAAACATGACCTTTGTATTTTGAATAATAAATCTCACACCTATCTGCATACTGCTACTGGTTCTTACTCATCTCTTGAACTTTCTATTTGTAGTCCTGATATATTTGTTGACTTTAAGTGGAAGGTGGAAGACGACCTTCATGGAAGTGATAATTTCCCAATAATTATCACTGAAACTGGGCCATCTGTCCAGGGGCGTCCGAGACGATGGAAGCTCTACAAAGCGAACTGGAATTTATTCCAGATGCGATGTGAACGTTCCATTCATCCGGATGCTTTCTTGGAATGTGATGACCCTACACAACTATTTACTTCGTTAGTTTATCAGGCTGCTAAAGAGGCAATTCCCCAAACTTCGACAAATCCAAAGCACCCCCGCAAACCTTGGTTTGATAAGGATTGCAACATGGCTATAAGAACACGCAAATCGGCTCTCAGGCAGTTTAACCTGAGGCCAAACCATCAAAATCATGAATAATTTAAAAATATCTATCGCAAAACAATTAAGCAAGGTAAACGTGCGTCTTGGAGACAATATGTATCCAGATTAAATTCTAGATCATCTATCAAAAAGACATGGGACATGATAAGGAAAATAAAAAGAAAAATCAGTTCGCTTAGTGTGAATCATCTGAACACCTCAGACGGTATCACTACCTCAAATAAGGATATTGCAAACACTTTGGCAGATTCCTTTGTACAAAAGTCATCCTCTTCAAACTATTCTCCAAAGTTTCAAAAAGTTCGAAAGCTGAAGGAGAAATTAACTATCGAAAAATGAAGAGGCCTACAATAAAGCTTTTACGTTAAAAGAATTAAAATCGGCTCTCAAGAAGTGCCATGATACCGCAGCGGGTTCAGATGATATACATTATCAACTAATAAAACATTTACCTTTTCGGTCCCTTTCTTGTTTACTTGACGTATATAATCAGGTTTGGCGAACGGGGAATCTTCGAAAGAAGCCATCGTTATTCCAATTCCCAAGCCTGGTAAAGATAAAACTAATCCTGGAAATTATCGTCCTATAGCCTTAACTAGCTGTATATGTATAACCATGGAAAGAATGTTGACCGACAGACTTGTTTGGTTTCTCGAAAAGAACAAACGTATTACTACTTTCCAATCTGGTTTTCGTAAACATAGAAGCATGGTGGATCATTTGATCGGTTTTGAAACGTTTATCATAGAAGCATTCATTAAAAAGGAGAACGTTGTCTCCGTCTTCTTTGACTTAGAAAGTGCATATAACACTACCTGGAAATATGGTATTATGAATGACCTCTATGATTTTGGCATAAGAGATCGCCTTGCTTATTTCATTTCTGCTGTTTTAAATGAATGTCAGTTCAACGTTCGTGTTGGTGAGTGATACTTTGTCTGATCCACAAGAACAGGAAATGGGTGTTCCCCAGGGATGCATTCTTTCTGTTACACTTTTTAGTGTGAAGATTAATAACATTATCAAATCTGTTAACCCTGGAGTTGATTGTTTTCTATAGGTTGATGATTTCTGTATTTGCATACAATTGAAAGACAATTGCAACAAGTTTTTTAATAATTTGCAAAAATGGTCAAACGAAAACGGCTTTAAATTCTCTTAAAGCAAGACCAAATGTATGCACATTTGTCAACTTCGTAAACACCACCTAAATCCAGATTTAACACTAGATGGCACTTGTATTGAAGTTGTGCATGAATTTAAATTCCTTGGTCTATTGTTTGACTAAAAACTGACTTTTGTTCCTCATATTAAATATCTTAGAAATAAATGCCAGAAAGCATTAAATCTTTTACCCGTTGTATTCCACATGGATTGGGGGTGCTGACCGTAAAGTCCTCTTGAGACTTTACAGGTCATTAATACGATCTAAATTAGACTACGCATGTATTGTTTATGGCTCAGCACGAAAGTAATACATTGCAACACTTGATATCATTCACCAACAGGGTTTACGGCTAGCCTTGGGCGCTTTTCGAACCTCGCCCGTCAAAAGTCTCCACGTAGAAGCCAATGAACCATCGGTTCATCAGAATGAGAACATTTAAAATCCTCTTGTTGTTAATCTCCTGTCTAAACTATCATATATATGTGCTACATCGAATGTAGTATGTTGCTGGATCCCCAGTCATATGGGCATTCGCGGTAATGAACAAGCTGATTTGGCAGCAAAATCAGCTCTTTCACAAGATATCTTGCCTTTTAAAATACCTTATCCCGATTTTAAACCTTAAATAAACGTTTTACTATACGATGATTGGCAAAGTGATTGGAATGAGCAAGTGAATAATAAACTCCACTCAATAAAGCCAGTACTTGGTGAGTGGCTGCCAGCTTTACGAGAAGAAATTGTTCTTGCTCGTTTACGGATTGGACACACATGGTTAACTCATGCATACTTACTGAAAGGTGAGGAAGCACCTCAATGTATTCCATGTTTTACACAACTTTCAGTAAAGCACATTCTCCTGGAATGTGCTGATTTCTCCCCAATAAGTGATATATCTTTCAAGGCTCAAAGTATGCGTCAGCTCTTTGAGTCTGTCAAACCTGAACTTTTATTTTATTTCCTAAGGGAAATAAATATTTTTAATAAGATATGATTATTTCTTAAATCGTGCTTTTCGAACCTCGCCCGTCAAAAGTCTCCACGTAGAAGCCAATGAACCATCGTTAAATTTACGCCAAAAAAACAACTAATTATGCAGTATTCCTTAAAACTTAAGTCTAATCCTTCGAATCCCACTCAAAGAGTTGTTTTCAACCCTTTATACAAGGAATTATTTTTAAAGAAGGA
Organism: Serripes groenlandicus; assembly: GCA_031761405.1. Taxonomy (NCBI): domain Eukaryota; kingdom Metazoa; phylum Mollusca; class Bivalvia; order Cardiida; family Cardiidae; genus Serripes; species Serripes groenlandicus. The sequence goes on along the minus strand of JASEVX010000003.1, from coordinate 120,826,560 downwards.
ACGGGTAATATCGCCTTTTGGTATCCGTTACGGCCCAGAAGTCGCAAAGCTTGATATTGATATTGACGACACCACAATGCAAGAGATTTCAGATACTCCACCTTGGACTCTAAGTAGTCCATCATTCATTTATGATCTTGCAAACCGATAAAAAGGCATGCACATATCATATTGTTTTTAAATCCAAGTATATAGAAATTAAAAATACATATTTTAACTTTGATCGTATTTATACGTATCGTTCTAAGGATGGCAAAAGAACAGCTGCTGCCGCAGTTCCTGATGGCGATTTAATAACATTTCGACTTCCAGATAATTCTTCTATTTTTTCCGCCGAGTTAAAGGCAATACATTTTACTTCAGACTTTATTAAATCAAAAGGTTATTGGCGATATATCATATTAACCGACTCATTGTCTGCTATGCAGGCACTTCAGAATGAGAACATTTAAAATCCTCTTGTTGTTAATCTCCTGTCTAAACTATCATATATATGTGCTACATCGAATGTAGTATGTTGCTGGATCCCCAGTCATATGGGCATTCGCGGTAATGAACAAGCTGATTTGGCAGCAAAATCAACTCTTTCACAAGATATCTTGCCTTTTAAAATACCTTATCCCGATTTTAAACCTTAAATAAACGTTTTACTATACGATGATTGGCAAAGTGATTGGAATGAGCAAGTGAATAATAAACTCCACTCAATAAAGCCAGTACTTGGTGAGTGGCTGCCAGCTTTACGAGAAGAAATTGTTCTTGCTCGTTTACGGATTGGACACACATGGTTAACTCATGCATACTTACTGAAAGGTGAGGAAGCACCTCAATGTATTCCATGTTTTACACAACTTTCAGTAAAGCACATTCTCCTGGAATGTGCTGATTTCTCCCCAATAAGTGATATATCTTTCAAGGCTCAAAGTATGCGTCAGCTCTTTGAGTCTGTCAAACCTGAACTTTTATTTTATTTCCTAAGGGAAATAAATATTTTTAATAATATATGATTATTTCTTAAATCGTGCTTTTGCACATTCATTACTTTTCCACATTTTCTCAGATATTGTTTATCTTTATGTTAAGTATTACATAGTAATGTTTGGCTTGTTTGCCTAAATCTTTTTTTTACATTGGCTTTTTTAAATTTAAATGTTAGGTATCGCATACATCATGTTTGATTGTTTTGTATAATAAAGTGGTTATTTGTGTTTCAATTTTAATTATTTCATCATTTACAGTAAGTAAATTATCAAGCGCCCAAAATGACCTTAGTTGTAGACGGGCCTTAAAACACCATTCATTCATTCATTCATTCGAACCAACTAACAACTCCAATTGACTTCTGATTTCGGACTTCATCCATGTCTTTTCATTTGAGTTATGATTTCTTACTCCATACAACACTTGACTATCCACCGCTGCAGTTCAAAGTTTAGAGCGGACCGCTTTGACATTATTTTGACCTTGAAAACGTAATTCACGTGCATATACACCTCTTCATATGACGCATAGCAGAATGCTACAACTAGTTATCTTTCTCTGCTTTTTGGTTGTTATTTCCCCCAGCCGAGTAATTGTTGTTTAATATAAGTCTCCAATATTCTTCTCAATGTTGCCTCTGTGCGTCCGGGATTTCTCTTTCGAGATATCGTACAACTTGACGACTTTTTAAAGTTATGAGTGTTTTCCAAGTTTAAGACATGGGCTAGTGTTTTCCATTTGTTTTTACTTTCTGGTGTTTACTCTTGTAATGCTATCCGCATTTGTGTAACTCAATGTTTTACTTAAAAACCTTCTGTACTGACGAATATCTCGTAACTGTTAATGCGTCCCCAGAGATTCTTCATTGATACGATAAACTGCAACACAAACAAAAATCAATATAAGTCTAGAAAACGTGCTCATTCATAACCAAACTTATAACACTATATGTATGTTCATGTATGTGCTACCCTACATATGTATACTCTGGATTTAAAGGAACGCAAGCCTTTTACATTCATGAGCTAGATTTAAACGTACTGCTTGCTTAAAAACACCAAATATACAATCAAAGGAAGGTAACTCCTAAACAAAACATCTTACATGCTAAAGCCACTCTACTTGGCTGTGACTAACACGTACGACAATATGTCAGTCCTTAGCTGCAAACAGAATAAATAACGCATCAGTCATACCGCTTCAATATATAACTATGAACATGATCCTGATAAACGTTTCTTCAATATTTCAACATAGCGACTAAACCTATGAGTAATATGACTACAATAAAACGAAATAATCAATTTAACAACTGTTTTGGCTATAAATAACCAAATTGATTGTTTTTTGCAGAGCCATACTGTAGTCTGATCGTATATATGTTCTCCAACTTGTATACCCTCGTCTTAAATAAGACGCCAACTAGCTAAAACATATTTTAATATTTAGTTAAAGGCTGTACGACACACATATTCGCAAAGTCGAACGAGAAAGAAGACAACCCTTTTATTTCATAGACGCAGCCATGTTTGCTTGACTCGTGTTGATATTTCAAATGACAGGACACCTTAAATATATAACCAAATGAACGGACGACCCATCAACACAATATTTAATTAATAATTATTCTGTCTATCTACCAAATTTAGAGTGTACCTTCATATTTCAGTACAGACAATCAGGTGTTTTTGTTTTCAAACACGCTGACATTGTGTTTCTTAATACTTCAATAAAAAGGTATACTTAACCAATCGTCCAAAACACGTTCTTAACAAATACATTTGTACCGAGAACGTTCGCATGTACAGACGCTTCCGCGCGAACACCTTCCATAACTGTTATCCATAAATTGACGTGTTTTTAAAATTTCAGAAAATCAGACATGAACTTGTACAAAATCGTTCTTAACTTGTAGCTCTCATATTAGCTCTTTCGTGCTTACTTTCATTCAAATGTTCGTGATCTATTCAATGATGCCAATGGATTTTGCTTACATTTGCTGGGATGGGCAGGTTTAACAGGTTTATTATTTCAAAATATATCTACGCTTTTGTTCTTTAGTTAGCCTTTTATTTAAAATGTTTTGTCTTAGCTTTACGATTTACAATATGGTCACCAGATGTAACAATTATACGTCTTCAAATCTGAAACTTCCGTCTAAAGTGTTGTCACAGTTGCAAAATACAAACATTTTCATATGTACCGGAAGAACAGATTACATAGGCAAAAAAGCCTGCCTTACGTTATGTTTAACTTAGAATATTTCATTGCCGTTTACCAGAGCTAAAGATTAAACAATCGTTAAACGACAGCTCCTTCCAATCTGCATACCAGATTTTACAAAAACACACAATGGTCCTTAGTGGACCCTCTGCCAAAAACTTGGAAAACCAAGTGAGCCCTATAGCTCTATAACAAGTCAGTATAAGTACTCCCTTATATAAACACAATCATAGCAATAAATTGTCTATTCATTGAACAGACCAATATACTACATTAACATTCCCGAAATACACCGATTTAAACATGAAATGGAGGGTAAACATGAACTATGGATAAAACTTGAGCAAACAACATTTGTTGATGAAATCTACCAAGTATTCTCGGTTATGTCAGGAACAGTTTACTGAAGATTGTTTTGTGGTCAGCTCCAGACTAGCTGCCGACCTTGGGTTCCAACCCTGACAATTAGAAATTAGAAATGTGCACAGTGCCAACGATAATTAAGACGACAATTTTGAAAGGACAGCAAATCCGTGATGCTTTTGGAAAAAGACAGCGACGAGTGGTAAGGATAAGAACAATGAATATTCAATTATTATCCCTTATATACCTTTTGTTATTGAGGCCTTATGAATAACATTGTGACGCAATGATAAATTTCCCTTTTTTCATTATGTTTACAATTGCTGTATTTTTTGCTATACAGTTTGTCCACATTTTTGTTATGTTATGATAGATTGTACTGCATAATTATTGTTTGTTGGAAAGCGATTATGATAATGTGTGGCATGGACAAAAATGGCTCACAGTACCAATTTGCGAAATGATGACAAATTTTATTTCCCAATCTACATTTGTAAATGTGTTTCTTTTTGTTGTCAGATTGTGTGTGTGTGTGTGGGGGGGGGGGGGGGGGGGGGGTTAAATGTGTTGTTAACTCCATGTGAAATACAACTTATTCATGAAAATCCTTTCCAAAATACAAATTATTCTGCAGCAGACTTTTGAAAACATACTGTGTACAAACGAGACATTGGCTTGCTTACAAATCAAAATGAGTAATTTCTCATTTTACAAGTGTTTTTTTTATTTTGACTGAGATGATTTTAAATTTATCTGCTGTAGATTTGTTTTATATTGGAAAGGGTTAACACAAAGTTAACTCACTCGCCAATTAGCCAAATTCCCCCTACAGTAACTTGATGAATCTGATTGCTGCTGAGCGTATTAATGTGGAGAGGGCAAATTTGCGTGTAATAAACTTATCGCTCCCTTACAGAACTTGGCATTTAGTCAGTGAACAGCAGTATGGCGCAACTTTAGATATTCAATGATTGAACAGGACACTCTAAATAAGATAATTTTGATTAACACTGAAACTGGAAGTGTTTTATCCATTGACTCATATGGAAAAAAATCCATAATAGCTGCTATCATTTCACAAATATACATTAAGCAAATAAACTGAAACATAAGCAAATTTTCAAAAAGATTGTAGCATAATATAGCATTTTACCACATAAATCACATACCAGCAGACTTATTTGAAATAAGCTCAGCACAAACCTGTACAGCATCTATTAATGGTCATGTTATTACAATATAAAACATTATGACAACAAGAACCTTCTGATTGTTCAACAATGTTATTAAAGTTATAAGTCATCTGCATGTGGGACAGGATTATACACTAATACTTGCTTTACATAGAGCTTTGGGGCACTTAATATCATGACAAATGATAGTATGATGTAATTCCTAAAAAGGAAATAGTTTTGGAAATGAAGAAATAAATCATTATGAGCATATTCTCATTTTCCAACAATGTTAAAAATAAAAGTAGAATGCCTCTCTTGACAATATCTCTGTACGTAGAAAGAAAATGACGAAATAATGTTTTGTTCTAATATGAGACATTTCTCCTTCCCTACAATTATTCAAGAAGTTATCTTCTACTCTGCCATAGCCAATACTTACAATTTATAAGTATTTCATTTTAGCCTGTTACCTAAAAGGGAATCTTTTTTAGGTTCTGTCTTATATAACCCTTTCCCACATACAGACGCTTTCTGACGCTTTCTAAAAACATTAGTGCAAATGGGGAAAATGCTCAAAATGAACAAATTCTCCTTTTGCCACATTTTTTTCAACTCTTTTCAATAATGAAACTTAGATAAATTGAGGCAATGGACAATAAAATGTAATGATTGAGTAAAATACACTAAAAGAAAATAATAAATTCTTCAATAAAAGCAACACAACATTGCTTCAGATGTTTCAAAAGTCATCTACATCAAATTAAAAACAGAACAGTAGGCTGAACTGACAAAAAGCTAATAAAGGACGTTTCAGTTTTAAATGATAATACAGGTACACACATTTCAGAGTAATTTCAGTTTTCTTAACCCTTTCCCACATGCAACAAATATGCAGCAGATTTGAATACATTTAGTCAAAATTTTGGAAAATATCTTTATTCTAAAGATTTACTATTGAATATGGTTGAAAACATTGTGACAAAAGAGGAAATTGCTCACTTTACCACTTACAGACTACTTGTGATGTATCGGAAGCTTGCGACATGTAAACACAAATTGAGAAAAAAGCAGAAATTTCATTTGATGATTCATTTCTACTTTTCCGACTAAGACTTGCATTTCATACATTAATATGTCTCCTGTGTTCCTCTATAGACTATGATAATTTCAAAGTAATCTGCTTCAAATTCCTCGTATATGAGAAAGGGTTAAAATGCTTCTGTATAAAATATTAGTTTACTTTTAAAAGTTGCTTGCGTAAAAATTTCTTTCACACTTGGCCATGAGATAAAAAACCTATAAATGAAAGTATTATTATTGATCAGACATTGTGGTAAAAGGATACATTGCTAATACTGAGCAATTGTTCCTATGACGGCAAGATTTTCCTAAGTCGTCTGCTGCAGAGAATTCAGAAACCGATTGTGACCCCCTACATAACTTGTTACAGCCATATTTATTGGTTGCAAAAGGTAGTCGCCAGGTGAAATCAGAAAAGGGCTGCAATGAACAAATTTTCCCCGATATTATTAGTTAAATATTTGTAATGATACCGTCATGCAGATGATCGGTTAAGGGTCATATTGGCAGTCATGTTTTTTTCGTAAATAGGTACATGTAGCACCAGAGATATTTTAATTATTAATTAATTGTTCAAAGGTTTTGATTAACACATTACACACACCTTACTGATCCTAGACCAATTGTAAATTTGTTTCTTCTTGTCATTTCAAATAACTTCCTATTTAATTTGAAACTCGCTAGAAAGGATGATTGATTGGTTGGTTGGTTTTAACTCTTCATATAACAGTATATCAGTAATAACACTGCTGCTATTTCACCTGAGTAACCCGCAATGTCACCGTTTACCATTTCCGACACACACAACATTTGTAGGACGACTTTAAAAACATGTAGGCTAAACTATGGAAACTCTCTATAATCAAAATACATTTATTTTTAATAGATATGAAATCAATGTAGCATGAGGATAAATTCATCATTATAAACTATTTTGCACAATGTTTTCAAATAGATGTTTCCCTGATATACCCCTGATGTGATGCCCCTGCAGTCGGCTTTTGAAAACATTGTGGGCAAGGAAAATGATAAGCAAACAAACAAAACATGCGAGAAGTACTCAAACTCCTCATCCTATTATGATAAAGTTAACATATCACAGCTAGACTTCTACACTATGTCATGTTTGGATCATAGAATACAGACATGTTTAATTTAGGTAATTTCTTTGGATTTACTGATAGAGAAAAAAAGAGATGTTTTTAAGTATCCAGAGTCAGATCGTAAGACTCAATTTAACAAATACGATATCGAATGATAACTTTATAAAGATTGGTCTATGATAAAAATGGGATTTTATCCAATGGGTAAACATGATAGGCTGTAATTATCCCGCGGTTGAAATGTCCAATGGCTTATTATCCTATGGGGTTAATATCCCATGGGGGCATTATCCTACAATCGCGGGAAAGGGTAGCAACGCGGGCTGTCAAATTAGTGGTTGTGAGATTTTGAAGTTTTACAAGGTCACTGTGACATCCGGCATTCGTCATCCGCTAATATGCTGCCAATCTATGTTGAAATGCAGCCAGTTGTTTGGAAAGTCTGTTGTGGAGTTCTAGTGAGTGTAACCGGGAACACACGAGTAGGTGAACTGGTCGCCTTGATATGACTACTATGTGTTGAACACGGCGTTAAATCAATAAATCAATCAATATCTCTAGATGATCTATTCTGATCACACGCTGACAGTAGTTCATGTGATTTTGTTCAGCTTGAAACAAAATCTAAACCACTGAAACTTAACAGGACATAAAGTTATAACACACTCCAGTGATGACAATGTAAATGGACACATATATTTAGGTAAATTACATAAATAGCATAATACACAGATACAGAATATACATTTAGCGGAAATAATGCTTAACATGGTAATGTATATATTTTTCTCCTAAACATTTATATCTTTTAATATATTTGTTCTTGTTCATAAGCTTTTATGTAGTATATTCCAACCTAATTTAATATTCCTATGTATTAAACTGTTTCGTTTCTGAATCAATTTGATCATACTAGGATTTTGATTGTAATCTTTTGTTGTATATAATTATCTCAACAAAATATAGGCAGGACAACACAACATGAAATAAAACCCGTGCTTTGTTTATATTATGAACAGATATACGCACTTTTGCATCGGCGTTCCTATATAATGATATATTCAATTTTGTAAGATAATCTGACATTTCAAAGCTAGATTTAAGGTGTCTGTAAATAAACAGTGAATATTAAATGTTAAATACTTGAAATCATTCACTTATATACATATCAATCAACCTATTACGAAATAGAGGTGCGAAACATTTTAGACGGACCGAGCAAAACGTCATAAAATCCTATATTTTGAAATAATTCTGTATTTTTGGGAAGGAACAACATCCTCATTTTATGCAAACCCCACATTTCCCACTATGTTTCAAATGTAGCTCTCAAGCTTTGGTTGCTACATGTAAGGGAAAATAATAAACCATGTCTTGCAAACAGAAAACTTGCAGCAGAAGACAGCATCAAGATATGTGTAAAAATGTGGGAAATCCCTATGAATAACAGTTATTTATTCAATAAAAATATTGTTACTAAAGAAGAAATTACTCATTATGAGAAAGTTCTCCTTTTGCAAGAATGGTTTCATCTGCAAGGGGGAAATAATGAAATATGCCTGCCCAGCTTGCAACAATGTTAACATTGAATTTGAGCATGTACTCAGATTGTAAATACAACAATATCCCTTTTCCTGGATTAAATGTATATCACATCTGGGGAATTGGTCAAATGTCAAACAAATAATATTAAATAGTCTCTAAACATATCGAAATCAAGAGGGCCACTTTTATCTCAACCGCACAAGCTGATAGGACTTTCTGCACACCCTTCCAGGTATTTGCCATATCCACATTATAAATCTTTGTTAGGCTACATGTATGTACAGCCTGTAACACAATTGCATATATTTTGCATTTCAACCAGTGTTTGTTGTCTATTTGATGTCAAGCTAATATTGTGGATGTTACTGATAACATTTATTTATATAGTATTCATTATGCACTTGAAGTTATGAAATTAAATCTTTATTGGAAAAAGGAGAAAGTTCCCATGGAAATTTATGTCAATTTTCTCACTTATGTTTTCTACTTCATAAAAAGTAGACATCTGTAAAAGACGAATTTCACAGAAAGGGTAAAATGTAATAGTCCTTAAATATTTTGTAAGCATTTAACACATTTGCTAAATGCAGTCCCTGACACTAACAACAGCAGATTCCCTGCTTAAGGCATAACGAAAAGTCCGACTTAACGAAAAAAATGATAAACCTTTTCCCACATATAAACGCATTTTAAAGTCTTTGTAACAGAAGACTGTTGAACACATTGTGACAAAAAGAGTCATTGTCCGAAGTTATGTGTTCAACTTTATTCGATAGTTATTTATATATTTAAAGCGATTTTCCACATGTAGTTCTAGATGTTTTCAAATTATTTTGCAGCAGTTAATGTTGATGTGGAAATTGGTAAATAATATATTTGAAGGATTACTTTACAGAGTGAATATAAGACTTCACTTACACATGGATCAGTTATCAACCCAAATTTGATATTACACCTCCAAATATTTATAATAGGAGGGCTCTACAACATACGGGTTCAGGCAGTTGCTTTCAAAACCTTCGTGCTTTGTGTATGTCTGACCAAAGACCATCAACAGGCTTTCAATAATATTATTTTCTTTATAACAGCAGGATTCTCCAACTGTCAGTATTGGGACACAATACTATTTGACACCTGTAAAAGTATTTATAAGAAATGTATGTAACTTAAACTTCACATCTAGAGCTCCATAAACAGCATGTTTTAGATTAGGGAACTAGACCACATGCCTGTTCTTGTTCGATCTCCGGCCGGGTCATACTAAATACTTTGAAAATGAAAGGAATGCATTTTCCTTCTTGCTGCACAGGAAAGTGGGATTAATAATATGAATGACTGACTTGTTTTAAGACAAATCGACCAGTATTAGAACTTCTAGTACTTGTTACTTCCACGTGACACATAGTGATATAACTGAACATTGTTGAAAACAACTAAATGCCATTCAATCAAACAAACGCTCAATCTCAGATTGTTTTCTATATACAGCACACTTCATAAACTAAAAGACGATACGATAGATTTCGTCAGTGTACATAGATTAAAAGAATGAACCTACTAACTTTGTAATGTTTTCAATTGTCGTGTTTCATAAACAGACTCTATTTTTGTATACGGTTAGTGATACGACTAGATCGAAACAGAAAGATTCAACTTCGGTAAAATTATGTTTCATTTATGTTTTTATTTATCGTTTAGAGCGAATTAATTGGCTTAAGATATTATTATTTTTTTGAAATTAAAGTATGGCAGAAAACCGATTCAAGCTTTGAATACAATGAGAAATATAATAACAAATTTGTGATGTCGATATGATTAATACTATCGTACTCGTTCTCATCGCTCGAAGATTAAGTTTTCGAATCAGACGAATAAAGAGGCGTCGACGATCGTCTTGTTTCATACTGGTGCAGTAAAACGCGAGGAATTGCTTGAATAAACATAGAATCCTCCTCTGTTTTTTCTAAGCCTAGCATATTTCCATGTTTCGCCATTACATATATGGTTGGCTTATCAGTCGATGACTGATTGATTGATTGGGGTATAATGCCATTTTCAACAATTGTTCAGCATATCACGGCAACCAGTTCACCTCTCCATGCGTTTTCGGGTTTTCCCACACCAGTACACCACACAACATACTTTCCAAGCAACTGGCAGCTTTTCCACATAGACTGCTAAACAGCCCATAGGTGAAAGACGAATGACGCAGGTCACAAGGACTTCTGTCAAACGTCGGAATGAATGTTGGCCGACAACCCCTAGATTGACAGCCCGTACGCGAAGGCGTAAATCGATTATTGGACATGTGAAAAAGCACACTTAATCACGTTGTGTAATTCATTAATAGCATCCATTTGAGTGAAGATTTCGAAAAGTGTATTTTCCGATGGATTTGTATACAACTACTGGAGAAACCAAGGGTTGAAAAAAGAATCTGCATTTCATTTCACCTTTCAAAGACTTTATTAAAACTGAATTTAACTTCTCAGATCAGCTGCAATCAAATTAATCCTACTTTTTAGATGAGCTATGCATAGCTGGCATGATCCTCTTGATTTATCTGAGACCTAAAGTTTTAACATTTACCTTAAAGAAACAAAATAATTTGATAATTTGTATAAATGCTAACTGCACTGGATGCAAAAACATGGTTTCACAATCCTAGCTAACTAATTGTTGAAGGGTTCAACCTTTTTTCCCTCCTAAGAAAGCTGTATGGGTCTTATTAGTGTTTATTAAACTCTTTATTTGATATATTTATTTCTTATTTCTACATGACAGGTTGTACGGACAACAAGACAATTGTTGGATACGAACAAGCGCCTGTAAACCTGGTATTTAATAATAATGTCCCTGTTGAGGGTACTTTGGTATATCAAATTGAAATGGATGACACAAGAACCGTTTTAACTATTGGCTATTCAAATGGTGGAATTATAATCAACGACAGATATATCGATGTTGAAAGTATCGGTGATTTGTTAGCTAGAAACCTGTCCATGCTGATACCGAGAATGAACAGAACATATGAAAGGTTGTTTATGTTGAAAAGGACTTCTCCTACTCAAGCCGAAATTAAACAATGTATTAACTTACTCATGAGAGGTAAGAAAAAACATTTGATACTATTATTCCCACATACATACATACATACATACATACATACATACATACACACACACACACACACACACACACACACACACACACACACACACACACACACACACACACACACACACACACACACACACACACACAAACACTCACAGACGGAAAAGCCTGACATAAGGGATACCTAGCCTAGCGAATTCCAAAAAGCCTGACAATAAGGGATACATAGAAATTCCCAATAAGGGAGACAACTACTCAACCCTTAGATGGGACAGATTAGTTTGAAGAAACCATTTTTTATCAGATTGTCTCCCTTTAACTGGTATTTTGTTATTTGCTCATATCAACAATCTACTATCGCAAACCCTTGGGGCGAATCTTGGGACCATCTTTTTTACATATTTGGGGTTTAATAAAAAGTAACGCCATAGTCATCCGAAGTATCTCAAATCACAATGCAGTCCTTAAAAAGTACATACAGCTAAGGCGATGTATGATAGCTGATCTTACTTTTGGCAAAGGCGCTGGTAGTATAGCAAGTAGTCTCACACTCTCAGAGGGAATACTTCTTAGAGCTGAAGTACACGTGGACCCTTCGCCGTTATGCAATTAACGGGTGTTTGTTTCATAATTGATGACAGAAGCGTTTCCTATTATTTATAGAACTGAAAACGAGAATAGTTGCTGCGTTTGAGAGAAAGGGTGCATTTATCACTCCGTATCAACCAGTGTGTACATATACTGAATCGCGTGTGTTAATCAAACAATAGTGTATCTGATAATATTGATGTAAGCATTATATCAAACCCATTCTGCACATGTCCTGGTCGTAATGCTTAAGCGTATTACATCATAAGCTAATTTAACGTGCATCCAAATTGAAAACACCTCTACAGAATATGTATATTTTAACAGGTAGGCCATTAATCGGGAAGTGAGAACATGATTATACATAACAACATATCCTCGCTTTACAACGTTCGACAAGTCGGTCGATACAGAAGCTTTCGTTCCAAATCGGTTTGGCTAAGAATTGGACTAAATGCATGTAAACCATCTATCTGCCAACTATTTTGTTATGCTAAAAATCAAATTTTATAACGCGAACTAGAGCCTTTATACGAGGGGATAATTCAGTTAAAAAAGAGAACGTAAACATTTCAAGTTGAGATAAGTGATACCCTGTCTGAATTGTTTTCCGCCTCACACTTTACTTTGACCGGACGATTATACATTGTACATGATTACTGACGGTTGTATCGAATGGAACGTTCACTCACAAGTTATTGTCTTATTCTGCTTCTTATTAACAATCCAAACGTATAAAGACATTAGGGTTACTGGTGCTTTACACTGTTTTAAACAAGTGTTCAGTTGTATGGCGTTTTCTGAGTAAGTTACCATTACTACAGGTCCTTCCATGCTCAAACCAGAGAACATGTCTTAATACTAACCCCACACTAATAAGGGTCAAGTGGAATCAATTACTATAATTTGTTTATTATTTGGTTTGACCCCGTCTTCCGACCCCGCGCACCAGAGGCGTCACTACAACGCCGAGTAGGTATATTAGGATCTGGGATGTTCTATCTAATATTCAGACATTGGTTTCTTCGACAAAACGCAAGTTTTGTCTACTGCGTACAGTGTGTCCCTTAGTGAATATCTCTTATATAATGTGTTTTTTGGACGAGTGAAGAATTTGATCAAGTTCGTCAGCTAAAGTTGCATAATATGATATATCCCCTGCATCATTGGGATTTGCTAGGCTAGGTGTCCCTTATTGTCAGGCTTTTCCGTCTGATGGGATTCGCTAGGTATCCCTTATTGTCAGGCTGTGTGTGTGTGTGTGTGTGTCCGTCAGTTTGTCCAAATATTTGTAAGTCACAGGTCTACAGCCAAAACTGACGGATCAATTCCAATGACACTTAATGAACAGGTGCCAAATAACCTCGGGTGTGCGCGTTTGAGTTTCGTTGCTAAGGACCCATCAGTTGCTATGAAGCTATCAAAAAAGCGGGTTTTAAGAACAAAAAACATTTTTCTATGTTCTCCTACAGTGTTGAATGTGGAGAGCTGAAACCTCGGTTATAGATACTTCAAGATATTTAGAAAAAATGTATCAGTTACGATTTTTGATTGAGGCCTTTGTTTTCAAATGGTAGCCTTTCAAACATAGCCGTTGCTATGCAGCTAGCAAATAAACGCGTTTTAAGGACCCTAATCATGTTTCCATCTTCTCCTACAGTTTTAATTGTAGAGAGCTGTAACTTCAGTTATAAATACTTCTAGGTATGTAGAAAAAAAATATCCGCTACGATTTTTAATTTAGGCCTTTGTATCCAAATGGTAGCCTTTCAAAGATAGGTATTTTTACAGTCATTTTTGACTTCAACCGCCCCTAGCGCTGCAGTGGTAGTATTCGATAGCGATTTTATTACACTATCTCATAGAGCTATTGAAGAGATACAAAAAGTTATTGTACGTAATTAACCTCCGCCCTCGAGTTTCCGAGCTAGAGCCGGAAGTTTACAAAATATACCAAGGCGAAACGGTTCGGTGTATACGGGTTCGTCTTGTCATGGTATTAACACATCGTTGGTTGACCAGAAAGTGTTTTTACAAGCTGCACACTTTTCACCAGTGTTCACCAAGTCACCACAATAGTGACCCTATCACAATAGTTCTACATATATATATGCAAAGGTGAATCCCACGTCGCCTACCGGCTTGTTCTTCATATGTATATATATGCAAAGGCGAATCCCACGTCGCCTACCGGCTTGTCCAGTCATTAGTTAGGTAATACAGATTTGAAGACATTTAGGCAATGTATTTATCTTTATAGACCACTTCGTAAATAAAAGCTCTAACTCTAACCCACCCGGCCGGGTAGCTCAATCTGTAGCGTATCTGACTCGTGATCTGGAGGTCACGGGTTCGATACCCGGTTGCGGAGACATTCTTTCGGGCGATGTTTTCTATTGCCTCTCACCTCTGATCTATGTGAGAAAGTAGTCAGTGGCTTCGAAAGAATGTTGTGTAAGTACTGGTGTGGGAAAGCCAGGAAAACATGGGTAGGTGCACTGACCGCCGTGATATGACCAAAGCTGTTGAAAGCGGCGTTAAACTCCAAACAAACAAACAAACAAACTAACTATAACCCTATCCCGAATCTTAACCCTCGCCCTGGCTTGTTAACAGAGGATATGAAACGGTTTTTATATTCCTTTTATCCATTGTAAAACGTATCATTTTTAGATTGAAAATGAAAAACATAGAATGTTTGTTATTAACTTATACAACAACATATCCTACGAAACGTATTTATAAACGAAATAAATCAATAAATATAATAATAAATGTCACACGGTTACATCAACATATAACATTTAGTAAGAATCATTTTGTTGTTAATGTCTTTGACAGGTGCCATTACAAACCCTTCCAATAAACGTTTGCTTTAAGGCTTTATCAATGATCTTAATCTAAGATGTAATCTAGAAGAAAATTCCCCCAGCATTTAAAGCCGTGATATATAGAGTTACAGTAAGGCATTATATGTTCGCCTATGTAAAACTTCCGGGTTAAGGATCAAGTGACATATCTTCGCACGATATTATTTTCCTTAAGAACAGAATCAGGAAGTTTTACAATTTCTTTTTACTCATACTGATCAACATTAAGGCCTCATACCTACCATTTTCATAATATATCTGTAGGTGCTACATATTTTACGAAGTTATCGTAAACTGATTGCAAACAAAAATTAAAGAGCATACTTGGTCATTTAATATGATTTTAAAAGTAATTGACTAGACGATGATAATTTGAATGTCATGTGTTTTGTATGATCATGAAATGTTAGTGATTCTTATAACTGTCGTCTAATATTAAGAACAGAAAATAATAAAGTAAAGACTTTCGCAAAATTTGTAATGAATTTAATATATCTATAGGTGCTACCTATTTACGAAAAAAACCGCAAGATAATTATAAACAAAAATTAAAGAGCATACTTTGGCCATAAAATAGAATTTATAAGTAATTTACTAGACAATAATAATGTTAATGTCATGTTCCTTGCATTATCAAAACATATTTGGAATTCGTATTGCTGTCGTCTATTATTATGAACAAAAACTAATAAAGTAAAGACTTTCAGAAAATCAAGGAATACATTTATAATGAACGAGGTTAAATCATGAAGGCCAAAATGATCCTTAATGGAACAAATTATGTAAGGGGTCACATTTCTGCCCAACCCGTTACCTATTAGAGAAGATTTATGAGGCCTTTGCAACAGACGATTTAAGAAAAGATTGTCGCCAAAAGAAAAATGACTCCTCTTTAATGTTCTTAAATATCGATTTAAAAAAAAAAATGATTAAAAAGACGACAATAATTTTCACTCCGTGTTTTTTGTCTCATTTTATACATACTCAAAATATCGATTTAAAAAAATGAATAAAAAGACGACAATATTTTTCAATCCGTGTTTTTCGTCTCATTTTATACATACCCAAAATGGCGGCCCTCGTGGATTTGGCCTGTTTCATTTCAGAAAGCTTCATGGGTTATTGAAAAAAAAAAAATTCTCACACCTGTTTTTTTTTATTTCGTATAACTAGTGTAATAACAATGCTACGTTTTTTCGTAAATGATATATGTTTTATAAAAAATGCCAAGTTGACGCGTAGTTGATAATCTGCTAGATGGTATGTGAAACTGATAATATCTGGGGAAATGTGTACACTATCTTTTGCAACCAGTCAATATGGCTGAAGGTCACATTTCTTCTAAACCCTTTTCCTAATATAGTCGGGCAGCAGACGACGTATGACCAGTGTGCAGCCAAACGAGCACTTTATCATTATGAACAATCTATCCTTTTGCCACAATGTATGATAAATAATTATACTTTCATTTATAGATACATGTATGTTATCTCCTTGCCAAGTTGTTTTCAAAGTCGTCTGCAGCTGATTTGTTGTATGTGGTTAAGGGTTATCATCTTGATATGAGGCAATCACATTCATAACATTATAAAAGTAGTCCAAACTGGTCCTAAATCGATCAGCTGAGTTTTAATATAGTAGGAAATATGGTTTTCTTTTATTGTTTTATTGGGGTTTTACGCCGTTTTCAACAGCATTTCAGTTATATCACGGCGACAGTTCATTTATTCATGATCCCTGGGTAAACAAACCAGTACTAGGCTATAAAATGTGCCTTGCCAAAGAGCACTCCACTATGACCGTAGTGCCGCGACTGGGGATCGAACCCGGGACGCCCGGTTTTAAATCACCGACGCTAACCACTCGACCACAACGGATTCCTATGTAACTTCTAAACTCGGGGAAAATTGTAATTAGGGTTGGAGAAAACTGCAAGGAGTGGACACAGTACATCTTGTGAAGTTTGGTTGATATCGATCAAGTGAATTAGGAGATGTCGTTTGAAGCTAAAACTGCATTTAACCACTTTTCTAAATACCACTGCCGGCTTTGTTTTTCAGCAAATAAATGCGGCTTTAACGATTTATTTAGAGGGTCATGATGGAAACGATAAATTATCATAAAATTGTGACAAAAACTTTCAAAAGAGTGGAACTATAAAGTGTTGTAAACTTGCCCATTTTCTGATGCCACCAGGCCGCAATGCTTTTCAACCAATCAATATGGTTTAAACAGGTTTTGTCAAGGGTCATCGATGAGAAATGTCTACCAAAATATCTCGGAATTCGACAAGTTGATTAAGAGGAAAATAACTTTCAAACTTTAGGCATTTTATTCCCTAGGCTGAAGCCGCAGCAATCAAAGTTAGAGATTTAATTTAAATATTTCGACAATTTTGAAAGAGAACCACCAAAGGAATATTCCTGTGACGTTTGGTTGTAATTGGTTAGGCGGATAAGGAGAAGATGACATGTGTAGTTCTTTTGACCTTTTTTCTGATGCCGCCAGATTGTTATGTTTTCGGAAAACCAATATAACTTCTACCATGAGTGCAATGAGTTTCAATAGATCAAGATGGTTTGAACATTTGAGTGGATTAGGAGTAGATGTCATTATAAGCTTAAACTTCATTTAATCCCATCTATGATGCAGCAGAAAATTTGCTAAATCTTTCAGACAATCACTGGAGGTCGTGGGTTCCTTCCCTAGCTTGGTCATACTGAATACTTTAAAATTGGTAGTAATGGCTGCCCTCCTTGGCGTTTAGTGTTTCGGGGGTAAGCACATACTGACTGACTAGTTTCAGGTTAAATGGACCAATATTACTTGTAAATGATCCAGGAATCATGAATATAGCTAAAAAAGAGGGCCATAGTTGAACTGGATCGCTCACCTGATTTAAGTTAAAGGCATTAACTCATTTTGCGGTCAGGTAAGCAAACACAATATTTCCTTTTAATTTAGCTTAGTGACCCGACATTACCTTTTTTTCGAATTTGGCCTAGATATCATCATAAGACAATCCTTCTGACAATATTTAAACAGGCTCAAGTGAGAAATACTGTTTCTAGACTGTGAACATCATTTTTCTTCAATATGGCCTAGTCACATAGTTTGTAATCAGACATAATCAATATTCAAATATTAGCTTGAATTAAAAAAAAATCAAGTTGAAAATGCGGCCTCCAGAGTGTTAGCAAGAAATTCCTCTAATTGAAAATGTTGACGTAAATGCCATCCTGACATGACCCATATTTCATGACACAGTTTCATGCTGCTTAAGCAAAAAATGCAGTCTCTAGAGTGTTAGTAACATATTTCTCAAACTTGACCTAGTGACCTAGTTTTTGACCGATAATGGCATGTATTCAAACATAGATATATCATCAAGATAAAGTTTCAACATGTATAGTCAACAAGAGTGCCCTGAATCGCTCACCTAAGAGAGTGGGTTTGTTTAAGACTTAATAAGAGAATCCATGTTTTTAACGGATCACATCATCGAAATAACAATTTTTTAACAATCTAATGGCCCTGTCACACTAGAACGTTTTAGGCCAACGTGTGAGTAACGTGTTGGAATTACGGCCACACGCTTGCAAACGTTGATCAATGCTAGGTGAGCGTTAGCAACACGCTGAGTGCGTAACTCCCACGCTGGGACACGCTGTCTTACGCTGTCTTACGCTGAGGCAAAACATACAATTTTCAACGTACGTAAACGTTTCAGCGTTTGCCAGCGTATGACTGCACCCGCTGGCAACGCTTGAGGGTCCTTAATCACGCGTCGAACGCGCTAGACGATCGTTACCAATCCGCTACTCACACGCTGGCGTAGGCTGGCGACACGCAGGTACTAAAGTAGCGTGACGGCTATATACAAACAAATCACTTGATCATTTAAGTACGCTGGTGCGCGTTCGAACGCTCTACTCACACGCTAGGTAGTCGTTCCTCAGTCGTCGAGTGCGAAACTAACGCGTTTCTCACGTGCTGGCGAACGCTGGCGATACGCTGTCTTATGTTATCTTAAAATCAGTGATTCGGTCCTCACACGCTGACCGCGTTCCTCCCACGCTACTCACGCGCTGGCATATACTATGAACACGTATGCTATGAACACGTTATCAACGCGTTATGGACACGCTGAAATCATGTTATCACTTGACCTTTTTGTGAAAGTTCAGCGTTTGCTAACCTATCAACTATTTTAAACGCGCTACTCACGGCCTTAAACGTTCTGGTGTGACAGGGCCAGAATAAGTAGAGGGTCACCCAAGGAACGTTTTAGAAAAAATATGTTCTCTCGAGTTTTGACAAGATTGTTCTCAATATTGGCCTAGTAACCCATATCAAACCTTACCCTCGATATCATCAAACACTCTGACAAAGTTTCAACATGTTCAGGCCAAAATTGCGGCTTCCAGAGTGTAAATAAGAGTTACCTTCAATTTGGTTTAGTGACCTAGATGTTGACCCAACATGACCCATATCAAACCTTAGTCTCGATATCATCAAACACTCTGACAAAGTTTCAACATGTTCAGGCCAAAATTGCGGCTTCCAGAGTGTAAATAAGAGTTACCTTCAATTTGGCTTAGTGACCTAGATGTTGACCCAACATGACCCATATCAGACTTGGCCTTGATATCACCAACACAAACTTTCTGACAAAGTTTCAAGCTGCTCAAGTAAAGCATGTGATATATATAGTGTAAACTAAGTATAATTTTGCCTAGTGACCTTTTGACCGGACATAACTCATATTCGAACTAAGCATAGATATCATCTAGGCAAACATCTGAAAAAGTTTCAGCATGCTCACCTCAAAATAGCGACATCCAGAAAATTAACAAGATGTTCATATATTTGGGCTAATGACCAATTTTTTGACCCGACATGACCCATATATTGGAAATTGGCATAGGAATCAACAAGATGTACAAACTGAATAATTGTTATGACTATTGGAAGATTAAAGCGGCCTCTTGAGTGTTATAAAGCAAATTGTTGGCGACAAACGAGCGACGGACAAAAGACAATCACCCAAATCACATTGAGCACTTCGTGTTCTGGTGAGCTAAAAATGCGGCCTCCAGAGTGTTAACAAGATTTTCCTTCAATTAACCTAGTGACCTAGTTTTTGACCTGGCATGACCAATATTCGAACTTGGCCTAGACATCAGCAAGATAAACAAACTGAATAAGCTTCATTGAGATTGCATGATAACAGTGGCCTCTAGAGTGATAAGAACCACATTATTGGCTATGAACGACGGACAAAAGGCGATCACAAACACTCGCCATAAGCACTTTGTACTCAGGTTGAAAGCGACGTAAAACACACAACAATCAATCATAATTCTACCTACTGTGTAAAGGTGCACTAAGGTATCATGTTTATCTCTCTACTTTGAAAGCAAACATGACAGTATGTCTGATAGAAGTAAACTTGGTCGGAAATAAGACAAAATGCCAATCAAGTAGAAGAGCGGATCCGTACTCATTCTAAAATATAAAGGTACGGAAAGGGTTTCGTCTCAACCAAGGAATGAAGCCATGGGTTGAATGGATTGCTATTTCGTCCACAATGGACCCTGCTTTAAAGTAAGACAGCTGTCAAGTATTTTGACAGTTGTCTCTTAAAAACTAGGTGTACATTCAAACGGTTTCAGCCGAGCCACGTTCACTCAGTCGGTAGCGACGCGGTCTGTCAATTCAAGTGTTAAGAGTTCGAACCCAGCTCGGTCAACATTATGTACGACACTTGACACAAGTCAATGCGACAAGCGTTACTCATCTTCTTTCAATGGGCGAACAGTCTATTTTAAAAAGGAGTGGTTTGGAAAGATTGTTATGCGTAGTCTGCTTTGAATATGCACAGTTTTTTATAACAGACACATATAAGAATGTTCTGCCATAATACTAAACATAGGTGTACCGTAGTGCACACTTGCATTAAACACACACTTACGTTGGTTTTCCTGGAGCATGTTTATAAAGACTTAATGTTCAATAGCGTTTTAGCTACACTAGATGGCATGATATTTGTTTTGTTTCTGTGTATGATGCATTACGACCCTTTTAACATGTTTTCTATTGTATCACGAAGGTTCCTCTGCATAAAATGTGCTACTGTTCCGTGTATCCTGTCACAGACGATTCAGGTGTAATGCTTGCAACACAATCCTGAGCGTTTGGTAGGGGGGCGGGCGGGTTGGGTTGAATGTGTTTACCATCTTAACAGTCGTTTGTATGATTCGAGCGGGAATCGAACACCCGCACCGAGGCTGTAACCACATAGTGCAGATACGTCTTTGTATAAACGTAATCGTCCAATTGGTGAATGATACTCCGTGTTCCTGTGATAATAGGCATTTAAATCAGTTCAAATTATCGTTAAACATTGACAATCGTTGTGTCTCGACGATGCAAACTTCGCCCATGTGTAAATACTCTAATGCATAAGAAGCTCCATAGTAACAACCAATAAGTAAACAATTACTGAGCTGCTTGGAGTATCTTTATCTAAAAGTTCTATAAACTCATCAGAATTGGAAAAGTTTTAAAACAATATTTTTGAAAACCCAGCAATGAGAATTTTCTTAGATGTGTAATTACATTCCTTTGTCTTTTATTCTGAAATACAACATTAAACATGAACATTACCTGTAAATAACCATGTTTAAATATAATGTTTTATATTGGGTATTTCATTTTTCAATCAAGACGGTAAAGTGAAGGGTCTCCGTTAAATCAGGAAGTTATAATGTGTGACACATAACATTTAAACCAGGATTTTGTAGGTGTATTTTATACGAAACTCCCTGTAGCTCTCATCAATTTAAAGCAAACATTACCAAGATTATGTCTGTACTTATTTTCCAAAATGTAAAGCTACAGTCAAACCTTTGTATAGCAATTCCCTGTCTATAAAGACCACACTTTTAATTTCCTAATTATTCATTTTCTGCAACAAATGAACCTGCATCCAAAGACCACCGGTGCACAAAGACTAATCATTGCTTTCCCATGGGTGGTCTTTATATACAGGTTGACTTGTAATCTGAAGCATTTTATTGGCAACAGACGACTGTTGAAAACATCTGGCAAATAAAAGAGGGACAATTTGTAATGAACAACTTCTTAATTAGCGACACTAGTTTCTACATTATATTCAATACATAAACGTTTAAGTGTAGATAGTTTACATAAGCTTGACTCTATATTCGTCGCCACCTTATTGCTCAAATGTGCGTGCAAACCATGACCACTGATGAATCGGTGCCAGGCTTAGTAATACCGATTGTACAAGTAAGATTCACGGGAAACGCCTTTATATTAGTGCAACACTACCGAAACAGCATACAACACAGTTTAAACAAACAAACTAACAAAGTCATCAATTTCATATTTTGTTGCTTGTGGGAAAGGTTTATAGTTCCTCTCAACGCCTGCATCTTTTATCATGCAATGTACCTGTAGCTATTGGTACGCTATTTTTCTCAAAGGATTTAACCCTATCCAGTATGTTAACATGTGATAACAGAACGTGTACTGTTTGCACATGTGTTGTCAATGTCGTCTGCTGTATATTTGTTTAATATAAGACAAATCATGAATTTAATCTTTCGCAAAATAGTCGTACACTCCTCCCGGAAGCCTTTAAGGGACGGTGATGACCAAAATACCTAACACTTATAGAAAACTAATCGTTATTTCGATCAATAACAAAAATGGCGAGCCAAGCCCCAGTAGCTCAGTCGGTAGCGACGCGTGCTGTCAAAACATCGCATAGACGCATTCAAAGGTCGGTATTGACTAAAGTACTTTACAATTATGTAAATTTCATCGCTATTGTCAATATGTCTAAACGTCATAACTCTTTTCCACCTCTAGATGCATTTTGACGCATCTGCAGCAGACGGATTTTTCTCCGTTTGCCACAATGTTTTCAATTTTTTTCAGTAATTTTACTTTCATTTATAGAGGTTGACCATGGTTTTTCCTTGATGTTTTCAAAGTCGTCTGCTGCAGAATTGTTGTATCTGGGAAAGGGTTAAAGTCGATTTCTGTGTGACGTGTCTCATTTAGTACACAACTTATCCGTGTATCCTGTGTATTAATAGACATCGTTTGAAAATGCTACGTAGACAAACAGGCAGTGATTTTAAATATTGAACAGGTAGTACTTTTTTTAAAAATATATTCGTCTTTAATATTCAAATTGCAATTGTTGAAATTATTGCTTTTGAAGACCCATATGTTAAGTGTTACAATATTTCAATAATGTTTAGGAAACACGAGCCAATCGTTGATATGTTGACATGTTCTTCTTGAAGTACATTCTCGTTTATGTTATTGGACTATCATGTCGTGCCTCAATCTCCTTACTTTCCCCAACGCACTTCAGACCCACTACGCATACTTCGTTATGTTCATAGAAAGACGGCAAACAGGGTGAAACATAAAACGATACAAACAAAACACACGAAGTTACAACTAGATAGATACTGATATAGTTAGCATGACTCGCCGCTTTAACCGCACATATCATCTATACTTATTGTTCTCTTCAACAGATATAGTGGTGTTATCTTCCAAAACCAGTGTATTCGGAGCGACTCAATCCCTACAGGTTATGAGGTATATGGTATATGTATGTATATATCGTGCTATATACACTGCATGTGAGTTGTGGATCGCCTCCTTTGCACTCATGTTTTGAGGTATAACTGATGCGCTGACATCCGGATAAATTTTGCAGCATTACTGGTAATCTGTCATAAACAGCTTGATATAACTAAATTACTGTTTTAATCGGATTAAAACACTATTCAAACAAACAAACATACACTATAAAATACGTAATTTAGGTTATGATGTAATTCAATATACGCAACAGGAAGTAAAGCTACACCACCAGATTGATTTATAAATAAACCAGCGCATACCACGAATGTAAATTATATTTTTCCACATTAAAACGCATATTGACGCATCTGCAGCAGACGGCTTTTGTGAAATTGTCACAAAAACAGAAACTTTTCGTGATGAACAGTTCTTCTTCGACACAATGTTTCCAAATCTGTTTATTTATCATACTTTCCTGCATCTTTACCATTTTTTACTTGTTACAAAAGGAACATATGCTCATGGGTAGCAATTTTTCCCTTTGACACAATGTTTTCAGTTCAAGTATTACACTTCCATTTACAGACACATTCCATTTTTGACTTTCCTTTTGTTAACGTTGAAAAAAGTGATGTGTGTGGGATTTGGATTACTAATCAATCCTGAACTTAAATCGAAGCAATTGCTTATTATTACGAGTTAGGGTTTTGCAATGAAATTGTTTAACAGTCTTACAATCTGGTATCGGCTCTGTTTGTTTTAATTTTAGGTAGATGAAAGTCTGACACACCCTTGTTTACCTGATCTACATGTATGTACACTAGTTGTCGAAATCTTCATTGCAGCTGGCCAACAGTATATACTCATATAGGTCTACGAAATTTTTATAGATCTATATCTTTCACTACTTTTCAATGGTTGATTTTCCATCAACAGAATCTGGTTTGTATTACTTGTTTATTCGAGTTGAACAGCGATATCCACAAGTTAGAACATGTGAGTATCCACGAGGACGGCTTGTTACAGGCTTGGTCTACAGGTCATCATCGAGTGTGTCCCGTATGTCGCCTTGAAACATTATTGGTCTACAAGTCATCCTCGAATGTGTCCCGTATGTCGCTTTAAAACAGTCTAGGTATACAGGTCGTCATTGACTGTCACCTTGACGACTCCTTAAAACAGTATATGTATACAGGTCGTCATTGACTGTCACCTTGATGACTCCTTAAAACAGTATATGTATACAGTTCGGCATTGCTTGTCACCTTGATGACTCCTTGAAACAGTATATATATACAGTACGTCATTGCCTGTCACCTTGATGACTCCTTGAAACAGTATATGTATACAGTTCGTCATTGCCTGTCACCTTGATGACTCATTGAAAGAGTCTATGTATACATGTCGTCTTTGACTGTCACCTTGATGACTCCTTAAAACAGTATATGTATACAGATCGTCATTGACTGTCACCTTGATGACTCCTTGAAACAGTCTATGTATACAGGTCGTCATTGACTGTCACCTTGATGACTCCTTAAAACAGTATATGTATACAGGTCGTCATTGACTGTCACCTTGATGACTCCTTTAAACAGTATATGTATACAGGTCTTTATTGACTGTCACCTTGATGACTCCTTGAAACAGTATATGTATACAGGTCTTTATTGACTGTCACCTTGATGACTCCTTAAAACAGTCTATGTATACAGGTCGCCATTGAATGTCACCTTGAAGACTCCTTAAAACAGTTTGTGTATACAGGTCGTCATTGAATGTCACCTTGATGACTCTTTAAAACAGTATATGTATACAGGTCGTCATTGACTGTCACGTTGATGACTCCTTGAAACAGTCTATGTATATAGGTCGTCATTGAAGGTCACCTTGATGACTCCTTGAAACAGTCTGTGTATACAGGTCGTCATTGATTGTCACCTTGATGACTCCTTGAAAGAGTATGTGTAAACAGGTCGTCATTGAATGTCACCTTGATGACTCCTTGAAACAGTCTATGTATACAGGTCGTCATTGAATGTCACGTTGATGACTCCTTGAAACAGTATATGTATACAGGTCGTCATTGACTGTCACCTTGATGACTCCTTAAAACAGTATATGTATACAGGTCGTCATTGAATATCACCTTGATGACGCATTAAAGCTCTCTATGTATACAGATCGTCATTGACTGTCACCTTGATGACTCCTTAAAACAGTCTAGGTATTCAAATCGTCATTGACTGTCACCTTGATGACTCCTTAAAACAGTTTCAACCAAGGACCTTTAACAATCGAACAATACAAGATGTCGTAAGGGCTTTTTAAGTTATCTTATATTGTAGTTATGGTAGCATAATTACACTTTACGCTTGACCTTGCAGAATCCACATATTCTTGTTGAATGAAGCCATGGGTTGAATGAATTGCTATTTCGTCCACATTGGACTCTGCTTTAAAGTAAGACAGCTGTCAAATATTTTGACAGTTGTCTCTTAACAACTAGGTGTACATTCAAATGGTTTCAGTCGAGCCCCGGTCACTCAGTCGGTAGCGACGCGGTCTGTCAATTCAAGTGTTAAGAGTTCGAACCCAGCTCGGTCAACATTCTGTACGACACTTGACACAAGTCAATGCGACAAGCGTTACTCATCTTCTTTCAATGGGCGAACAGTCTATTTTAAAAAGGAGTTGTTTGGAAAGATTGTTATGCGTAGTCTGCTTTGAATACGCACAGTTTTTTATAACAGACACCTATAAGAAAGTTCTGCAATAATACTAAACATAGGTGTACCGTAGTGCACACTTGCATTAAACACACACTTACGTTGGTTTTCCTGGAGCATGTTTATAAAGACCTAATGTTCAAAAGCGTTTTAGCCACACTAGATGGCATGATATTTGTTTTGTTTCTGTGCATGATGCATTACGACCCTTTTAACATGTTTTCTGTAGTATCACGAAGGTTCCTCTGCATAAAAAGTGCTACTGTTCAGTGTATCCTATCACAGACGATTCAGGTGTAATGCTTGCAAAACAATCCTGAGCGTTCGGTAGGGGGGCGGGCGGGTTGGGTTGAATGTGTTTACCATCTTAACAGTCGTTTGTATGATTCGAGCGGGAATCGAACACCCGCACCGAGGCTGTAACCACATAGTGCAGATACATCTTTGTATAAACCGTAATCGTCCAATTGGTGAATGATACTCCGTGATCCTGTGATAATAGGCATTTAAATCAGTTCAAATTATCGTTAAACATTGACAATCGTTGTGTCTCGACGATGCAAACTTCGCCCATGTGTAAATACTCTAATGCACAAGAAGCTCCATAGTAACAAACAATAAGTAAACAATTAGTGAGCTGCTTGGAGTATCTTTATCTAAAAGTTCTATAAACTAACAAAATTGGAAAAGTTTTAAAACAATATTTTTGAAAGCCCAGCAATGAGAATTTTCTTAGATGTGTAATTACATTCCTTTGTCTTTTATTCTGAAATACAACATTAAACATGAACATTACCTGTAAATAACCATGTTTAAATATAATGTTTTATATTGGGTATTTCATTTTTCAATCAAGACGGTAAAGTGAAGGGTCTCCGTTAAATCAGGAAGTTATAATGTGTGACACATAACATTTAAACCAGGATTTTGTAGGTGTATTTTATACGAAACTCCCTGTAGCTCTCATCAATTTAAAGCAAACGTTACCAAGATTATGTCTGTACTTATTTTCCAAAATGTAAAGCTACAGTCAAACCTGTGCTAAACACAACATTTGTATAGCAATTCCCTGTCTATAAAGACCACACTTTTAATTTCCTAATTATTCATTTTCTGCAACAAATGAACCTGCATCCAAAGACCACCGGTGCACAAAGAATAATCATTTCTTTCCCATGGGTGGTCTTTATATACAGGTTGACTTTTAATCTGAAGCATTTTATTGGCAACAGACGACTGTTGAAAACATCTGGCAAATAAAAGAGGGACAATTTGTAATGAACAACTTCTTAATTAGCGACACTAGTTTCTACATTATATTCAATACATAAACGTTTAAGTGTAGATAGTTTACATAAGCTTGACTCTATATTCGTCGCCTCCTTATTGCTCAAACGTGCGAGTGATGAATCGGTGCCAGGCTTAGTAATACCGATTGTACAAGTAAGATTCACGGGAAACGCCTTTATATTAGTGCAACACTACCGAAACAGCATACAACACAGTTTAAACAAACAAACTAACAAAGTCATCAATTTCATATTTTGTTGCTTGTGGGAAAGGTTTATAGTTCCTCTCAACGCCTGCATCTTTTATCATGCAATGTACCTGAAGCTATTGGTACGCTATTTTTCTCAAAGGATTTAACCCTATCCAGTATCTTAACATGTGATAACAGAACGTGTACTGTTTGCACATGTGTTGTCAATGTCGTCTGCTGTATATTTGTTTAATATAAGACAAATCATGATTTTAATTTTTCGCAAAATAGTCGTACACTTCTCCCGGAAGCCTTTAAGGGACGGTGATGACCCAAATACCTAACACTTATAGAAAACTGATCGTTATTACGATCAATAACACAAATGGCGAGCCAAGCCCCATTAGCTCAGTCGGTAGCGACGCGTGCTGTCAAATCAGGGGTTGTGAGTTTGAAACCCAGCTCAGCCAACATTCTTCCAGGCGTTTTAAAAAATGTCAATGAGATAAGTGTCATTCGTATTTCTGTAAATGGCCTAATAGTTTATGTGGCAAAGCAGCCAGTTGCATGGAAAGACTGTCGTATGGAGTACTAGTGTGAAATATCCAGGATTTACATGGATTAGGAAACTGGTTGCCGTCATATGACTAACACATGGATGAAAATGGCAATTTGTCTGAATCAATCAATATACGGTACATATTGGTCACCAATATACTCACAAGAACAGCTTATTTGGGCCATAACGACCAGCATCTATCCTGATCAGTCTGTTATCCCGCTCTGTCAGGTCAGAACAGGTCCTGTTCGCTCTTTAGTCGTAAACATCGCATAGACGCATTCAAAGGTCGGTATTGACTAAAGTACTTTACAATTATGTAAATTTCATCGCTATTGTCAACATGTCTAAACGTCATAACTCTTTTCCACCTCTAGATGCATTTTGACGCATCTGCAGCAGACGGCTTTTTCTCCGTTTGCCACAATGTTTTCAACTTTTTTCAGTAATTTTACTTTCATTTATAGAGATTGACCATGGTTTTTCCTTGATGTTTTCAAAGTCGTCTGCTGCAGCTTTGTTGTATCTGGGAAAGGGTTTCTGTGTGACGTGTCTCATTTAGTATACAACTTATCCGTGTATCCTGTGTATTAATAGACAGCGTTTGATAATGCTACGTAGACAAACAGGCAGTGATTTTAAATATTGAACAGGTAGTACTTTTTTAAAAAATATATTCGTCTTTAATATTCAAATTGCAAATGTTGAAATTATTGCTTTTGAAGACCCATATGTTAAGTGTTACAATATTTCAATAATGTTTAGGAAACACGAGCCAATCGTTGATATGTTGACATGTTCTTCTTGAAGTACATTCTCGTTTAAGTTATTGGACTATCATGTCGTGCCTCAATCTCCTTACTTTCCCCAACGCACTTCAGACCCACTACGCATACTTCGTTATGTTCATAGAAAGACGGCAAACAGGGTGAACAATAAGACGATACAAACAAAACACACGAAGTTACAACTAGATAGATACTGATATAGTTAGCATGACTCGCCGCTTTAACCGCACATATCATCTATACTTATTGTTCTCTTCAACAGATATAGTGGTGTTATCTTCCAAAACCAGTGTATTCGGAGCGACTCAATCCCTACAGGTTATGAGGTATATGGTATATGTATGTATATATCGTGCTATATACACTGCATGGGAGTTGTGGATCGCCTCCTTTGCACTCATGGTTTGAGGTATAACTGATGCGCTGACATCCGGACAAATTTAGCAACATTACTGGTAATCTGTCATAAACAGCTTGATATAACTAAATTACTGTTTTAATCGGATTAAAACACTATTCAAACAAACAAACATACACTATAAAATACGTAATTTAGGTTATGATGTAATTCAATATACGCAACAGGAAGTAAAGCTACACCACCAGATTGATTTATAAATAAACCAGCGCATACCACGAATGTAAATTATATTTTTCCACATTAAAACGCATATTGACGCATCTGCAGCAGACGGCTTTTGTGAAATTGTCACAAAAACAGAAACTTTTCGTGATGAACAGTTCTTATTCGACACAATGTTTCCAAATCTGTTTATTTATCATACTTTCCTGCATCTTTACCATTTGTTACTTGTTACAAAAGGAACATATGCTCATGGGTAGCAATTTTTCCCTTTGACACATTTTCAGTTCAAGTATTACACTTCCATTTACAGACACATTCCATTTTTGACTTTCCTTTTGTTAACGTTGAAAAAAGTGTTGTGTGTGGGATTTGGATTACTAATCAATCCTGAACTTAAATCGAAGCAATTGCTTATTATTACGAGTTAGGGTTTTGCAATGAAATTGTTTAACAGTCTTACAATCTGGTATCGGCTCTGTTTGTTTTAATTTTAGGTAGATGAAAGTCTGACCCACCCTTGTTTACCTGATCTACATGTATGTACACTAGTTGTCGAAATCTTCATTGTAGCTGGCCAACAGTATATACTCATATAGGTCTACGAAAGTTTTTATAGATCTATATCTTTCACTACTTTTCAATGGTTGATTTTCCATCAACAGATTCTAGTTTGTATTACTTGTTTATTCAAGTTGAACAGCGATATCCACAAGTTAGAACATGTGAGTATCCACGAGGACGGCTTGTTACAGGCTTGGTCTACAGGTCATCATCGAGTTTGTCCCGTATGTCGCCTTGAAACATTCTTGGTCTACAAGTCATCATCGAGTGTGTCCCGTATGTCGCCTTGAAACATTCTTGGCCTACAAGTCATCCTCGAATGTGTCCCGTATGTCGCCTTGAAACAGTCTAGGTATACAGGTCGTCATTGACTGTCACCTTGATGACTCCTTAAAACAGTATATGTATACAGGTCGTCATTGACTGTCACCTAGATGACTCCTTAAAACAGTATATGTATACAGTTCGTCATTGCCTGTCACCTTGATGACTCCCTGAAACAGTATATGTATACAGTACGTCATTGCCTGTCACCTTGATGACTCCTTGAAACAGTATATGTATACAGTTCGTCATTGCCTGTCACCTTGATGACTCCTTGAAAGAGTCTATGTATACAGGTCGTCTTTGACTGTCACCTTGATGACTCCTTAAAACAGTATATGTATACAGATCGTCATTGACTGTCACCTTGATGACTCCTTGAAACAGTCTATGTATACAGGTCGTCATTGACTGTCACCTTGATGACTCCTTAAGACAGTATATGTATACAGGTCGTCATTGACTGTCACCTTGATGACTCCTTTAAACAGTCTGTGTATACAGGTCGTTATTGACTGTCACCTTGATGACTCCTTAAAACAGTCTATGGATACAGGTCGTCATTAACTGTCACCTTGATGACTCCTTTAAACAGGCTATGTATAGAGGTCGTCATTTACTGCCAGCTTGATGACTCCTTAAAACAGTATATGTATACAGGTCGTCATTGACTGTCACCTTGATGACTCCTTGAAACAGTATATGTATACAGTTCGTCATTGCCTGTCACCTTGATGACTCCTTGAAACAGTATATGTATACAGTTCGTCATTGACTGTCACCTTGATGACTCCTTAAAACAGTATATGTATACAGGTCTTTATTGACTGTCACCTTGATAACTCCTTAAAACAGTCTATGTATACAGGTCGTCATTGAATGTCACCTTGATGACGCCTTAAAGCTGTATATGCATACAGATCGTCATTGACTGATACCTTGATGACTCCTTAAAACAGTCTATGTATTCAAGTCGTCATTGAATGTCACCTTCAGGACGCCTTAAAACAGTCTGTGTATACAGGTCGTCATTGACTTTCCCCTTGATGACTCCTTAAAACATTCTGTGTATACAGGTCGTTATTTACTGTCACCTTGATGACTCCTTAAAACAGTCTATGTATTCAAGTCGACATTGAATGTCACCTTGATGACTCCTTAAAACAGTCTATGTATTCAAGTCGACATTGACTTTCACCATGATGACTCTTTAAAACATTCTGTGAATACAGGTTGTTATTTACTGTCACCTTGATGACTCCTTAAAACAGTCTATGTATACAGGTCGTCATTGACTGTCACCTTGATGATGCATTAAAGCTGTCTATGTATACGGATCGTCATTGAATGTCACCTTGATGACTCCTTAAAACAGTCTATGTATTCAAGTCGTCATTGACCGTCACCTTGATGACTCCTTAAAACAGTCTGTGTATACAGGTCGTCATCGACTGTCACCTTGTTGACTCCTTGAAACAGTCTATGTATACACGTCGTCATTGACTGTCACCTTGATGACTCCTTAAAATAGTATATGTATACAGGTCGTCATTGACTTTCACCTTGATGACTCCTTTAAACAAGCTATCTATACAGGTCGTCATTGAATGTCACCTTGATGACTCCTTAAAACAGTCTGTGTATACAGGTCTTCATTGAATGTCACCTTGATGACGCCTTAAAACAGGATATGTATACAGGTCGTCATTGACTGTCACCTTGATGACGCCTTAAAACAGGCTAAATACAGGTCGTCTTTGAGTGTCACCTTGATGACTCCTTTAAACAGGCTATGTATAGAGGTCGTCATTGACTGTCACCTTGATGACTCCTTGAAACAGTCTATGTATACAGGTCGTCATCGAATGTCACCTTGATGACTCCTTTAAACAGGCTATGTATAGAGGTCGTCAATGACTGTCACCTTCATGACTCCTTTAAACAGTCTATGTATACAGGTCGTCATTGACTGTCACCTTGATGACTCCTTAAAGAAGTCTATATATAGAGGTCGTCATTTACTGTCACCTTGATGACTCCTTAAAACAGTATATGTATACAGGTCGTCATTGACTGTCACCTTGATGACTCCTTGAAACAGTCTATGTATACAGGTCGTCATTGAATGTCACCTTGATGACTCCTTAAAACAGTCTGTGTATACAGGTCGTTATTGAATGTCACCTTGATGACTCTTTAAAACAGTATATGTATACAGGTCGTCATTGACTGTCACCTTGATGACTCCTTGAAACAGTCTATGTATACAGGTCGTCATTGAATGTCACCTTGATGACTCCTTAAAACAGTCTGTGTATACAGGTCGTCATTGAATGTCACCTTGGTGACTCCTTGAAACAGTATGTGTATACAGGTCGTCAATGACTGTCATATTGATGACTCCTTTAAACAGTCTATATATAGAGGTCGTCATTGAATGTCACCTTGATGACTCCTCGAAACAGTCTGTGTATACAGGTCGTCATTGACTTTCACCTTGATGACTCCTTAAAACATTCTGTGTATACAGGTTGTTATTTACTGTCACCTTGATGACTCCTGAAAACAGTCTATGTATACAGGTCGTCATTGACTGTCACCTTGATGATGCCTTAAAGCTGTCTATGTATACAGATCGTCATTGAATGTCACCTTGATGACTGCTTAAAACAGTCTATGTATTCAAGTCGTTATTGAATGTCACCTTGATGACGCCTTAAAACAGTCTGTGTATACAGGTCGTCATTGACTTTCCCCTTGATGACTCCTTAAAACATTCTGTGTATACAGGTCGTTATTTACTGTCATCTTGATGACTCCTTAAAACAGTCTATGTATTCAAGTCGACATTGAATGTCACCTTGATGACGCCTTAAAACAGTCTGTGTATACAGGTCGACATTGACTTTCACCTTGATGACTCCTTAAAATAGTATGTGTATACAGGTTGTTATTTACTGTCACCTTGATAACTCCTTAAAACAGTCTATGTATACAGGTCGTCATTGACTGTCACCTTGATGATGCCTTAAAGCTGTCTATGTATACAGATCGTCATTGAATGTCACCTTGATGACTCCTTAAAACAGTCTATGTATTCAAGTCGTCATTGACTGTCACCTTGATGACTCCTTAAAACAGTCTGTGTATACAGGTCGTCATTGACTGTCACCTTGATGACTCCTTGAAACAGTCTATGTATACACGTCGTCATTGACTGTCACCTTGATGACTCCTTTAAACAAGCTATTTATACAGGTCGTTATTGAATTTCACCTTGATGACTCCTTAAAATAGTCTGTGTATACAGGTCGTCATTGAATGTCACCTTGATGACTCCTTGAAACAGTCTATGTATACACGTCGTCATTGACTGTCACCTTGATGACTCCTTTAAACAAGCTATGTATACAGGTCGTTATTGAATTTCACCTTGATGACTCCTTAAAACAGTCTGTGTATACAGGTCGTCATTGAATGTCATATTGATGACGCCTTAAAACAGGCTATGTATACAGCTCGTCATTGAATGTCACCTAGATGACGCCTTAAAACAGGCTATGTATACAGGTCGTCATTGACTGTCACCTTGATGACGCCTTAAAACAAGCTATGTATACAGGTTGTCTTTGAGTGTCACCTTGATGACTCCTTTAAACAGGCTATGTATAGAGGTCGTCATTGACTGTCACCTTGATGACTCCTTGAAACAGTCTATGTATACAGGTCGTCATCGAATGTCACCTTGATGACTCCTTTAAACAGGCTATGTACAGAGGTCGTCATTGACTGCCAGCTTGATGACTCCTTAAAACAGACTATGTATAGAGGTCGTCAATGACTGTCACCTTGATGACTCCTTTAAACAGTCTATGTATACAGCTCGTCATTGACTGTCACCTTGATGACTCCTTAAAACAGTCTATGTATACAGGTCGTCATTGACTGTCACCTTGATGACTCCTTAAAGCAGTCTATATATACAGGTCGTCATTTACTGTCACCTTGATGACTCCTTAACACAGTATATGTATACAGGTCGTCATTGACTGTCACCTTGATGACTCCTTGAAACAGTCTATGTATACAGGTCGTCATTGAATGTCACCTTGATGACTCCTTAAAACAGTCTGTGTATACAGGTCGTTATTGAATGTCACCTTGATGACTCTTTAAAACAGTATATGTATACAGGTCATCATTGACTGTCACCTTGATGACTCCTTGAAACAGTCTATGTATACAGGTCGTCATTGAATGTCATTTTGATGACTCCTTGAAACAGTATGTGTATACAGATCGTCATTGACTGTCATATTGATGACTCCTTTAAATAGTCTATGTATAGAGGTCGTCATTGAATGTCACCTTGATGACTCCTCGAAACAGTCTTTGTATACAGGTTGTCATTGAATGTCACGTTGATGACTCCTTGAAACAATATATGTATAGAGGTCGTCATTGAATGTCACCTTGATGACTCCTTAAAACAGTATATGTATACAGGTTGTCATTGACTGTCACCTTGATGACTCCTTGAAACAGTATATGTATAGAGGTCGTCATTGAATGTCACCTTTATGACTCCTTAATACAGTCTGTGTATACAGGTGGTCAATGAATGTCACCTTGATGACTC
Source organism: Serripes groenlandicus (assembly GCA_031761405.1). Lineage (NCBI taxonomy): Eukaryota > Metazoa > Mollusca > Bivalvia > Cardiida > Cardiidae > Serripes > Serripes groenlandicus. The sequence continues at coordinate 120,791,215 of JASEVX010000003.1, read as the reverse complement.
CTTAAAACAGTATATGTATACAGGTCGTCATTGAATGTCACGTTGATGACTCCTTGAAACAGTATATGTATAGAGGTCGTCATTGAATCTCAACTTGATGACTACTTGAAACAGTCTATGTATACAGGTCGTCATTGACTGTCACCTTGATGACTCCTTAAAACAGTCTGTGTATACAGGTCGTTAATGAATGTCACCTTGATGACTCCTTAAAACAGTATATGTATACAGGTCGTCATTGACTGTCACCTATATGACTCCTTGCAACAGTTTATGTATACAGGTCGTCATTGAATGTCATCTTGATGACTCCTTAACACAGTCTGTGTATACAGGTCGTCATTGAATGTCACCTTGATGACTCCTTGAAACAGTATGTGTATACAGGTCGTCATTGACTGTCATATTGATGAATCCTTTAAACAGTCTATGTATACAGGTCGTCATTGAATGTCACGTTGATGACTCCTTGAAACAGTCTATGTATACAGGTCGTCATTGAATGTCACGTTGATGACTCCTTGAAACAGTATATGTATAGACGTCGTCATTGAATGTCACCTTGATGACTCCTTAAAACAGTCTATGTATACAGGTCGTCATTGACTGTCACCTTGATGACTCCTTTAAACAGGCTATGTATAGAGGTCGTCATTGACTGCCAGCTTAATGACTCCTTAAAACAGGCTATGTATAGAGGTCGTCATTGACTGTCACCTTGATGACTCCTTTAAACAGTCTATGTATACAGGTCGTCATTGAATGTCACCTTGATGACTCCTTGAAACAGTATATGTATAGAGGTCGTCATTGACTATAAACTCAATTATTACAAAATATAAAAAATCTCGTTTACACTCACGCAAGCCTTTTCTTATCCAGTGGAACATTTCAATGTGAATGTTCATTGTCTGAGATTAAACACCAGGAATCGTTATTGACAGCAATATACGCACACACTCACAATCCTGTCATAGAATTACAAACAATGGAGCTATTTGACTAAAAAAGGCTTGTATAGTTAATGATGATTTCAAATTGTTTGATTTTTGTTTGTTTTGAAAGGGAGTGAAAAAAGAGAACTTAATAGCGTTCTTTGTAGGAAACACTGTCTTTTTTGTTTTAATCTAACAAAGAAGAACAAAGATACTGGACTCAAAAGGATATTTGTTTTAAGTGTAAAACTCTCATGCAATACTTGGTCATACAACTTATCATTAGGCTAGCCTTTATTAACCAGAAAGTGTTCAATGTGACAGGAAATGATTTCGTAATGTTACGTTTGTTCTTAAGTGTGCCGCCCGCCATTTAATCCTTTCCCACATACAACACATCTGCAGCAGACGACTTTGAAAACAGGCAAAACTATAGAAAATCTCTATAACTGAAAGAAAAATTATTGAATGGAGTCGAAAATATTGTAGCAAAATTTAGTAATTGCTCATCATGAGCAATTTCCCTTCTTGCTACAATATTGACAAAAGTCGTCTGCTGTAGATGCGTCAACAGTGGGAAAGGGTTAAAACTAAGAGACATCAGATATTTCAATTTACTTGCATAAATGTGTCAAAAGTGCAGCATACTACATTATACCAGTACTCAAGATAACAGCACTACAAAGAAACTGGCTGCTTTTCCACATAAACCGTTACTCTATTGGTGGAAGACAAATGACGCTTGTAACATTAATATTTTTTCAAATGACAGAAATAATATTGGTCGAGTTTGGCTTTAAACTTAAAATCTGAACCGCTACCAAGAATCGGCCGGAACCGTGATATTGAAGTACGCCTACTTATTCGAATAACTGTTTCCCATAGTAGGCGACTTTTATAAACAACTGGGCAGACAAAATGGAAACGCTTAATAATTGTAAGTACAATTACTGTATCATGTAGATGATACTGTGTCAAAAGGAGAAATTTCTCAATATGAGCAACTTCTCCTTCAGTCACACTTTTTTCAAAGTTCCTCTGCTGCAGTTGCGTCAAAAGGCGACTGTCTATATGTGGGAGATCGCTAACATTAATTGACATGAGGCTTGTTGTAATTCCGGCTTGTAAATGTGTGTTTTAGCAGGAAATCGAATGAAAGAACATTTGCGCAGTCAGAATCCTAAGTTAATATTATTTTAGGTCTGTAGCGTAGTATATATTTAGATCACTCTTTGTATCCGCATAGTTTGATCCGATTATGTACTGTTCACTTATAAGGTTAAGAAACTTTTAAAAGGAAGACTTATTATCATAACAACTCGGATTAGATCCTATGGATGGAGATCTGTTAAAAGTTGACTTCCGCATAATCTAGAGTTTGTTTTACGAGAGTAAATAGCCTAAAATAATAACAAAACTATAAAAGCTAAGTTTCATTTTTTAAATTTTGTGAAATGCTTATTAGTAGAACATTAATTATATTGTCTGTCATCCTGGGATTGAATATGTACACCATGCTACAATATTCTGTAAAAAATATTCACGAACTACCAAATCACAGCTCGGTTCGCCTTATCGCGAGTGTTTGGAAAGATAAGCTTGACAGGTAAATAACACAACTTGTACCATGTATTTCTGGTCTGCTTTGTTTGAATCAAGCCTCTTTATATATGAAATATCTTTTTTCGTTTCTTTTTCTTTTCATGTCTCCTTTAACATTCATATTGCTGAAAAGACTATAACTGTATATATCGATAGTAGTATATACACGTATGAAAAGTATGGAAATGACCATTAAAGGAGTCTTTGTTTAGCACATTGTATTGTATGTTTGCGGGAAGAATAAGCTCGTGCGAAGCAGGTTTAGTGTACTGTAGACGCAGTTGACGGTCATTCGATGAGTAAACGTCCAACTGTTTAGACGAGGGTTTTCAATCAAACGGTAGCAGACTCGAACTTCATCGAGAAAAGTACTTTGTTAGTCCTTTAACAACGTTTTTTATTTACACACGGGTTAAAAAATACAACAAAAAAACCACAACAACAACAAAAACGACAAGCAGTGGCAATAATTCGAATTAAACGAATTAATCATTTTGCCAAATTAGTCCGTGCCATGTATTAGAGATATATCATGCACAAGTTGAAACAGCAAAATCGGTATTTGAAATGGCGAGTCCAGCTTTTGTTTTTTCATTGACCGGTTTAAAGCTTAGGATGGACTCAGAAAGGCTCGAACCACAGTTGCGTAGTGAATGCTTCTACCGGAAAGGCTAGGACCACATTGGTCCCAGATATGTATGTGAGTGTGAAATTAGGAGTCTGTATGGCTTTGGTCAAAGTTGCCCTAGGAGTAAGATCAAATATAAACGTAGAGCCGGAAGAGCCACACAGCTTGAATATTATGTACATATATGTAATTGAATGTTTTATTATTTTATTGATTTTAGATGATATAGATGAAGCCGGAAGGGCTCGGACCATGTTGGTCCCAGAATGCATGTGAATGTGAAATTTGGAGTCAGTGTGGCACGCGCCACAGTTACCTAAGGAGTAAGTTCGAATATAAAAAGAGCCAGAAGGGCCACATTTCTTTAATATTATGTAATTGAATGTTTTATTATTTTATTTTATTGATTTTTGTTGATATACATGAGCCGGAAAGGTTCGGACCAATATGGTCCCAGAATGTATGTAAATAGGAAACTTAAAGTCTATTTGGCTCGGACCTTAGTGGCTCAAGAAGAAAGTTCGAATATAAGAAGAGCCGGAAGGGTCAAATTACTGTTCTGTTATTTTAAGATGATATCGATGGACCCGGAAGGGCTCGGACCATATTGGCCCCATAACGTAATGTGAATGTGAACTGGTAGTCTGCGTGGCTCGGGCCAAAGTTGCCCAAGGAGTAAGTTCGAATATAAGAAGAGCCGGAACGGCCATATTACTTTAATATTTTGTAATTTAGTATTTTATCATTTAATTGATTTTAGATGATATATATGGAGCCAGAAGGTCTCGGACCATAGTGGTCCTAGAATGTTTTGTGAATGAACCATTGGGAGTCTGTATGGCTCGGGCCACAGTTGATCTTAGATTAAGTTCGCACATGTAAAGACGAGCCGGAAAGGCCACATAACTTTAATATCATTTCATTGATTGTATGATTATCTTATTGACTTTAGAAACTTTAGATGTAGTCGGAAGAGATTGGACCACAGTGGTCAAAATACTGTATGTGAATTTGAAATTTGCATATCGCACCGGCCACAGTTGCCTAAGGAGTAAGTTCGAACATGACAAGTAAAACCGGAAGTGCTAGGATCTCAGGGGTCAAACTTCATTTAACATTAAATAGTACAATGTTATATCAATTTTTGTTATTGTAGATGCTATAGATGGAGCCGGAAAGCTCGGACCATATTCGTCCCAGAACAGTCTATGAATGTGAAATTGGAAGTCTGTATGGCTTGGATAACAGTTTCCCAAGGAGTAAGTTCGAACATAAAACGTAGAGCCGGAGGGCCATACTTCATAAATATCATGTAATTGAATATTGTATTATTTAATTGATTTTAGATGACATAGATTGAGCCGGAAAAGCTCGGACCATAATGGTCCCGGATTGTATGTGAATGTAAACATGGGAGAGTGTATGGCTCGGACCACAGTTACTCAAGGAATAAATTCAAATGTAAGAAGAGCCGGGAGGGCCACATTACTGTTATACTATGTAATTCAATGTTGTATTATTTTGTTGATTTTAGATGGAGCCAGAAGGCTCGGACCATATTGGTCCCATAACTTTCTATGAATGTGAAATTTGAAGTCTGTATTGCTCGGGTAACAGTTGCCTAAGGAGTAAGTTCGAACAAGAAACGTAGAGCTAGAAGGGCCATACTACTTTTAATATTATGTAAATGAATGTTGTAATATTTAATTTATTTTATATGATATAGATGGAGGCAGAAGGGCTCGGACCATATTGTTCCATGAAATGTATATGAATGTGACATTTGGAGTTTGTATGGTTTGGCTATATCTGCCCAAGGAGTAAATTCGAACACCGCAAGTAGAGCGGGAAAGACCATATTACTTTAATATTATGTAATTGAATGTTTTATTATTGTATTGGTTTTAGATGCTATAGATGGAGCCGGAAGAGCTCAGACAATATTGATCCATGAACTGTATGTGAATGTGAAATTTGGAATATGTAGGGCCCGGGCCACAGGTGCCCTAGGAGTTAGTTGGTACATGAAAAGTATAGCCGGAATGGTCATATTACATAAATAATATGTTATTGAATGTTTTATTTTTATTTTTTATTTTAGAGGCTAAAGATGAAACCGGAAGAGCTCGGACCACAGTGGAGTACAATTGTATTGATTTTAGAAGCTAAAGATGTAGCCAGAAGAGTTCGGACCACAGTGGTCAAAGAACTGTATGTGAATTTGAAATTTAGGAGTGCGTATGGCTCAGTCTATGGATGCCTCAGGAGTTAGTTCGCACATGAAAAGTAAAGCCGGAAGGGCTAGGATCTCAGAGGTCAAAAATAATTTAACATTAAATAGTACAATGTTTTATTATTTTATTGATTTTTAGATGCTCTAGATAGAGCCGGAAGGGTTCGAACCATATTGGTCCATGAACTGTATGTGAATGTGAAATTTGGAGTATGTATGGCTCGGTCCTCAATTGCCTAAGGAGTGAGTTCGAGCATGCAAAGTAGAGCCGCAATAGCTAGGACCTCAGAGGTCAAAATTTATTTAATATTTAATAACAGAATGTGGTCAGAGTTGCCCAAGGAGAACGTTCGGATAAGAAAAGTAGATCCTGAAGGGCTAGGATCTCAGTGGTCTAAATTCATTTAATATTTATTAATAAAATGTTTTATTTTTTCATCGGTTTAATATGCTATAGATGCAGGATAGTACGGACCTTATTGACCTAAGAGCTGTATGTGAATTTGAAATGTTGTATCGCTCGGTCCTCAGTTGCCCAAGGGTGAGATATGGTGTTGTTATATAATTATACTTGTTTAACGCAAGTATATAAATGATTTATGTTCGTTAGAAGGCATTGAAATAGAACATAAATGTATTTATCGACGGTAGTATATACACGTATGAAGAGTAGGGATATGACACCATAAAGAGTCTTTGTTTAGCCTATTGTATTGTATGTTGGTGGGAAGAGTAAGCTCATGCGAATCAGGTTTTGTGTAATATACACGCAGTTGATGGTCATTCCAGAATTAAACGTCCAACTGTATAGACCGTCACCATGTTCTGATTTATAAGATATTTCAATTTAGATTAAGAACTTCCGAGTCCTGACATACACGATCCTTGCATTTCGCTCAGCGGAAAGTGATGTTAGGGGTCGATGTTTAATTCAAATTAAAAGTGATCCCGTATTCAATAACCGTTAACCTTTTTTTTAGGGTTAAGTTATATATGGTATTTGAGCATTTATAGTACATAGCGAATTCATTCAATTATGAATTCAAGTTATTTATAAGTTACTTCTTGAAATACTAGTTTGAATTAAAATATAACGGATTTTAAGAGAAACGAATCGAGTTATGTTTAGAGGTCGGAGGAGAAGCCTAAAACTGCATGGATCATTCATCACTTCCCCTCAGGGCATTTGTGTGTGTTTGTGTGTCAAATAAATATGTATCTATAGATGGTTGTGGTAGAACATTCAAATATGAATATTTGTATGCAAACACTTCTTCTAAAGTTAGTCTTGAATTTAAAATGACAAAATAATACCAGCTTTCACATCCAAGATTGCTTGCTAATGTTGGGCTTATTGTTGAAAAAATATTGAATTAGAATGATACATGACAACTGCTTATTGCTTTATGTCTGCTTTACTAATATCAATTTGTCAATTGTCACGTGTTTTGAATTTAACAATTTCAACTATAAAATGTGACCACGATGATAACCAAATATAGATTCATCCAAAATCAAAACGGTATTTTACCCTTGTCGTGTCCAACAAGTAAGTGTACACTCTCCAAATTATAAAACGATTAACACGACTACTTTGCGTTATAATGCATCCAACGTAAGGATGTCGCTCATGTAAACCGCTCATCCGTAGACGATTACGATTAGTTTACCCTCTAATCTAATTCGGTCATAACGAAGTCCAGCTGTTTCAGGAGCTTTGGCAGATTGGAATCGATTGCACTAATGTGTTTTCGTGATATAGCGGTCTTCAACGCGCGTTGTAACATGCGGACGTCCAAGACGTAGCACGTCCTGAACGAAGATTTCGTATCGCTAAACTTGAACCCTTTTAAAACATGCAATACAATGTCTTCTGTCGAAAAGTCAGCATGCCAATCGCACGTTCGCGTAATTTTTTGATGTATTTTTGAAATGTTTGCGGTTACTTGGCAACAAAGTCGGTAAGACAAGTAAAATAAATTGTTCGAATTCCATTAACTCCACACGGGACATGTTGAACAATTCATGCAGAGCAAATCGAATTTCATGTTGTCGACGATTTAAAGTGCAAACATAATTGCTAACATTGATGAGTCCTGATAACACAGGTCGAGGGTAATATTACCTATCTACTTTCTGTACACCATCCATGTTACACAACAAACACTATGTGTACAAATTGGAAGTTTCTTATCTTGTTAATAATATTTAATATATATATGATACGAGTTACAAAGACATATTTGTATTGTAAATTTGTATGGCGTTGTACACCACATCTATCAACTCTTCAGTTTTATCACGGCATATCGTCGGTATGTTATATGTCTTACATGTCAATTTATCCTGACACCAGCGCATCAGTATTATTGTTATTACCACCCTCCTGAGTACTAATAAGTGCCATGTATTACTGCCGTTGTCAAAATCTATTTAATTATGTTTGATAAATGGCTGTAATTTGTAATGAAACGTTTAGGAAGTGCGTAGAAAGCAATACATCGTTAGAAATACAAAAACTATGAAATCAATTCCATTCATATAAATGTAACGTGTTAGATGTCCTCAATCCTGTAAAAAGTTTAAACGTGAAATACAAATAAGTGGTACATTTTTGTTTTTGTTCGCGAAATAGCTGTATAGCAGAAATCGAGTTCTTTTTTTAAATAGTTATTATTTTTTAATTAAATAATGCAAACAGAATTGTTTTAACGCTATTTGATTTCTTTTCCCCGTTTAAATTCTGCTATTATGTGGTCTTTGCTCTTTCGCTCAAATTATGTATCGAGAAGAATGAATAATTTCATAGCTTTCATAAACAATTAATTTAAGTATATTCAATCTCAATGAGGCTATTTTACTATCATAATCTATCTATTCATATCAATTTCTTTCGATTGCTCCAAGCCATTTAATGCGATAATATGGTCATTGTTTTCCATTATAGTGTTGTTAACCTTCCGTTATAGTGTAAAAGCATTATAGTTAAACTAACAAGACGAATGTTTGACGCAAAGCATCAAAGAGAAGCCGCAATAGTTCGTTGCACATGAAGAAATAAGAAAAAGGAACATTTAAATTATTTCTCAAACTGTAAAATCATGACTTTAGAGTACTTTTATATTCCAAAAATTTAAAGTAAATCTTTTGTTAGGCAAAGATAGTTAAGAGAACATTTATAGTACATTTTAAGACACTATTTTGTTAACCCTTTCCCACATACAACTATACTGCAACAAATGTTATGAAAAGCATTTACCAGTATTCAAAAAAAGGACACTCTCTATAATTGAAAGAAAAATCATAATTATAATTGAATGAAGTTGAAAACAATTCTACTTTTGTCACAATGTTTTCAAAACATATTTGCTGCAGAGGTGCCTGAAAGTGTCTGTATGAAATACAGTTCAGTTAATCTGATCACACTTTGTTTGTAAGAACCAAAAAATTTCATTTCATTTAAGTTTTCTTGAAGTTCACATCGCATCCGTGATAAAACATGTTGTCGGCTAGGCAAAATACACCGAAATCATGTTTACCGCGATATCACGAAAGAACGAATCAACTAGACGGCGTAATTTATCTTGATATATCATTATATTTCTGCGGTTTATATCTTTTCATGTCTGCATTTTGCAATGATAATTGTACTCAAAGTTAACGTATGTGCAGTCATAGATGAAACTTTAAGGGATATTTGAGAAAAACAAAATGCATAAATGAATGAAAATGAAAGATGATCGAAAACGACAAAAATAACTATTAGAAGACCGACAGACGAAGTTGTCGTCACGCAACATAGTAAAATAGGAAAATATTATACTGAACATGAAAGTCAGACTATTAAAAACAAAGCAAAGGAATAGTTAGGATGATTGCAAATTGAGATGTCATCTATGTGAACAAACGATAACAATTAAAATCTAGAAATAAACGCGTTGGTGAATACGGACTAAATCAAAAGCGCCGGGAATCCAAAAGGTGGACTAAATATTTAGATTTAGATTTAGTCAAACATCTAAATTAAAAAATTCGGTGAATACGAACCCTGTCTTCTTCCTCTAATTACTGTGTAATATATTATAGGATGTAAGGAACCAGACTACATTTAGCTACATTTTTTGTTTCTCGGTTCGAGATACTATTGAAATGATAAAGCGTATGAGGCAGGTAACCAATTCAAAAGAATGGTTCTCTATTTTACTGTTTAGACTAGATACGGCGTGAATTTCGCTTATCTAAAAATGTACTTACATTAATTTAATATACCGGCATTTGTCTGGGTTTTTTTAATGAATACTTGTCTATGATATTGAGACAGTGAAACGGTATCAACGTTTAAAACAAGGCCACCAAAATCTGCAATTACAATATATATATATTTTTTTAAATATAACTTTATTACCCACGTCCAAAGATATGTGAAGGACGTGGCCATCCTCCCTCATATCTTCCAGTACATATGTTTTAGTTAATCTATGTTAGTATATAAGGTTTATAGTATGAATCAATCGAACTTAAAAAGGTTTTATAGTTTTCACAAGTGTAAACAAACAAACAAACAAAAATAGAAGAAACACAAAGAAATAGAAACATGTATTTCTAATATAAATCTATACCAGAATTTAGGAGTGCAATTACAATATCAGTTATGCTTCACCATGATCCTTATAAAAAGAGATCAAATATTTATCTGAACTTGTTTTAACCCTCAAAGTAAATTTGTCCAATTATAAGCTCGTAGCTTTGAAATTGACAGAAGTTGAAAACATGTTTACATATTTTAAATACCTATTCATTTTTAAAAAAGCCGGTGTGTAACATGTTTTATAATTGTATTTTATTACAAGCTAGACAACAGTTAACATTGATTCGCCAGGAAGCAACGATTACTGTGATTAATCAATATACGATTTCCTGACATAAACTTAGCTTCAACTCAAAACAGGCAAGAAGGACAATTTTGGCTTTCATAAACCAACCATCTTTAATATATATTATGCGAGACATTAATTCGGTTTATTATTGCTATTATTAGTTATATACGAAAGCCTATTAGGACCATCTGAGAAAAAAAATATCGTAAAGTCGTACATGTAATAACGCAAAAAAAGGCGTTATAATGCGAAAAAAGGCGAAGTAACGCGAAACAAGGCATAATAACGCAAAGTGAAGGCGTAATAATGCAAAGTAAGGCGTAGTAACGCGAATAAAGTCGTATTAACGCTAATAAAAAGCGTTATAACGCGAAATAAACGCGTAATAACGCGAAAATAAACCCGTAATAACGCGAAATAAACGCGTAATAACGATAAACAATGGCGTATTAATGCTAATAAAAGGCGTTATAACGCGAAATAAAGGCGTAGTAACGCGAAAATAAAGTCGCAATAACGCGGAAAAAAGGCGTAATAACACGAAATAAAGTCGTATTTACGCCTTTTTAGCTATATATATTAATCGATTACTGCCTTAAAGACTCTTTTTCAACCATGGATCTACGACCCAGATCAACCAATTCGCTATGTTTTTTCATTGGCTGAGCTACGATTTACGACCCAGATCAACCAATACGCCATGGTTTTCTCAGTGTCTGAGCTACGATCGACGACCCAGATCGACCAACTCACTATGTTTTTATATTGGCTCACCTACGATCTACGACCCAGATCAACCAATTCGAATTTTTATTTCAGTTGCTGAGCTACTATCTAAGACCCAGATCAAACAATTTTCTATTTTTTTCAGTTGCTGAGCTACAATCTACGACCAAGATCAACCAATTAGCTATGTCTTTTGAGTGGTTGAACTACGATCTATGACCCGTATCAACCAATTCGCTATGTTTTTTCATTGACTTAGCTACGATCTACGACCCAGATCAGCCAATCCGCTATGTGATTTGAGTGGCTGACCTACAACCCAGATAACCAATTCGCTATGTTTTTACAATGGCTGAGTTACGATCTACGACCGAAATCAACCAATTCGCAGTGTTCGTAGATCGTAGCTCAGCCATTGAAGAAACATGGCGTATTGGTTGATCTGGGTCGTAGATTGTAGCTCAACCAAGCAAAACACATATTAAGCTAATTGGTTGATCTCGGGCGTAGATCGTAGCTTAGTCACTGACAAAACATACAAAACTGGCTTATCTGGGTCGTAGATCGTAGCTCAACCAATGAAAAAACATTGCAAATTAGTTGATTTCGGTCGTAGATTGTAGCTCAGCCATTGTAAAAAAATTGCGAATTGGTTATCTGGATCGTAGATCGTAGCTCAGCCACTGAAAACCCATAGCAAATTGGTTGTTCTGGGTCGTAGATCGTAGCTCAGCTAATGAAAAAACATTGCGCATTGATTGATCTGGGTCGTATATCGTAGCTCAGCCAATGAAAACACATGGCGTATTGGCTGATCTGGGTCGTAGATCGTAGCTCAACCACTCAAGACACATATCGAATTTGTTGGTCTTGGTTGTAGGTAAGTCACTCAAATCACATAGCGGATTAGCTGATCTGGCTCGTAGATCTTAGCTCAGCAAATGAAAAAAACATACTTAGTTGGTTGATCTGGGTCGTAGATCGTAGCTAAGTCAATGAAAAAACATAGCGAATAGGTTGATACGGGTCATAGATCGTAGTTCAACCAATCAAAACACATAGCTAATTGGTTGATCTTGATCGTAGATCGTAGCTCAGCCACTGGAAAAATAGAAAATTGTATGATCTGGGTCTTAGATAGTAGCTCAGCCACTGAAATAAAAATTCGAATTGGTTGATCTGAGTCGTAGATCGTAGGTGAGCCAATATAAAAACATAGCGGGTTAGTCGATCTGGGTCGTCGATCGTAGCTAAGCCACTGAGAAAAACATGGCGTATTGGTTGATCTGGGTCGTAGATCGTAGCTAAACTACTCAAAAGACATAGCGAGTTGGTTGATCTGGGTCATAGATCCATGGTTGAAAAAGAGTCTTTAAAGCAGTATCGATTTATATATATAGCTAAAAGTCGTTATTACGACTTTATTTCGCGTTATTACGCCTTTTTTTCGCGTTATAACGCCCTTTTCCCGCGTTATTACTACTTTATTTTCGCGTTACTACTCCTTTCTTTCGCGTTATAACGCCTTCTATTAGCATTAATTCGCCTTTGTTTAGCGTTATTACGCCTTTATTTTGCGTTACTACGCGTTTATTTTCGCGTTATTACGCCTTTATTTTGCGTTATAACGCTTTTTATTAGCGTTTATACGCCTTTATTTTTGCGTTATTCCGCCTTTTTTCACGCGTTATAATGCCTTTATTCGCGTTACTACGCCTTACTTCGCATTATTACACATTTACTTTGCGTTATTATGCCTTGTTTCGCGTTAATTGGCCTTGTTTCGCCTGTTTTCGCATTATAACGCCTTTTTTCGCGTTATTACGACTTTACAATATTTTCTTTTTTCTCAGATGGTCCTAATAGGCTTTCGTAGTTATATGCTTAGCTGTATTATTAGTGTTGTTATTCTGAATTTGATTTCTTTGGCGTAGCGGCAAAATAGATGTAGAGGTAATTTGACTCTCATATGATTCCAGATGATGCTCAACACAGTCAGATTTCCAAAACAAGGTAATCCATATTTGTTAAGCTTTTTAACTGTCTTAGTTGGTATAGTCTAACTAAGTTGACCGCGGACACGTGCATGAATAATTTGAACCAAAATGTTTTTACGAGACATCATGATGAAAAGTCTTATACTCAAATTGTCTTGCGTTACAATCGCCATAGAATATGATATGACCTATCCGTGCATAGTAATTCAAAGGAGATTCAATATCGTGTGGTTTCTCCCTCTATAACATAAGACATTACCAGCAGGCAAGTAAAAGCAAATAAGTGCACATACTTTGCAGGAGAGTATGTGCATCTCATGGACTAAATATTGTTATTTCCACCTTGACGAATTTCAATTAAGAAATCGAAGTTAAGTTGGATATCCTACTTCATAATGAAAACCTATATACCGAACATTCGCCGGATTATTTAACAGCAATTTGGTCGATATATAATAAATACCACGAAATGATTGCCAACTTGCAAGTTGAATAAGCATTCTAAACAGCATTGGTCTGCACAGATAGAAGGGTAAGACGTGCGTGCGTTACATCACAGAAACGCCTGGTTTAAGCAAGGCAGATCATGACAATTTGTCGACTGAATTTCTAACTTACAAATCAGCCTAAACAGAATCTCGGAGAACCAAGAAAGGCGTCCGTTACAGACATGAACACTCGGTTTACGTTCAGCTTAATAATGAAGCAGATCTCGACTATTAAACATTCTGAGTACATCTACGTCAGAAAATCGGGAAGGATTTTCAAATTCGTTCAGAATGAGTGATCGGAAATCGGTCCTTAAAACACGCCGAATTACCTAATAGATTAAGAGAATATTTTTGCCAAGTAGTTGAAACTGTTTGCAATGACGACACTCTTAACAAGCACTTGTGAAAAGAACTTAACCAGTTTAACAACAATAATGTTAGGCCGATAATCAAACAGTGACACTTTACTTTTATAGGAAAGAAGTCGAACAAGTTATCAAAACAATATATAAGGGTAAATCCGAAGCATTGATGATGTCGTCAATGAAGTTATTCGATTTCATTAAAAAGCACGAGACTGTGCCAAAGCAATTACAAAGGGATAATTGGTTGCACGTCAGGCAAAGTTAGAGAGCGGACACTGTTGATATAGTTTTGGCCATTTCGAGGGAAGTGACTAAGATAACGTGATGAGTTATCAAACCTGACCAAGATGTTCTGTCCATCAACGTATAGTCTAAATTTGGTGATGATTGGATTAAAGCTTTTAGGTAAATTCTATAATTAAAGGGCGATAACTCTCCATTGACTAAAACGATATGGCTAGTTATCGAACTTGTTAAAGATATTATACCAATACATATTCTGACCGAAGCTGGTGATGATAGGACAAAGGCTTCTAAAGCTATTTAGCTGACAATATCAATTTAGGTAATTTCTATAATTAAAGGGAGAAAACTCTTGATTGCCTGAAGTGATAAAGCTAGTTATCAAAATTGTCCAAGATATTATACTAATATACATTCTGATAAAATTTGGTATTGATTGGACAAAGGCTTCTAAAGTTATTTAGCTGACAAGACCAATTTTAGGTAATTTCAATAAATAAAGGGCGATAACTCTTGATTGACCAAAGCGATATAGCTAGTTATCTAACTTGTCCAAGATATTGTGCGACTACACATTTTGAACAAATTTGGTGATGATATGACAAAGGCTTCTAAAGTCTTTTAGCTGTCAAGACCAATTTTAGGTAATTTCTATAATTAAAGGGCGATAACTCTTTATTGACTAACGGGCGTATAAAAAGCATACCTTTGCCAATAGTTAAGGGTAAAGGGAAATAAAACTGAACAACTATTTTAACGTCTATTCTAACTGATACCGTGCTTCAGCAAGCTATCTGAGACAGTACTTTCTCTTCATCTGCCTGCTTAACTTGTTTAATCGTTGTCAGTAACAAACGTAATGAACCCAGCGCGGTTATATTACATGGAGAGCATTTACTAACGCAGACAAAAAGTTGCATACGGGTAAAACCCATGAGTTAAGTGTGAAATTATTGGTCCGTATAAAAGAATGTATACAAAATAACCACAATTATGTGTGTGTCATGATTCGACAGAGTCCTGATCCCGATGTGTTTTCCTACTGGTTTCGACCAATATGTACTTTATTATAGACCGACCAACACTCTTATACGGGTCGTTGCATTGAAAAGTGATCGCAATTGCTTAGAGGCTTTTCATCATTTAGTTGGAGAGCAGATTTGAGCAATTTCAGTTAGAACGCGATCGAACATAGCTGAGTCTTCTTTAAGTTGAGAAAATGTGGCATGCTTTCACAAAAGTACTTAGTCAATTTATATTACGTATATAGTTGGACAGAAGATACGCTTGGAACAGAAACGGACACTATTTTCACTGTTTGATGCTTAATTCCTTAACACACCTTATGCTGTAGACAATTAAGCGTGGTGTTTAGTATAAGAGGCGAACAACTACATGTACCACCAGCACTTTGTTCGAGTGTCTCTTGTGAATCGCTCTCTCAAGTAATATTCAGAGTTCTAAATGTCGGTTATCATTTAGCAAACAGTTGTTTAACACCAATCATACTCACTTTTTGTTTTGATGTTGATTTAAAGCAACGATTGTTAAATAGTAATGAAAATTATTATTTGACTTCTATATATAGAGTCCTGCATATACCAGTCTTATATTTCTCTGTGTTTTTTTCTGTTTGTAGATATATGTGTTCCTTTTTCTTCTATTGTAATTGTATAATTTCTTCTGCATTGTAATACTTATTCTTCGATATCTCAAGAAAGATGTCAATAAAGAACTATATTGAATACTTTGATATTGTTCCTTCTATTTTCTATTTGGTAAAAGGATTCAATATCAGTTGTTATTATATAACCTATAAATAGACGCCTTTTCATTGGCTAAAAAGTAATTTTTTAGAAAAAATATCTAGCGATATTGACCGTTTTTTTCTGATATTGACCAGTTTTATAAATAGTAACAGGGGAAGACCGGGGAATCCCACGAGCCGCCTATTAATATCCTTCGCCTTTATCCGTCCGCTACGGAATTTTCAGAGGCGCGTTCCGAATGACCACGGAAACTTCCGAGTGGTCATTCCGGTGACGTAATTTTTTTTAAATGACGTCATGCACGTGCATTACCAACATTGCGCGCGTTTTAGACTGTTATCATGTCAAAAACGTACTGTTATCATAAGACATAAATACAACATACAACAGAAATGTTCCTTGAGTGGTCCTCTGTTTTCTTTTAAGTTGATCAATATCAAAACGATATGATAAATTGAGGGTTATACAATAAAACAGTTATGGGCTTTTCAGCTGTTATACATGATGTTGATATGCACCAAAAAATCATTATTTAATAATATAGGTAATAATTTTTTTGGTGCATATCACATTATGTATAACAGCTGAAAAGTCCATAATTGTATATTATTATATAACCTATAAATAGACGCCTTTTCATTGGCTAAATAGTAATTTTTTAGAAAAAATATCTAGCGATATTGACCGTTTTTTTCTGATATTGACCAGTTTTATAAATAGTAACAGGGGAAGACCGGGGAATCCCACGAGCCGCCTATTAATATCCTTCGCCTTTATCCGTCCGCTACGGAATTTTCCGAGGCGCGTTCCGAATGACCACGGAAACTTCCGAGTGGTCATTCCGGTGACGTAATTTTTTTTAAATGACGTCATGCACGTGCATTACCAACATTGCGCGCGTTTTAGACTGTTATCATGTCAAAAACGTACTGTTATTATAAGACATAAATACAACATACAACAGAAATGTTCCTTGAGTGGTCCTCTGTTTTCTTTTAAGTTGATCAATATCAAAACGATATGATAAATTGAGGGTTATACAATAAAACAGTTATGGGCTTTTCAGCTGTTATACATGATGTTGATATGCACCAACAAATCATTATTGACCTCGGCTATCGCCTCGGTCAATAATGATTTTTTTGGTGCATATCACATCATGTATAACAGCTGAAAAGTCCATAATTGTATATTATTATATAACCTATAAATAGACGCCTTTTCATTGGCTAAATAGTAATTTTTTAGAAAAAATATCTAGCGATATTGACCTTTTTTTTCTGATATTGACCAGTTTTATAAATAGTAACAGGGGAAGACCGGGGAATCCCACGAGCCGCCTATTAATATCCTTCGCCTTTATCCGTACGCTACGGAATTTTCCGAGGTGCGTTCCGAATGACCACGGAAACTTCCGAGTGGTCATTCCGGTGACGTATTTTTTTTTAAATGACATCATGCACGTGCATTACCAACATTTTAGACGCGCGTTTTAGACTGTTATCATGTCAAAAACGTACTGTTATCATGAGACAGAAATTTATACAACAACTACAGAAATGTTCCTTGAGTGGTCCTCTGTTTTCTTTTAAGTTGATCAATATCAAAACAATATGATAAATTAAGGGTTATATAATAAAACAGTTATGGACTTTTCAGCTGTTATATATGATGTTGATATGCACCAAAAAATGAAATAAATAACATCTGTGTTGAATGAGACTGTGTATCAATGCAAACGGGACTTGAATCAGTCTACAGACGTGATCTGCGCGAGGCCCAGAGGAAGGGGATTCCAGTCTCTAATAGTCCTAGGAAAAAACTGTGCTTCAACTTGTTTGATAGATTAAGAATCCGCTTAATCGAATATTTGGGGTTATATACGTTTTCTCCGAAATAAATGATTTCTATTTAATTTTGTTACATGCAAATGTAACTGCAGTGTATAAGATGTATGGTTACAATATTAAGAGAACAAAACACCTTTTTGGCATTATCTAATATTGTTCAATAGTATCAGGACAAATGCAAAAACCATATAAACCGATCGGGATTTGAACTGTTTCAGTTAATAATAAGGGATCATTGAATTAAGGCTTTTGTTTTTAATTGTACATTCTCGCAATAGCTAACTTACATTGAATATTAATATTGAGATATGTTCGACGAGTACCGCCGAAGCACTTCTAGGAATATATCGGAATTGCGCAGATTAACTGTTCTCTATAACGGTTCGACTGCCATGTTCACGGAAAAGCCAGTTGATATAGAACGCACCCATGATTTGTGTAAACAAAATAGTGTTGTCCATGGCAAGACGTTACCGCGCTCGCATACTATTTACAGTTTTCATTTTCTGGAAATTGACAGGACTCATCCAATGGTTAAAGCACACATAACACAGAGTACTGAACAATGTACAGATTTGTAAAGTTACGAAACCCATGTTTATTACTTGCGGTGATTGCTTACAGTGTTCATAAACAGATTGTCTTACACGAGTGTTATGTATAACTGAATTCAATTAACGTTTTACACATTTGAACATGTATTTTCGTCTGCTTATCTAGCATAGTCTGCAGCCATGTCACTTCATTATACACCCTGGAAAATTGAAAGCTGATGTGTCCTTGTCATGTATATTGACGAGAACAAGTTTCTGTATAAAATATTTATGTTTCGCTGATATATATATATCAAGTTGCAGTCAATCTTTGTATTCCTGCCAATTCTTATGTTTTCAGACGATAAACACAGGCGCATATACCAATAATTGTCAATACTGAACATTGCGTACGCTTTTTTATTGGACTATCGGATTCGAGTGAGGTCATTTAATTATATTTCAATATAATACGTATACATGAAATGCCTCATGCCAATGACTGGATAAATAACAGTGCATTATGGAAACCAACGAAAGATCTCATTCGTCATTTAAGAGAATAGGAGCTCCCAAATATCTAATGGTATTAATATGTGCCTCATATTAAACAATCAGTTTTGAAGTTAACCGTCAACATATTGCCAGTTGAAAACGTTGAAATCGTGTAGAAGTCTGTGACAATCAGTCTCAATATAGATTTTTACAGAAAGATTACACTTCGCGTGCTGTTTTCTTTTATATAAATATGTAGAGCCAGAATTCAAACAGTTCTGTTATATAAAAGTGGTGTACAATGAAACAAACCAGTGCATAATTTCGATCTATTACGGTCAACCCCAAATACATCCGTTGTCTTTGTCGTTTGTTGAGCCGAACATTAATTTAACTATCTTGCACTAGTTAACTATATTAAGTTGTATGCACTTGTTCTTCAAAAGTTGTTTGGTGCAGACCAAAACAGAAATTTATTTAAATACATGTATCAACTATCAGTCAATCAAACCGATCATCTCTATGCAGTCTTTTTCTTAGATATGAAATCAGCTTCATTTTTTCATTTGTTGTAACGCAAACAAATAAAAAGAGGAATCGTCATAGGAAAAGAAAGCTGATTAAGATTGCGAATTCGGTTAGCGGCGGTAATGCATTTTTCGAAATCTTCACCGTTGTACCAATTAACTAAGGCCTCGAATGTAGTGTGCTTTTAATAGCATATTTTAATCTTTAAAACATAATAATATGAGTGCCACCGAAATTTGATCTCATATAATACTTTCAAAATGGAACAAACAGCCTCCAATATTCACGCTGATGACGTCGATTATACCATCCTGACTAGTGTTTATTGTTTGAATATGCGTCAGATATTACGAACTCCAGTTATATGTCAACTTACATTGTTATGTATTCATCAGCCACTTTTGAATTAACAATGGCGTCACATACCTTTCCAAGTTTGATTTAATAACACTGTATGACAAGGAAACATTCATTTACACTTCCTGTACCGCGATGTATGTTGAACACGCCACCCACCAATCAACGTTGCTATAAAGGACGGAGTCTAGAGCGATGTTGTAGAAGCGGTAGTTGTACCCCAAAGGCGGTTACATTTCTGTATAAATTTATATCCTGTTTATGTGTAGGCTATACTATTATGTAAACAGAAAAGCACATGTCTCGCGTCGCTCTCTAATAAATAACAATTCATACTAGAGCAAACCAATATACATACACTAAACAATACCTGGTCATTTGACAAAGACAAGTCAAACTATAAACACATAAAAGTGCGAGATGTGTTTTGTTTCATTTAAATAATACTCTATTTAAAATTTAATTTGATTACTTCTTCATTCCTTTATTAGCCTTGTTTCCAATGGTTAAATTCGAATAGTAGCAAATATGTATAATTATTATATACATGTTCTGCCAAATGCAGACTTAGAACCGTGTTATTTGATTGATTAATTATTTGGTATTTTACGCTGCTCTTAACACTTTTCAGTTATATCACGGCCTTTTCTTGGTAACTTACCCTTACCTTTATACTGACACAAGTAAGTCAGTCGTAATGATAACCCCTTAACCCTGAGCTCCATAGAGAGCAGTCATTACTACCATATTTAAAGTATTTGGTATGACCTTGCCGGGGATCGAATCCGTGACCTCCCGCAAACGAGGCGGACGCTCTACCAATACAACACAGAGGCTGTCAGAACCGTTATAAGGATGCACGTGTGAGTTGTTCTTTTTTTGTTTGTTTGAAAATCTTTCTATTCAATATCAACAGGTTATGCAGCTATAATAACCTCTTACGTTGAGATCAGTATTTCTGAATACATAGTGTATTGCTCTGGTTAAGTTTAGTTTACTTTTTTTCCTTGCAAGATAATCAGGTCGAACTAGATAAAGTACGTTTATGATTAAAAGCAATGAAAGCAAACTAACCAGTGTCATTATAAACTAATGTATCGTAAAAGGTTATGATAGCGAGCGGTATGTTGAGGCATGTGTACATTGAATTACATTATGTGAAATATAATATGAAATGATTGTCAGTGGATTGCTTTTCGTCCAAAGAAAAAAGCCAAAACACTGAGCTGACGTAATTCGTGAGATCCCACAGTGATTATGTACAAAACATATATGACTTAGCCAAAAAGAATTCAAAGATTGCAAATGTATTTATGTTTGCATACCTTTAAAAGTGTTGATATTCCCACTTGTATTAACATGTTGTTTAAAGTATTATTTAATCTAAAGGTTTGAGGCCATGAACTTTGTTTGTGACATGTTATTTTCATTTATTTCCAGTTCCAGACTTCTTATCCTTCATTTACCTATATAAACGTGTACGGTTTATGATATGAAACGAAGTTTCTTTTTATTATTATCATAATATATTGGTACACTGGACACATCTTGAAATATTTATTACAAACGTCGCAATTTTTTAACACTATACATATTTGAGTTGGGGTTTACCGCTGTTTTCAATTAATGTTTGTTCAAATCACGGCGTCTTGTTCACCTCATTGTATTCATTTATTTCCTGGCTTTCGCATACCAAAACTTCACACAACATACTTTCAATGCCACTTGCTGCTGTTCCACAAAGTTATTATGTTATATTAGCCTGTGAATGACGTCTGTTACAGAGACCTCTGACAAACGTCGAAAAGAATGTTTGCCGATTTAGGGTTTGAACAGGACGCGTCTTTACAGTTTTATATACCGGTGTTCGGTTCCTACAACAAACATATATAGAAATATAACAGTGCCAACTGTCATCAAATTATATAATCATAGAGTTGAAAGAGAACGTTCGCTTTCTTTTTAATATTAATACTGACACGCTATGAAATAAATTACATACGTTACCCCGTTTTGTTTATTTAAAAGTGATTGTACATCTAGTACAATAATGGTTATCTTATACATAGTGTATGAACTGCCACCGTCCGGTTAAGCAGCAATTCGTACTTATGCTAACTGAATCTGCTCACATACCACTCAGTATTTGTACTCCTAGAGCGGGAATCGAACCACGAAATGACATGATATCATACTTATAAACAGATTGTTGCATAGTATAGGATTATTGCAGCCACATACAGTAACTATAATAAGTGGAGCTCTGGTCAGGTATATGCACATGCTGACCTATTCATATTGTAGGTATATAAGTTCGAAAGTTCAAGGTATTTGAGATGTTTAATATTACAAATATAAATAAGCGATCAATGTGTAGAGATTAAACAGGACAGTTAGACGTTGACTTGTTTTCTTCAATATAAGAGCCAAATATTTTGTTAGAACACAACGTAAAGTAATAAACTGTAGATTGTTTGTGTGTTAAGTGTTTTGTCGTCTTTTATTAAATCACGTAGCAAATTACACCTACAAAATAGTTAAGTATCTACAGGAACCCATAACACTAAACGAGATACATAAGCGGCCATTGCCAAGGACTATGATTGTATAGACAGTTGATGAATGCAAATAAATTTGAATGTGAAGGGTTTATGTAGCAAGTGTAATTTGGTCTTATTTGTACGAGATTGAAGTTCCACAGACTAAGTTTGTATTCATATGGAGACATGTGACTTAAATGCGAAACAACATAATACTCGCGGGCTGTCAGACCGACACAGGCATGACGGAGTCACATCATGTTTTGCTATCTGTATTTGAGTAGAAACAATAATAATCCATGTATATTAACTAGCCGCCAGTAATACTACACGGAAATAAATGCTGAATGAAACGCAGATGGTATTGTCATATTACAATGAAGGGATGCTATCATCTTAGCCGGGATTGTTACAGCAGGAAACACTGAACATTATAAATCAGATAAATCGTGATATCAATACACTATCGTTGTATCTGTGTGCTAAGTGCAAAGTTACTGAAAAAGTCCCGATGGGTTATGCAGTATAGTACTGTTCCCTGCCTCGGCCTTACACATAGATTCATAGTTACGCCACTGATCGACACATAACACACATTTTCTGTTGATATTTGCTGGGATAGAACATTTAAAACTATACACACATATTTAACACATATAACCTTGTGCGTAATGCATATCCTTTACGAACACGGCGATCGAAAGTTCGAACGACAGTAATTACAGTGGGGCTCAATCTTATATAGCCGGTTGGCGAACTAGCTAACATCTAGTCATGAATATAGTAACTAATGTATGTACATGTATGCCTGTTAAATTATAATATTATGGACGTAAACATTGTCATGTATTATATGTGTTCGAAATGTTATGGATGCATAATCGTATGCAAAGAGTGTCCACAGCATACGACTATACCAAGGTGTTGAGAATAAATCGAGTCAACACGTTAGGATGCATGTGTACAATAATCTACCACTATTATGCTGTTGATAAATTCAACGACGCTCTGACCAAAGTATGGCAAGAAAACAGAAAAGTGTTTAACGTAGAATTGATCAAGCACAAACACAGACAATTCACCTTTTATGATTCAAGATATAAGCGAACGAAATAGATAATCCTGCAACAGTTATGTTAAAAAATTAGTGTATGGGTCAAGTTTGATGTGCGCAATCCTACAATCCTATCAGTATGATTTACAATATGACATAGTCCATCGAAGCTGAATTGGGGGACTTTGACATCCTCTCCACCGGAGAAATTCAAATAATTATTGTTTTAAGATATATTTATTATCGTGTATGTTCGGTTACTAGTATACACGAACAGTAAAGTCTGTGATTATTATAGTGTCACCCCTTTTGAAAGGGCTAGTTATGTCTGACTTATGAGACACCTTTGTCCTGAACACTTGTTATTTCCCCGTATATTTCTAGATTTTGATTAAACGCCTGAACCTTTTGACGATATTCTTGGACACATTTTAGACAAGTTCGTGTCGTATAATATTGAAACACCTTTTTAACATAGTACATGTATCGTTTATTCGAATTCAGACAGACAAACATACAGTCAGGCAGACAGACAGACACACATAAAGACAGATAGAACGACAGACAGACAAGCAGGCAGGCAGACAGACAGACAGACCTCTCCCCTCTCCCCCACCCCCGTAACAGCTACTAGTCTTATATGTAATACATACTCAGAAGTTAAATTGCAATATTGTAACTACACTCTCTGATCTACACGATTTACAATGTTCACATACTACATCTATGACATCAGAGACCAGCTTAGGTTACCGAAATATAGTAATGAAGATAGACATACACTCAGACGGGCATACCTGAATACAAGAGAGACATGAATACATACAGATAGACATATACAGTGAAAAACATACATGAAGATAGACATACATAGACAGATAGACATACACATACATAGACAGATAGACATACAACCACAAAGACAGATAAAAATACAGATTGACATACACACTTAAAATATGCATACAGACATACAGGCATATTGGAATTTACACCAACAGATATACAGGGAGATAGACGGACATACATATATACATGAAGACATAACTACAGATAGACATACACTTAGATTGATAAACATTCAGATAGGGATAAATTCAGAGACACATGCAACATTCAGATATACATACATAGTGATATACATACATATTGATAAAGACACGATGATAGACATACAAGATGATATACATGCATAGACAATTAGCCATACAGACGCATAGACAGATAAACCTACAGATTGACATACCCATGCATATACATGCATACAGGCAGATTGATCGTTACACCAAGATATAGACGGAGAGATAGACGGACATACATATATACATAAACATAGAGACATAAATACAGATAGGAATACACTCAGAGACAGACACAAGATGATAGACATACATGATGAGAGGCATACATAGACAGATATCCATACAAATACATAGACGGGTATACTTTCAAACGCATGAACGTACATGCATACAGACAAACAGGCAGATTGAAAGTTACACCAATAGATAGACGGACACACGTATATACATAAACACACAAACTTAAATACAGATAGACATACACACAGAGACACATACAAAACTCAGCAAGAAATACATAGTGAAATACATACAAACTGAAAGACACACGTGATGATAGTCATACATGCATGATGATAGACATACATAGACAAATAAACATACAAATACATAGACAGATAGACATACACACACATAGACAGATAAACATACACATTCATATAATCAGATTGACAGTTACACAGTTAAAGAGAGAAAGAGAGAAAGAGAGGGAGAGAGATTTAGAGATACAGAGAGAGAGAGAGAGAGAGAGACAGACAGACATACAGACAGACAGACAGACAGACAGAGCTAGGGGACGTTTCGTATTGTCAATATGTTGAAGATCAATCAATTATGGATAAAGGTTCTGTTCTGTGCTATGTCATACACACACTGACTGCTAGTGTACCTAACATCGTCTGGTATACAGTTTGTGTATGCCCTATGGGATTACATAGTATATTATGAATAAACGGTTCTGTTCTGTTCTGTTCTATTCCATATCACAGACTCACAGAGAGAGGTTTATGAACATGTATGATGTTAATCTTTTCAGTAAAGCTTATATTCTGTTCTGTTCTGACACAGTGATATTATGGAAACATTTTTGAAAGTGACACGAAACACCATTGAAAAGAAACATGCTAACCTGTAGTAGTTTGGAAAGTGGCATGAAACATCGTTGCAAAAAGGTATAACCTGCCAGTATCATTTGTATGTAACTAAATTATTTATATAAACATTCATTAAGGAGAAAGTACACCAGTGTGATACCCAAATGGATCGCACATGTGCGTATTCCGTTTTCGTTCCTCCTCGCAAATGTTAAAAAGTAGCCCGATCCTAGGTTGTCTTGGCATTTGATGGTAGAAGAAACACTCCTCTATTCATCCATACCATTGGTTTGGCTTAGATCACTATATCGAAGAAAAACTCAAGGTCCATTCGAATATTTTCATATACCGGTCTCACACTAGTGCTAATTAACTTTAGCGTAAATCAAATCGCATTGCAAATCTTCATATAAACTTTACATAAACATATATACTGGTATACCCAACACACTGAGGTATATAATTCAACACAAACACACCGAGGTCTATGCTCATTCGACATGTTTCTAATATAAGGCAAATGAAATGGCATAAACAATTGGTCCTGAATGTCATTTATCATAAGCAAATTGGGGTAGTATAATTGTTTGGAAACCAGTACAGGGTACACACACCGAGGTAACAACCTCAGTATGGGACACCCTCAACCTCGGTATGGGACACACAGCAACATCGGTATGGGACACACATCAACATGGGAATGGGACACACAGCAACATCGGTGGACACACAGCAACATCGGTATGAGACACACAGCAACATTGGAATGGGACACACAGCAACATCGGTGGACACACAGCAACATCGGTATGAGACACACAGCAACATCGGTATGGGACACAGAGTAAACACATTGTTGACAAACGGAGGAATGTAATAGGAGACAAAGACATCAGCTTTGTGTATCTCATGTGTTTAATAAGTTTTCTAGATAAATTACTTAACCCGTTTGTTGCCCAGAGCTCTAGAAACGAGGAGTAAACTTGTCATTATCCTTCAATATCACAACTGAGTCCTATGTTGTGGTTACTCACAGAGACAGTTCAAGAATATTTAACTGTTATTTCGAGTCTGGTAAAATTTCACTTTATAATGTAAAAAGTAACTCGGTTAAACTTGAAATAGTTCGTATCACATAAACATTATATTGGGATTTATTACAAGTGTTAAGCAGGTCGTTAATGATTATAGGTGGCAATAGCATTTAAAACTGTGGAAAACGATTGACATCTTTATTTATATACATTCAAGTAACTCATTCGAAACGTCTTCAAACCATAGCTTTATACCTTTGGCAAGAATTGTATTTCATTCGTGTATGCAAAGAAGCGAAGCTGTTCAAACTCATAAACATATTTTACATCAACAATTGCTACACATCCATGCATTTGCATGATCAAAATCACAATAAAACTACATACCTCATGAAGTGGGGATCCTGCCACTTGCTGTGTGCATTTTCTGATATACTGCGCATGCGCACGCCTCAGTTTAAGTAGAATATCGGGACAAGGTGAAGGGGGTCACACACAGCACCCTTACACGCCAAAAATGGACACACCGAGGTATCGTACATTGTTTTAAGTTTTAAACATAGACGAGCATTCTGCGTTACTTTAGAGGTAAACACACCGAGGTAATGGAAAAATACCTCGGTAGTTTTTGGTACCTCGGTCAGTGGTTGTGTACTTCTATGACCTACCTCGGTGAGTAGGGTATACCAACGCACACACACACACACACACACACACACACACACCCCCCCCCCCACACACACATACACATACTTGTATTGATGTATATCTGAGGACGTTGACAGAGTTCTGCACTTAGAGGACCAACAAGAAGGAAAGCGTTAAGGCTTTAAGAAATTTCACAGATTGCTCCTCTGTAGGCCTTATTATGGGCTCACAGGTAAAATCTATGTCATCCCAACCGTTTCTTTAAAACTCCTTAATTACATTTGGTCTATACTGCCCTTCAGTCAGAGGACTTTCAGAGTATACCATGTGTGCGAGGACAGTGTCTATTTTGTCTATTGCATAGCATCGTTAGGAGGACTCAGTGTATTGATGCAGAATTTTGAGTGGACAAACATAAACATGGAATCGCTCTTCTTACTCATTCGATATTATGAGAAATTGAAGTACTTTATGTTGACACCGGTATCTATATATTTGATTGGTCAATGGAAATCTTTATGACTTTCAGTCCCCACAACATATGCCATACAAAGGCACACCCACACACACAAACACACACACACACACACACACACACACACACACACACACACACACACACACACACACACACACACACACACACACACACACACACACACACACACACACACACACACACACACACACACACACAGACAGACAGACATATATACATAAACATAAAGACATAAACACAGATAGACATAAATGCAGATAGGCATACATTCAAAGACACATGAATACATGCAGATATACATACATAAATACATACATACATACATACATACATACATACATACATACATACATACATAGTGATATACATACGTAATGATAGACATACATGCTGATGTATATATATATATATATAGGCCAGAAGTCGCTATAAGGCAGTCCTGCGTCCCTACCTTAAGAGAGTGGCTGTTAGTCCCGCCGTTCACCCGCGCTTGCGGCGAAGTGCTTGCCTCAGCCCGGACACTCGCCCGATCCGTAGAGTGTGTAGGCAGGACGCTTAAACTATCGCCTTTACGGGTCCAGCTGAGACGGTTTCGGGAAAAAACGTAGTTTCCCGATTTCCCTCTTTGTTGCATGTGCAGGTTTACTCTTGTTCTAGAAGTCGGCCAGCGCGGACACTCGCCCGATCCGTAGAGTGCGTAGGCAGGACGCTTAAACTGTCGCCTTTACGGGTCCAGTTGAGACGGCTTCGGGAAAAAGAGCAGTTTCCCAATTTGCCTCTTTATTGCATGTGCAGGGTCACTTTTGTTCTAGAAGTCGGCCAGCGCGAACACTCGCCCGATCCGTAGAGTGCGTAGACAGGAAGCTTAAACTATCGCCGTTACGGGTCCAGCTGAGACGGTTTCGGGAAAAAACGCAGTTTCCCGATTTCCCTCTTTGTTGCATGTGCAGGGTCACTTTTGTTCTAGAAGTCGGCCAGCGCGCGGACACTCGCCCGATCCGTAGAGTGGGTAGGCAGGACGCTTAAACTGTCACCTTTACCGGTCCAGCTGAGACGGTTTCGGGAAAAAACGCAGTTTCTCGATTTCCCTCTGTGTTGCATGTGCAGTGTCACTTTTTTTCTCTAGAAGTCGGCCAGCGCGGACACTCGCCCCATCCGTAGAGTGCGTAGGCCGGACGCTTAAACTGTCGTCTTTACGGGTCCAGCTGAGACGGTTTCGGGAAAAAGAGCAGTTTCCCGATGTCCCTCTTTGTTGCATGTGCAGGGTCACTTTTGTTCTAGAAGTAGGCCAGCCCGGACACTCGCCCGATCCATAGAGTGCGTAGACAGGACGCTTAAACTATCGCCTTTACGGGTCCAGCTGAGACGGTTTCGGGAAAAAATGCAGTGTCCCGATTTCCATCTTTGTTGCATGTGCAGTGTCACTTTTGTTCTGGAAATAGGCAGCCCGGACACTCGCCCGATCCGTAGAGTGTGCAGGCAGGACGCTTAAAATATCGCCTTTACGGGTCCAGCTGAGACGGTTT
This sequence comes from Serripes groenlandicus, assembly GCA_031761405.1. Taxonomy (NCBI): domain Eukaryota; kingdom Metazoa; phylum Mollusca; class Bivalvia; order Cardiida; family Cardiidae; genus Serripes; species Serripes groenlandicus. Next base: position 120,762,109 of record JASEVX010000003.1, on the reverse strand, counting down.
CGGAAAAAAAACGCAGTTTCCCGATTTCCCTCTTTGTTGCATGTGCAGGGTCACTTTCGTTCTAGAAGTCGGCCAGCGCGGACACTCTCCCGATCCGTAAAGTGGGTAGGACGCTTAAACTGTCGCCTTTAACGTTCCAGCTGAGACCGTTTCGGGAAAAAACGCAGTTTCCCGAACGGCCTACCCCTCTCTGGGCGTTTTTGTGTCTCCACAATGGAGTGGAACAGCGTGTTCCTCATAGTACAGTCGATGTTATTCTCGCCGTTCACCCGCCGCGCCTACGGCAAAGTGCTTGCCTCGTGTCTAGGCAGCACTCCGCTGCCGGCCCGGGAAGATGTGCACCGGACCCCGTATTTCCTATAACGCAGTCCCGACGTTAGAACCGAAGTGCTAGCCGTCTGTCAGGGCAGCAGCACTCGGCAGAATTGGGGGTACAACACAAAGCCAAAAAATGTTTTTGTGTCTCCACAATGGGGTGGAACAGCGTGTTTCGCATACGCGACAAGGCAGGTCCCGCAGTCTACCCGCGCTGACGGCGAAATGCTGAGCCTTGTTTTACGCTAGCACCCCGCTGCTAGTAGGCGAGATGGGAGCCGTGTTTTTCACAATGGGGTGGAACAGCATAGTTAGGGTCGATGTTTCTCCCGCATGTTCACCCGCCGCGCTTACGGCGAAGTGCTTGCCTCGTTTCTAGGCAGCACTCCGCTGCCGGCCCGGGAAGATGTGCGCCGGGTCCCGTAAAATAAACCCGCGTCCTTCATATATACATAAACTCAAAGACATAAATACAGATAGACATATACTCAGATAGACATACATTCAGGGACACATGCATAAATGCTGATATTTATACATAGTGATAGACATACACACGATGACAGACATATCTGATGATAAACATACATAGACAAATAGACATACAGATACATAGACAGATAGACATACAGATACATAGACAGATAGACATACGAACACATTTACACCAACAGATAGACGGACATACATATATACATAAACATAAAGACATTCAGATAGGCATACATTCAAAGACACATGAATAAATGCAGACACGAAACACCCTTGAGCAGAAGAATGAATGAATGAATGAATGGTGTTTTAAGGCCCGTCGACAACTAAGGTCATTTTGGGCGCTTAATGATTTACTTACTGTAAATTATGAAATTATTGAAATATAACTAACCAGTTTATTAGACAAAACAATTAAACATGATGTACGCGATATTTAACATTAATATAAAACGACATGTAAAACAATGTAAAACAGAATTTAGGCAAACAAGCCAAACACTGCTATGAAATACTTAACATAAAGATAAACAATATCTGAGAAAATGCGGAACAGGATCTGTAAAAGTAATACATGTGCAAAAGCACGATTTAAGAAATAATCATATCTTATTAAAAATATTAATTTCCCTAAGGAAATCAAATACAAGTTCAGGTTTGACAGACTCAAAGAGCTGACGCATACTTTGAGCCTTGAAAAATCTATCACGTATTGGAGCGAAATCAGCACATTCCAGAAGAATGTGCTGTACTGAAAGTTGTGTAAAACATGGAATACACTGAGGTGCTTCCTCACCCTTCAGTAAGTACGCATGAGTTAACCATGTGTGCCCAATGCGTAAACGAGCAAGGACAATTTCTTCTCGGCGACAGGATCTAAAAGCTGACAGGCACTCACCAAGTACTGACTTGATTGAGTGCAGTTTATTATTTACTTGCTCATTCCAATCACTTTGCCACTTATCGTGAAGTAAAACATTTATTAAAGGTTTAAAATCGGTATAAGGTATTTTAAAAGGTAAAATATCTTGTAAAAGAGCAGACTTTGCTGCCAAGTCAGCATGTTCATTACCGTGAATGCCCATATGACTGGGGATCCAGCAAAATACTACATGTGCTGTTGCACAAATACGCGATAACTTAGAAAGGAGGTCAACAATAATAGGGTTATCTATTTTGTCATTCTGAAGTGCCTGCATAGCAGACAATGAGTCAGTAAAAATAATATATCGCCAATAACCGTCGGATTCAATATGGTCCAAAGCCAAATGAATTGCCTTTAACTCGGCAGAAAATATAGAAGCATTATTTGGCAACCGAAATGTTATCACATCGCCATCATGAACTGCAGCGGCAGCAGCCTTTTTTCCGTCCTTAGAACCATCTGTATAAATATGCTCAAAGTTATAATATGTATTTTTAATTTCCATATACTTGGACTTAAAAACAATAGGATCTGTGCAGGCCTTTTTATCAGTCGCAAGATCATAAATGAATGATGGACTATTTCGAGTCCAAGGTGGAGAATCTGAAATCTCCTGCCTCGCGATGTCCTCAAGATCAACATCAAGCTTAGCGACTTCGGGACCGTAACGGATACCAAAAGGCGGTATTACCCGTTCCTTCTTTAAAAATAATTCCTTGTATAAAGGTTTAAAAACAACTCTATGAGTGGGATTTGAAGGGTTAGACTTGAGTTTTAAAAGATACTGCATAGCTAGTTTTTGTCGACGTAAATATAAGGGTGGTTCATTGGCTTCTACATAGAGACTTTTGACGGGCGAAGTTCGAAAAGCGCCCAGGGCTAGCCGTAAACCCTGATGGTGAATTGTATCAAGTGTTGCAATGTATGACTTTCGTGCTGAGCCATAAACAATACATGCGTAGTCTAATTTAGATCGTATTAATGACCTGTAAAGTCTTAAGAGGACTTTACGGTCAGCACCCCAATCCATGTGGGATACAACGCGTAAAAGATTTAATGCTTTCTGGCATTTATTTCTAAGATATTTAACACTCCAACCTGTAGTATTTTGGAAAGTAGCATTAAACATTAATTATTGAAAAAAAAAAAAAAATGTATAACTCAATTATATATACAAACATTCAATTAGGAGAAAGTACACCAGTGTGATACCCAAACGGATCGCAAATGTACGTATTCCACTTTTGTTCCGCCTCGCAAACGTTTAAAAGTATCCCGATCCTAGGTTGTTTTGACATTCGGTGGTAGAAGAAACTCTTCTCTATCCAGCCATACCATCGGTTCGGCTTAGATCACTATATTAAAAAAATATCCCAAGGCCCATTCGAATATTTTCACATACCGGTGTAGCGTGAATTTGTCGAGATCATGAAAAACACGAGACCAACCGGAAGTCTCGTGAAATTCACGCTACGTCGTGAGAAATACAAGATTTATCGCCGTGAGAAAAAAGAGATTACATGTTAATGCGTAAAATCATGCAAAAGGACCTAAATGTGATTCTTATTTATTTATTTATATATTATTGGGGTTTTACGCCGCTTTCAACATTAAAATGTGATACTATAGTACTCTAGTTTGTATTATAATATCAATTATGTTACGAGTACAATTGGTCCATTTATCCGGACAACTGCCATGCAGTAAGTCGTAATGTAATCTCCGTAAACCTGAGCGTCAAGGAAAGCAGCCATTGCTGCCATTTTTAACCCTTTCCCTCATACGATAATTCTGCAGCAGACGACTTTGAACATGTTTTGTCAAAAAACGAAAATTTCTAATTGAATGGATAACCTGGATGACTAAAAGTGGCAAACATTGTGGAAAAAGGAGAAATTGCTCGTTTTGAGCAATTTCTTCTTTTGCCACTATGTTTTCAAAAAGCTGTCTGCTGCAGTGGCGTCAGAAAGCGTCTATATGAGGCAAAGAGTAAAACGCGTAATTTATTTGTTTGGTTACCCCTGCAGGTGATCGAACACGCTTGAACAAGCTTGACCAACTGGGCTAGACTTAACTAGTATATGTGGGAAGGAATTGATTGATTGGGGTTTAAGGCCGTTTTTAACATTGTTTCAGTCATATCACGGCGGCCAGTTCACCTACTCATGTGTTTCCTTGTTTTCTCACACCTGTACTCCACACAACAAACTTCTCAAGCAACTAGCTGGTTTTCCACATAAGACTTAGCACATTGGTGAAAGACAAATGACGGGATACAAACTTGCAACCCCTGGATTGACAGCCCACGTCGCTACCGACTTAGCTACCGGGGCTTGGATATGTGGGAAGGAAAGCCAATTGCATAGGGAAAATGTCAGGTGGAGTACATGAAGAGAAAGTCGATGCCAGTTGTTGGTGGTAAAAACTTGGGTTACAGAAACAAGAGGCCCATGAGGGCCTATGCTCTACTGGTATGGTTATTTGGTCATTTTCAATCCAGAGCATGTATGTATGGTGAAGATCGGATAGTAAATGGAGGCTCTTTTGTGCTCACAAGCTGTATTATAGCAATTTTTACAATTTCATGGGCCATAATCCAGTCTTGCATGGGCGGATCTAGCTGGTTTTCAAAAGGAACCAAGCTCTCATCAATACTTAACTACTATCCAAGTTTGGTGAAGATCAGATAGTAAATGGAGCCTCTATTGTGTTCACATGCTCAATTATAGCAATTTGGACAATTTCAAGGGCCATAATCCAGTCTTGCATGGGCGGATCTGGCTGGTTTACAAAAGGAACCGAGCTCTCATGGATATCTTACTACTGTATAAGTTTGGTTGAGATACAATCAAAATTGAAGACTGTATCGTGTTAACAAGCTCTTTTATAGCAATTTTGACCGTTTCAAGGGCCATAATCAAGTCATGCATGGGCGGATCTGGCTGGTTTTCGAAAGGAACCGAGCTCTCATTAATATCTAACTACTGTATAAGTTTGGTTGAGATACAATTAAACGTGAAGACTGTATCGTGTTAACAAGCTCTTTTAAACAATTTTGACCATTTCAAGGGCCATAATCCAGTCATGCATGGGCGGATCTGGCTGGTTTTCGAAAGGAACCAAGCTCTCATAGATATCCAACTACTGTATAAGTTTGGTTGAGATCAAAAGTGAAGACTGTATCGTGTTAACAAGAAATTGTTTACGGACGCACGGACGCACGCACGCACGCACGCACGGACGACGGACAAATCGCCACGACATAAGCCCTTCTGGCCTTTGGCCAGTAGAGCTAAAAACTATAACAAGTATTTTCCTAAATTGTATTATATTGTTTAATAATTTGGCAATTATATAAAATGTATATACTTAAACCTTAATAAACCTATAAATATATGAGCGTTCCACCGTGAAATTTACCAACATTGTGGTCTCTACGTAAAGCATTAACCGGGATCAGCATAAGCATGCCGCACAGGCTAACCAGGACAGACACTTTGCTTCTGCTGTGGATGTTCTGTTTCATGATACATTACTCTAGTTTTTCACTTTTTGTCATAGGTTATGTTTTGACAAAATAAATTATGCTGCAAAATTATCGTATGAGGGAGAGGGTTAAAACAGTGAATCATTATAATCAGGGTTAGCCAGTGGGCAATACTGGGAAAACCCGGGTTTTACTGGGTAATACTGGGCAATATGAAATACTAGTATTTTTTACTTGTTTTGTAAAGTTAAAACTTCAATAAAGAAGTGTTTTATAAGTCTGCCTAAGGCCCTTATTAGATACTGTATTAATCTTAGTGAGTATCGGTCAAGAAAATCTAAATCATGCACTTTTTGTACTTGAACATGTTGAATGAAATCATGAGTTATAACCAAATTTTGTTTAATTGTAAAACAATGTTTTCACACCTTCATAGATACTTACATGTACATGACTAATTATACAGATTAGGAAATGTCAAAAAAATATGTTTATTTAACAATATTTAGCCCTTTCATCTATACAATTGTGCCTGCATTTTCCCTAAGGTTGTTTCTGTGTATATATTTAGCAATAATACAATGTAATCATAGCATGTCTGAACTATTCTCTGTAAAAAAAAGCTTAAAAAATTATATTACCCGGTATTGCCCAGTATTGCCCATTTCAATACTTTGCCAACCCTGATTATAATATTACTTAACATACATACAAACAATTTATTTTCCTAAGAATATTGTAAGTCACAAATAACACATGTAACAAATTCCCCTGCAAACACTTTTGAGTTGCAACGTTGGTGCATTAAACGGGCACAAATGTCACACTGAAACCACTTGCTTTTTCCACGAGGTTTTAAACAATTAAATGCACTGCATTTATCCATCTGTCTTTCTCCATCTCGGAGGAGCCTCTGGTTAACATACTCTCTGTACTGTCAGTAACATGGACCTGCCGGCACAACCAGGAAGGCATGTCATTAACTAGACATTCAGCAGTCTACAAAAAAACAAGCTTTATGATGGGTTATAAAGATAAATTAGTGCAGTATTATTAAATTAACTTATTGATTCTTGTTGACCTATATTAATGATTGTATTTATTAATTTACTCATTAGTTAAGCGTAGCATAAGGAATATAATATACCAAATAACTCGAATCCTGTAAACAAGTAATCAAATTGTGGCCTTAAACTGCTCACCGGATTTAATCCTTTCCCACCTGAAGACGACGTTTGACAATAAATGCAGTAGAATACTTTTTAACAAGAGCTGTCTTCAAGACAACCTGCTCGACTATTTGGCCATTTGATACTATATTTAACAGTTGTTACTGAGATAGTGGGTTGATAGTATAGAACTATAAATTAAGTTGGATAAGTCTTGATCGAATAGCATCTGCTGTTTGTGAGATTTTAACCCAAATGTCTTCAACAAGGGCCATAATTTATATTAAAATCAGTCAGGAGTTACCTAACTTGAATGTTTGATACCTTTAACCCTTTCCCTCATACAGCAATTCTGCAGCAGACGACTTTGAACATACTTTGTCAAATAATGGAATATCTCTATAATTGAACGGATAACCTATGACTAAAAGTAAAAAACATTGTGTCAAAAGTAGAAATTGCACGTTTTGTGCAATTTCTTCTTTTGTCACTATGTTTTCAAAAAGCCGTCTGCTGCAGAGGCATCAGAAAGCGTTTATAAGAGGGAAAGGGTTAAAGCCTATATTGAAGTTTGAAATAAATCCCTGAGGGGGGTACTGAGATATGTGCATGAAAATACCATGCATGCAAAACTTTAACCTAATTGTCAAAGTCAAACATGGGCCATTAATATTTGTACTTAATTCATACAAGAATTATCTAACTTGACTGTCTGACACCCCTGAAGACATGAATGAAGTTTCAAGTCAATATCATTAGTGCACATGGTTAACTGAGCTATATCAATGAAAATACCTCGCATGCGAAACATTAACCAGAATTTTTAAGTAATAAAAAGCCATAATTTGCATTATATGCTGGAAAGAGTTATTAAACTTGATTGTTTATATAGGTGTTATGGTTGGAAAGGGATGTATAAAGTGTCAATGCAATGCATCAAGTAGTTACTCTTTATGTCCTTGCACGCAAAACTTTAACCTTAATTTGTAAGCCGAAACAGGGGCATTATTGTGTTAAAATCTGATATAGAGAGTTTTAGGACTTATCCAAGGTCATTTGATGATTTCCAATAAATGTGTGAAGTTTTAAAGCAATAGCATCTGTGGTTTGTGAGAAAAAGCCTTCATGCAAAACTGCATCTGATATAGAGTTATGGGCATGTCATGATGTGTGGTTTTTGAGAAAATTTCTTGCATACAAAACTTTAACCAATGTTGCAACGCCGACGCACAAGTGACTGTAATAGCTCTTATATTCTTCGAATAGTCATGCTAAAAATTGTGAATAAAGAAGAAATTGCTCATGATGAGCAATTCTATTTCGTTTAAGGTTTTTAACTCTATTTAATTGGCAGATTTTCAATAATATTGCTTATATTCAAAGCTGTATGCTGATATTTGGCACATGTGGGAAAGTATTAATAAGACTAGAAACATTCTGTTGACAATGTGTATCAACAGATTGGAATAATTTCAACAATCTTGGTATCTCAAGTAACATTTCTGCCAAAAAAGTCTGGCAGACATTTTAAATCACCTGAGCAGAGACTGAAGGTGACATATTATTTTTCCCTCTCTTCCCAGTTAGGGTCTTTTATTATTTATATGCATTTCATAACCTCGCAGTATGCCAAAGGTAAATTCACTCTAATAATAACATAAACCTTTTCTTTTTTAATCAATACAACATGCTTATATTGTAACACAAGATAACAGCCACAAATCAATAATGGACGGAAATGCTGAATACCAGCTATTCTGATTATCTTTTTTTTGTCAAGCTTAAACATTGTTGCCATTTTTTAATTATACCAATGAATTGTGTAAAAACATTTAGAACAGCAGTTTATACAATATTTGGTAATTTCTGGACACCCTTTATAAATATTTATAAAGTGATGTCAGGTTAGAAAGGAGGTTGTCAGAGTACAAATATAGCTTACATGAATCTGTGTTAGTTCTGGCTTTTTAGCAGGCTTTAATGGAACTGCCTTCTGACACTTCTCACAAGACTTCACCTGGAAAATTTAATAATATTTTCCTAAGTTTTTTGAAACATGAATAACTGGTTAATTTGAATGAAAGGGGTGTCATGATGGCCCTGCCCTGGCTTGCTTACCTGAGTTATGCAATATGATTTGTTTTAGGGTTAGATATAAGCTTATACAAAAGGCCCAATGTCTGTTTCATATACGAAGATTTCAAAGTTTTTCCTATATCTCTCTTCCCCTCAGGGTGGTGCCAATTTTGATAAGGGCATAATTTGAACAGTCTTGGAGGAGGACCACTAGACAATACTACATACTAACTATCTTAAGCTATAAGCCTTTTGATTCAGATAAGAAGAATTATAAAGCAATACCCTTTATATCTCTATGAAAAGCAGATGACTTCTGGGGCTGGGCAAATTATGACCCCAGGGGCATAATTCAAACAATTTTAGTAGAGGACCATGAGACAAAGCTACACATAAAATATTTCAACAGTTAAAGTTTACCACACGCTTCATGCACTAAGTATCCTACCCTTAATTTATTATAGCTTCTAAACAGATCTCTGTCAAATAGCATTCATTATGGCAATTTGACCCATTGTCAACAGTAATCTGCTGTAGATGCACCCTAGTCCATCAGCATGTTGGAAAGGGTTAAATAAATCGTTCCTGTTGATATTTAGACAAAGTTCAACTTACATAGTTTCTTACACGATCCGACATGGAGGGCCACCAATAATGCAATTTAATAGCATCATAAGTCCTGTTAACACCACTGTGGCCACCCTGAGAACTGCCATGGAACTCATGCAGCACTGCAACATCCTCTCCTGACAGAATAACTTTAACACCAGCTGCCTGTCCTTTAAACTGTTTGTATAAATGGCCATCTGTAAACATATGGAAAAAAACCTTAATCAATTACATCTTTCAGTACAAGATTATTGGTTGAATTGCAAAGAAAAACACATTGTAAACTATTTAGTTTACAATATGAAAGTATGCAATAAAAAGGTTATTGACCCTGTACTGTGAAATCATCGTTGGACCTCGTTCTTTGGCGAATGTAGCCTCGCAAGCTCGGCAACGTCAACCCAAGAACTCGGTCCAACGATGATTTCACAGTACAGGGTCAATAACCTATATTACATAATATTATGTAATCATTTCATGTCACATTGAATGCGGTTTGGTTTTCCTAATGATGATTGTAAGATCAAACTATAGCATAAAAGTTAAAAATACCAATTGTCCTATTCATTCACATAACCCTTTTTCTTCTATGTTAAACTAAAAAAAATATCATCATTATACAATGCTATTTCAGTCAAATAGCTCCAATATTTGTTCCATGCCACAATTGTTTGTACATGCGTAAATTTCTGTCATTTAATATTTAATTCCAGACAATCAAACATCGAATTAAAAAGTTCCTCTGGATAAAGGGTTTATGTGAATGCTAACGAGATTTTTCATATTTAAATTTGATTTATTTACATTGTTGTTTTATTACATGTGTGCACGAAAATTTGCATGCGTATTCATCACACGATGTGCACATGCATCTCATTCGTCTCATTGAGCTAAAATGTTAGTCTATTGAATACCAACTTGATTTTTCTTAAATATAGAATAGCCTAATTTTGAACACATTATGACCAATTTTAGAACGTTACTTAAAAATCACCAAGACAACATTCTAGCAAACTAACATTATTCTACTGTCAAAAGATGCAGCTTTTCTCAAATTTACCCGCACCAGAGTGCACTATTATTGAAATTGCAAGGCCAAAGAGATACTGCTTGTTACTTTTCAGGATTTTCTATACAATCGCCACTACAGGCCCTTTGATTTTCAAAGCCGTCTGACTCAGATTTGTTGTTGGAAAGTTATAATACCAAGATAACTGCATTATTTTCCATTTATTTATAAACTGCTTTTCTGTTTATATGAATGATCAAACACAAAAGAAAGTATGTGCGCTGAGTTTTAGGTAACCTTTGACATTATAAAGCAGACCCTGTTGAAAATATTAAGTAAAAAATCAAAAAGAAAATCTATAAATTAACAAAAAATTAATATAACTTGGCAAAACGAGAAAGGTTTATCTGCTGTCAAGTTTACAGAAAGAGTCCTCATGAGTGAAAGGGTAAACAATATGTGACCTATTACTCTACCTGTTATCAATGACCAATCATGTCCAGTATACATGTTATCTATCAACCCAGTGGGGTGCCCTGTGCAAAATTGGTGTAATGTTTATTGGTGATGTTCTATATGACGTATACCTTTCATGAATGAAGAAATCATTTTATGTAATGATTAAACCCATTCCAGCATTTAGGCGTATTTGGACACAACTGCAGCAAGACAATTATAGGAAACAGTGTGGCAATAGGAGAAATTACACATGAAGAGCAATTATTCAAAGTTTCTACTTTATTTTAAAACGGTATTTTCATTCATGTCTCTTTTTTAACCCTTTCCCACATACAACAAATCTGCAGCAGATTATTTTGAAAACATTGATAAAGGGGTATATTGCTTTGCACATATAGGTTAGTCATTGGAACAAAGCATGTCTGATGATAACAGGATAATGATTAGATAGTAATTAAATATATAATTATAATTAAAATTACTACAAAGTAACCCTTTCTCCCATACAATATATTTGCAGCATACAACTCTGAAATCATGTAGGCAAACATTTGGAAATGTCTTTACTTCATACGACAATTATGCAGCAAACGACTTTGAACATATTTTGTCAAATAATAGAAAATCTCTATAATTTAATGGATAACCTATGACAAAAATTGTGGCAAAAGGAGAAATTGCTTGTCTGAGCTGTCTGCGTCAAAAAGCGTCTATATGAGGGAAAGGGTTTAAGTTTCTATTTTATTTTAAATACCATATGTGGGAAAGGATTAAATACAGTTGAAAACATTGTGGCCAAAAGAGACATTGGCAAATATGTTTTTTAAAAATTGATACCAATCATTCTTTTACATCTATTTTGGGACAGCTACCAATTCGACAAACTTACTTGTTCAGATTTGAGTTAAAAAATGAGCTTAACCTATACTATTTTGCCAACAATCCACAAGCAGCATTTAAGAACATTTTCTATGATTTACAATCAATTTTATAGTTTTTACCTTTTCTAATTATTCTGTCTATAAAATTGATATTCAATCAGAATAAAAATAATTCAAATAGACATGAGAAATGGGAGATCATAATTTTCAGTGAAATTTCAAGTCTGATATATATGTATAATTAAAGAAATCCTTATAATATGGATAGTTGTTGGATTTAATACATTCACTATTTCATAAACAAATCACTTCAGGTAAAATTTAAACAATATTATTTTATTATTAATGGTGAAATCAGAATAAAAATAATTCAAATAGCCATGAGAAATGGGAGATCATACTTTTCAGTGAAATTTCAAGTCTGATATATATATATATAATTCAAGAATGGTATAAAAAAACTTAAATATGGATAGTTGTTGCATTACAATCACTATTTTGTACAGAAGTCACTTCTGGTCCGATTTAAAAAATAACATTTTAGTATAATTATCAGTGAAATCAGAATAAAAATAATTCAAATAGCCATGAAAAATGGGAGATCATAATTTTCAGTGAAATTTCAAGTCTGATATATATATGTATAATTAAAGAATGGTATAAAAACCTTATAATATGGAAAGTCGTTGCATTACAATCACTATTTTATACAGAAGTCACTTCCGGTCAGATTTAAAAAATAACATTTTATTATAATTATTAGTGAAATCAGAATAAAAATAATTCAAATAGCCATGAGAAATGGGAGATCATACTTTTCAGTGAAATTTCAAGTCTGATATATATATATATAATTCAAGAATGGTATAAAAAAACTTAAATATGGATAGTTGTTGCATTACAATCACTATTTTGTACAGAAGTCACTTCTGGTCAGATTTAAAAAATAACATTTTAGTATAATTATCAGTGAAATCAGAATAAAAATAATTCAAATAGCCATGAAAAATGGGAGATTATAATTTTCAGTGAAATTTCAAGTCTGATATATTTATGTATAATTAAAGAATGGTATAAAAACCTTATAATATGGAAAGTCGTTGCATTACAATCACTATTTTATACAGAAGTCACTTCCGGTCAGATTTAAAAAATAACATTTTATTATAATTATTAGTGAAATCAGAATAAAAATAATTCAAATAGCCATGAGAAATGGGAGATCATACTTTTCAGTGAAATTTCAAGTCTGATATATATGTATAATTCAAGAATGGTATAAAATCCTTATTATATGGATAGTTTTTGCATTACATTCACTATTTCATAAACAAATCACTTCAGGTAAAATTTAAACAATAACATTTCATTATAATTAATGGTGAAATCAGAATAAAAATAATTCAAATAGCCATGAGAAATGGGAGATCATAATTTTTAGTGAAATTTCCTGTCTCATATATATATACATAATTCAAGAATGGTATAAAAACCTTATATGATGGATAGTCGTTGCATTACAATCACTATTTTATACAGAAGTCACTTCAGGTCAGATTTAAAAAATCAAATTTTATTATAATTATCAGTGAAATCAGAATAAAATAATTTAAATAGCCATGATGAATGAGAGATCGTACTTTGCCATGAGAAATGTGAGATCATAATTTTCAGAGAAATTTAACGTCTCCCAAATATATATAATTCAAGAATGGTATAAAAACCATATAATATGGATAGTTGTTGCATTACATTCACTATTTCATTAACAAATCACTTCAGGTCAGATTTAAACAACAACATTTTATTATAATTATCAGTGAAATCAGAACAAAAATAATTCAAATAACCATGATGAATGAGAGATCTTACTTTACAGTGAAATTTCAAGTCTTAGATGTATGTTTATAATTCAAGATTGTTATACAAGCCATGTAAAGGTATTTGTTTTAGTATAATGACTATTTTATACAGAAATGGCTTCATTTCAGAATTTAACAATAATACTTTATACTAATTACCGTTAAATATAGAATCAAATATAGTCATGAGAAAATAGACATCCTTGTTCTTTAGTGAAATTTCACGTCTCATATATATATATATATAATTCAAGAATGGTATAAAATCCTTATAATATGGAGGTTGTTGCATTACATTCACTATTTTATAAACAAATCACTTCAGGTAAGATTTAACCAATAACATTTTATGATAATTAAAGGTGAAATCAGAATAAAAATAATTCAAATAGCCATGAGGAATTAGAGATCTTATTTTTCAGTGAAATTTCAAGTCTGGTCTATATTCATAATTCAAATATGTCCAATCAAAGACCAAACAAGAGGTCCATGAGGGCTATGCTCTACTGGCATGGTTCTTTGGTCATTTTCATGGAGGCCCTAATAATCAGTGTTGCAGCTAGAATTTGAAAAGTAGGGGGGAAATTTTTTTAAAAACATGGGGGACTTACCATAAGTCAAAAGATTGATTTAAAACTGAATTGTTTTATTTCTTTCCTAGAAATAATCAAGTACAACAAGTGAACTTAAAGTTTAACACTAAACAGTTACAGCACTAATTATGAAAAACTTATATTAATTTATAATTAACAGTGGTTGCTCACTGAGAATTGAGTGATGCTGGTGTCTGAGTCTGCTTATTATCAGCGATGCATCCTTTCCTTACATTTTTTTTCTAGTTTCAAAGTTGTTGAACAAAGGAAAATAAAATTCCATACCCTTTAAAATCCTTTTCAATTCAAAGTTAATTTATCCAATTTCAAACAAAATGTAGTAATATCTCTTTTTGTCACAATGCTATAAAAAGAAGTCTGCTGCATGTGCGTCAAAATGCGTGTGCAAATTGGTAAGGATTAAATCAATTTTCCGTAAATCATTGACCCGGGTAAAACTATTCCCCCCCCCCCCCCCCCACAAAATGAGCTACGTCATACGTCCAGTAAATAGAACAAAAGGGTCCTTAGGTATGACGTAATGTTACTGAGATCCTGCCATGTGATTATAAGGTGACCGTGACCTTAAGGCTTATGTAATCTTAATGGATTTTCCCAAACATTTACATCTGGATCAGTCCACGTAACATATCTTTACTTCTGTGTAAAATACACACCATTTTAATAGGCTTCAACAATGCAATTACTTTGACTCAGTTGCAGCAGAAAGCTTTTGAAAACATTTTCAGAAAAGGAGAAACATGACTGTCATGCATGCATCATTCACATTATTCAAGATGTGGAGGGCAAATCTGTTGTTGTTTCGGCGATAGGGTCCGAGTGAGAGACCAAAGATACATTTTCTTCTATTTCTTCATGCGATCTTTTTTTTTGGAACTGAGAAATAATCGCTTATCTTTCTTTTGGACATGTTTTCGTCTGCAAATCGGCGAAAACAAATGGTTAGTCATTTGAATAGTTTGTTTTGCGGCAACCGCAAAGTCAGATGCGGCATATTTTTTCTGAACTAGTTTAAAATATAATAACGGAAAAAAACAATGTCATAAGATGAAAAATTAACTTTTTTTCAGAAAACTAAAGGTATTCTGACAAGATAATAAACGTTATATGGATACAATATGTACCAATTGTATAAAACAATTGAACGTCCGCAGGTGTCCATAGGACCCGCTTAATAAACTTAAATTCTTTTGTTTATTTATTTTGGACTGGCAATAGGCCTTTTACCGATATCTTGTTCCATGAAAAAAATGGTTTGAGACTAAATGCGTACGGTATGTTGATTCATTGACATCAACGCCGACGGTGTTGTAATTAATGTTTTTCACCTTTTTTTACTACAGGTTTTAGGGATTTTCCCTTTAAATTATATGCGGGACAAGTCCCGCGCTATGTCATTCATGTTGCGGACTTTGTGAAATTTTAGCGTGAATCCCGCAATCCCGCGGCCTAGCTGCAACACTGGGCCCTATTGTGTTCACAGGCTGTATTATAGCAATTTTGACAATTTTAAGGGCCATAATAAGCCATAAATACCAAAATAAGAACCAATTACTACATCAATATATAGTATATTATATTTATTTGAAAACCAAGGTCAAGGGATGCTGGGAGATATCTACTTATATATCAGTTTATGATACAACTATAATATATCATAATCTGGCCCCACTCCATCTTTCACTTGTTTAAAAGCAATATATAGATCTCTCTATTTTTTTTCTTTTCATGGTTAGTTTCTCAATACACTTTGTATATTTATATTGCACTCTGTAAACAACTGTTCAATCACCTTATGGAGAGGAACTATATAGGCGTTTAGCTTTCGTTCCAATCCTTTTCCCACTTATTGTTTGTATTGTTGTTTGTGTCCTTACTATATTGAATAAAATATGTTTAAACTAAACTATTGTGTTCACAAGCTGTATGATGACAATTTTGACAGTTTCAAGGGCCATAATCCAATCATGCAACAACATCTGGCTGATTTTCGAAAGGAACCAAGCTCTCATCAATATTTAACTTCTATCTAAATTGGGTGAAGATCAGATAGTAAATGGAGCCTCTATTGCCATAATCCAGTCTTGCATGGGTGGATCTGGCTGGTATTCAAAAGGAACCGAGCTCTCATGGATATCTTACTACTGTATAAGCTTGTTAGAGATACAATTAAAACTAAAGACTTTATTGTGTTCACAGGCAATTGTTTACAGAAGCACACAATGCCATCCCATAAGCTGCCAGTAGAGCTAAAAAGCTAACAGTTAACCGAGTGTCTCTTGAATTGACATTAACAACACCAGTTAATAGGTCATAACACAAATTTGTCCAATAAACTTGATTAAACGTATGAAAAAGCCTCCTATCACACAGTAACTTGGCCATTCACATTGTCAAAGCTATACACAAAAAAAAAAATTTGATAGCCTGATACAGATTAAACCTAATTTAAAAAAAAAAAGTTAAAACGAGGAATCCCCAAATATATAGAATTGCCAGAAAGCATTTGTTAAACTAAACTGAAATATTGTGAGAAAAGGAGACTTTGCTCATTATGTCTCTTAAGCTGTACAAAAATGCAATTTAGTGAAATTATCTCTGCTACTCAATTTAGAAAAATGCAATTATCTCAGAATCATTTGGGTAAATACCCAGTTCACTAAAAAAATATATATATGCAGCCCTATGACCCAACAGAGGTCTGCTGCTCTTGAAGCAGATGTTCTAGAAAGAACGATAGAGCAAGCGTTTAAATACAACCAGCCGAGCCCCGGTAGCTCAGTCGGTAGCAACGCGGGCTGTCAATCCAGGGGTTGTGAGTTCGAACCCTGGCTCGGCCAACTTTCTTTCCGACGATTGACAAAAGTCAATGTGACATGCGTCATTCGTCTTCCACCAATGGGCTAAGTCTATGTGGAAAAGCAGCCAGTCTCACACTAGTACAAATTAACTTATGTGTAAATCAAATCGCATTGCAAATCTTCATATAAACTTCACATTTACATATACATATAGCTGTACATATGAAAAAATATTGTAATCACACACAAACACACACACACACACACACACACATACTCGAGTTGGAAAGGTTGTGGAAACTGCCTACCTAAATCTACTTTGTGGACACTTACAGAAATACAGAAATAATAAAGGTACAGACTCTTTGTTTACATTATTAGTAACTAGTAGGTCTTAAAAACATATACAGTTATAGAGTACCTGATAAAATGCAAAAATAGTAAAAGTAGTATAACCTATGTTGTGGACACCATATTTGCACTGTGGACACAATGTGTGTACATGAACTTTAGACAGTCACTATGGACACATATTAGAGTATATAGGATAAGTGTCACGGTGTTTGAGGATTTTTTCACCTAGATGCATGACCATATAAATTATTGAAAATAACAATTAAAGTTCTACATTCAGAAATGCGGTTGGGACGCGAGTATGTATGATATGATTTGATAACACATTTATTCTTTTCATGCAATCAAATAATTATTTTTTGCATTATAATCTCAAGACATCGGCACCGCCTGTTAGAAATGATTGATGGTCTTTTCGCTACCTTGACTAGTTCGCTACCCAGTCTAAAAGTAGTTTGTAATTCAGACTGTTTCTCTGCTCATATACATTTCGCTTCCTAAATTATGACAACTAAAGAGCTTCGTTTTATTTTAATACAAAATATGTAGATCTGGAGTTTAACTGTTCTGTATGTAATGAATACATTAATGTGAATAAGTAACCATTATTCGCCAAGACAAAGAATTGTCTTATAAAAAACGCATATGAAAATGATTGTCACTGACCGTCTCGATGAAGTTATATTAACCGCCCTTTGTCGGCTATCAAAATATGGCAAGCTTGAAGTTTTGCTTAATTGAAATCACACTAAACTCAGCAAGACTAATGAAAGTGAAAATTAAAATGCTCTATTATACAAAACTAACATGGTGCAAATTTAAACAATCAAACAATTAGAATAATCTTTTGTTAGTAAACAATTTATTTGTGTCCAGATCAGTATATAAAGTGTTCCCATGCAAAAACAAACGAAATCCTCTGTATTTTTTCAAACTTTCAGACATTTCAAATAGTGTAGATAATAAATCAGTTGTTATGTTGAAAGTATTGTGTCTGAACTAGGCATATTTGAAGAAAACATATTATTGACTCAAGCAGCTGAAAGTATAGAAACTGATAAGACGCCGTCTGAAGCGAAATAACTGGCAGCGTCTACACTGTTTTGTAATGTATCATTGTTGGACACCTCGTGCAACGGTCGCTCTACGTAATTTTAACTTTTCTGTTATTAGTTTTACAAACAACCGTTAGTAAACAAAAGTTGTTCTGTATTCATAAACACACTCATAATATTATTATGCATATACCATAATGAAAAGTGATATAAATGGTTTACTAGTTGATTCGTCACCTAGCGTTTCGCTACCTTACACTATTCGCCACCTAAACGTTTTCGCCACAAGTCGATTTGCTACTTAGTCAACAGTCGCTTCGTTATCTAATATTGTCCGATACCTGTTCAAACTTAACATAATATTTGCTTACAACATAGTTGGAACATACGATTTTCATAGTATTAGTATATGATCAAGCTCGTGGATTAAAACAGTGATTTGATACAGTGTTATAAAATATACATTACCCCAAGTACACTATGTACCACTGCATACAAAAAGGAGGGGGGGGGGGAGGGGGGGTGGGCAGGAAAGAATAAGTGTTGCCTTGTGAATTTCACAAGCCGTGATATCGTAAGTTATGGTGCTAAAAAGCGTCTGTGCGTAAAATATATGTTTGTTCTCGCGTTAGTTGTATAACGTTTCCGTATTTAAGATTCATTAGAATTTGTATACCTGCAAACACAACGAACAATGTATCAATCCGAAGTTACCTTAACGTGTTATATTGCTGTAAAGTATAAACGTGACTGTAACGTCGCCCATTGTTATAGTTGTACTTTATTTCCCAGAGTTAATCGATAACTGTCCATTATTTAGAAGTAAATATCCTATAAGTCAATGATGGCAACAAGCATTTGGACGTCAACGTGTGTAATTTTTAATAATGGACAAATATCGATACCACACTGCATGTTTAAAACAATATAAGGACGTGACAACGAGAAATTGAAGTCTAAGCCCTATTTCTATTGTGAAAATCGTCGCCTGCTCAAAACTTTCGTCAACTTCAGTTTGCATATTTATTCGATTTGCTTAAAATTACAAGGTGAAATCATTAGCCGTTTGCAAAATAGCTTGGAACAAGATCTGATTCCGAAACACTCGGCGTGATCTGGATTCAAACTTATAGTGTAAATATTTTACTAAACGTCACATCAGCGACTCGACGTTTCGTCATGATCTACT